>CALSCE010009465.1:7148788-7275921 GCA_943593645.1 Bovichtus variegatus | reverse complement strand
TTGATTATCTGGAATGTGACATACAGGAAATCAGACTCTTATTTCATCATAGTAAGGGGACAGTGGTAAAAAATAAAACTAAATTCTTCTTTTTCTTTCGACAGTCAGCTATGAGCCCAGCTTTCACAGTACAGAGAACGTATTCATGCAGTCATGGATGTTTTGTGCTTTTCCTCACAAGGTTAGATTTGTCACTTCCTGTGTTCTTCCTGTGACCTCACCTGATGTCAGTATTTTATTTTGCAAAATAGGTCAAGCTACACAGCTCCATTTGTAAATCCAACTGCAGAACTTCATCCACATGGACATTGTGTTATTAAAAAGGTAACACATTTTAGGGATCTGCACGAGTGGCCAGGAACACAAAAAGACACTTATGAAAACATTGTATCCATTGGCATGTGAGTAAATCTTTTTAAATATTTAGGCACTAAATACATCCGTGCCTGAATATTTTTAAAAAATGAGTTTCATTTTTAACATCAAAGTTTCTGACTTTGATGTTGGAGGTGGGAAATAAAATTGGAATCATTTCAGAAAAGCTCATAATCCTCTTATGACATGTTGTCGGTGGTGTTTTATGATGTGCAGAATTAAATAAGTCAGTAGAAGAGTACAGGATAAAATGAAAAAGAGTAACAAACAAAAAAAAAAAATCTCCCTTCATCTGATTTGCAGTTTGCCACAGTGTGGTTAAAAAGAGTTTACTGGGGGATCAGGCCAAGGCAACAAAAAATAGGACAAACCAGGTTGGCATAAGGGAACACCAGGCTCGACGCAGGGATAAACACAGAAGAAACAACCACACCAGGAAACATAACCGACCAGGAACAATGGGACACGCAGGTATACAGACAACTCATTACAGCTGGAGGAGGTAGGAAAAGACACAAGGGCGGATTAGACACAGGAGGATCAAATCAGGGCGGGGCAAACAAATCACAAAAGGCGGGAAAACACACAAAGACAGGAAGTAAAAAGAGACGTGACACAAGGCGAGTGTTTCCTAAAACAGGAAACAACTTTTGTTCACTTATTGTTTGTGATGATGAAAACCATCATCATTATGCAAAAATGTGCACGCTGGAAATCAATGACATTAGTTTTGCTTTAGGTTAAAAAAAAATCAGTCTTGATCACTTATTGATGACCTGGTGACATTTGCACGATGAAAGTTATGTATTATAATGAGCGAGGACATTTGGAGTGAAAGTGTGAGACCAGATGAATAACAATACCTTGAACTTATGACCTGTGGCCCTTTAGCAAGAATAAAATGGTGAGGTGGAGAGCAGTTTTGAAACATGCATTTTAATGAAGAGCAGAATTAAATATGAGCAGCCGAGTACCCAAGGAGAATTCCAAAGATAAAATCTAAAAAACTGTTAATTGTGTTTGACTGTGACCAGCAACTAGTATGGGTTTGTTCTTGATGTTGGTTCATTGTTTTTCTTGTGCATTTTTGCTTTTAACCAAGCTCACCAGGCTATTCTCTTTGAAAAATTGTTAATTTGTGAGTCTGCCCTGTGATGGTGGCACCATACAGAGAATGCAAACCTCATTAATACTCCCTCTCCTGCTCTGGATGTTGACAAGTGTTGGTAAATATCAAGCAACATGGTAGCTACAACTGAATAGCAATTTATTTCATGCACACTTTCCTGGCTGGGCTGGTCCTTCTTAAAGGGCCATTGTGTAGTATTTAGGGTGATCTATTAGCAGAAATGGAATATAAAATTCATAACTATGTTTTCATTAATGTGTAATCACCTAAAACTAGGAATTGTTCGAGCCCTTCATGCATGTTTCACCGCCATGTTTGTACAGTAGCTCAGAACAGACAAACCAAACACTGGCTGTAGATGTGGCTTTTCTTGTTTTTACATTATCCACCGTCTGAATTTCATTGCTTTTAAAGTAGTGTTATGGTAAGGATGGCCTCTGTGTGAGGCGAAGGTCCTGAAAGATACTGTTACCATGATTTTGGGCGATTAGTTACCGCAGTCTTGGAAACGGAGGGGTGATCACAGGGGTATTCAGTTGGTTAGGTCAGTTTTTATTTTTCCGATAACTAATACCTCAGGGTATTCTGGGATGAATTAATTCTGGCCTTTAGCTGAAATCTACTTAAATCAGTCGAGTATTTCTACAGTAATGTGTCCCGATGGTCATTAATATTACTTAAATTGCTGTCAGTATTAGATCTTTATTGTCTCCATTATTATTGCTCTGACATGGCCTCATGAAAGTCAGGCCTCATGCAAATTCATATAGCGGCGATGATGCCAATGTGCAAAAAACATTCAACTGATCAGTAGAAAAAAAGGAAAGAAGTAATCGAGCGTGACATTTAAAATGGAATGTTGTTTCATCGTTCCTCTCTGCGCAATAACTTTGAAGAGGGTCATATACGACTGTCTCCACTTTTGCTTTATGTAGTAATCTCACTGTGCTCTCGGTTCAGTTTACTTGCCTGTTTCAAGTCAAAGCTGCATTAACACTGTATGACTCATGGTCCTTTGAAATTTCTTTGATTTAAAAAAGAAAACAAGACTAAGAGTGTACTCCCATGCTGGTGGCACCGTCAGGCTGCACTTGGACACAGCAGTGTATTATGCTAACCTCAGCATGCTGATGGCTGGAAGGTATCATGTTTACCATATTCATCATTATAGTTTAGTGTGTTAGCTTGGCTAACATTTGCTATAAGCAATACACACACAGTACAGCTGAGGCTGATGGGAATGTTATTAGTGTTGCAGGTTTAGTCATAAACTTGGTAAATTGAAATTGACCTTATGATGGCGCTAGATGAAAAGTCAGGGGATCAACAAAGTTATTAAGATTCATCCCGAGAGAGAAATGAATGTGTGTACCTAATTCCATGACAATGTAGTAAATAGTTGTCGTACAAGAGCCTCACCTCATGGCTACAAACACGTATGCTATTCTCGATAACTTCACACTTTACAATACTTCATTGTTCTCACAGAACGGTCAAAGGCAAACACAGTTCAAATGCAAGTAAGCATGTCTTTATTGCTGCCTCTAACCTTCTCACCCAGACATGATTGCTTTGCCAAAGTTGTAATGGCTTTTTTATTGTATTGCAGTCACCTCTGGACTGAAAGGCTTCGTGGTCTGCTGAGTGTTTACACTACACATCTAAAGCATTTTTAAAAAACATCACAGATGTAATTAGCAATGCATTCGATAGTGTTAATGGGAGAGGATATTGCACTGTTGGGGCAACTAATTCCCCAAGATATATGAAGATTAAACATTTTGTACAGCTGTGTTTGGTTTACTGGAATATAATTACACATCATGTTCATGAGTAATAGCTGCATTATAAGCACTGTAAGAACATTAAGAATATATTGTCTGTGATAAGGTGTCATTTGTCTGCATTTGCTGCCCTGCAAGTGTACTCTGTGTGGGTGAATGTCTCTCTTAATATTATTAGTTTCAACTTGCCATCTGTTCGAGATTTATAGTCACTGATAGAGGCTCTGATTGAAGTTGTCAAATCCGGTTATGTGAGGCAAATTGGTGTAAAGCACAAAGGGTGATACATATTCCCGCAGATAATGACTTGATATCACTGCCCTTCATCCTTTAGATCCGTACAGACTAATCAAATTAGGAGACGACCAGAGGACAAATTCCACACAATACACTAAAAAACATGCAGAGAGCAGCTTCCTCGCGGCAAAATGCACAGACTCTGAGACATATGACGGAGCTCTTTTAGTAGCATGTTAATTATTGGAGTGACAAGTAGGGCTAGAGATTCAATTTTATGAATATTATTAATATCAGAGGCCTCTCCATAGTATATTATGACTGTTAATGTTGTCTATGCCTATTAACAGTTTCTGTGATGCCTTTCCAACTGTCAGTCCTGTATAATTTATATATCTGTGTTTGCTGCTGAGGATCAGTTATTGTGATTTATACCATGCCCAAGAATATCCTCCTTCCAAAATGTGTTGATAAACTGATCTGGGCATCCTCTTTTTTTATATTTTAATCTTGAGTGGTTTTTTCTTGCAGCAGCCTCATAACTTGAAGCTGTGTCATCTTGTGGTGTGTTATATTTCCAGAGAAGCAGGTTGTTGATCAAATCAAAGATAAACAAGAGGCCTTCCTGCGCGCTTTTGTGCCAGGCCCAGGCCTGCTATCCCTCCTGGGGGGAGATGAGCAGGTAGAGGACTGATTGAAACCAGACAGAGAGGGGATGATGCAGTTCCAGGAAAATAATACACAGTACTCACCTCTGCTTTCCCAAAGAGTCCTAACAGTGAGACTGATGCTGCTCATACTCTCTCTCACACACACACACACACACACACACACACACACACACACACACACGAGGATGTTCTAGCTGCTTTCAGGCTTTCACATCCTTGTCTATTAGCACTAAACACTCGTATTCATTTAATATAATTTGATTCACTTTGGCTGCCACACATGTGGAGCAGTCAATTAGAATTACAGAGGCATCATAACAACAACAAAAACATCAAGGACAAAAAGACAATTGCAGATTGTGCAAATTAAGCCAGAATTGGACACAGAGATGTAAAGGTCATCATATTTATTACAAGCAATGATATGAGCTCAACAGCAGTGAGGCGGCAACACTCAATCATCTTGAAAGTTGACAGTAAAGTGATGTTCAGGGTACACAGAACAGAATATGGCCTGTTTCTTTTTACAATGTTTGTAATCACTCACCTAAATAACATTACATTTACAGTCTGACAACCAGGCCTAATACATTCCTAATAAAAAATGACAATGTCCAAAGAAGCCACCACTTGAAAACATGCAAATTGAACGATCCATCATTTGTTTACAGATATGAAATTGACGTACTCGTCTCTGAATTCTGCCAGCATCCCAAAACATAGGGATCATTATTGATAACAGTGCAACTATATATACACGTAAAAGTTATGAACTTCACTTTATCGACTGTCTCTGACAGGTAGATAGACAGATCATCTGTGCCTCAAGTAATAACTGCATGTTGAAAGAGAACGATCGGGGTGTAAAGCTACAAGTTACAAGTCACCTCAAGGCTACATTGTTGTGTGTGAAACGCAGACCATGCAAAATGCACTCAAACGAGACTTGTGTGACGCCACTGATGTCATGACCGGTGGTAGGTTTTGTTGCTAAATCTAAAGTGGAAAGAAAAACCCATTAAAGTCCTCTTAGTCGTGCAGAGCATGGGGGCTGCAGAGTGGCGTGCATGGTGTGCCAAGTGGCTAGCTGTGCATAAAAGGAAATCATTGACGTGGCTCAAGCTGCCAGCTCCTGATTTGCACTTAAGTCAATTGTAACTGCTTTATCTGAGTTATATAATATGTGGTCTTTTAATTTCATACCGTATCTTGTCCATCTTGACCTTCTTATGTTAATTTCAGGCCCTTCAATGAAGGAGAATTTATCTCTGACCACTGGTGTAAAGGACAATGCATTCATGTGGGGGATAATTATCTCCGGGTTTCAGGTTTGGTTGCACACTAGATTTAGATTCTTACTTTCACATAGAGAATATATTATCCTTATACTCTTTTAGCATTGATCATTTCCGCTCATGTGCAAATTAGTCTTGATATGCACTAAGGCATTAAACATCCCTTTGCTGTGGTGGCATTAGATCCCATAATGAGGGGCGGCAGAATATCCTTAACGGCACACTAGGCAAGATATTTATGGAAAGTACACCTGTTCTAGCAGCCTAGATCAAAAAAAGGGGCTACAGTGGAGTGTCACACCCCTGCTAAGTGAGACCCTGAGCACTTGTCAGCTCACAGAAAATTACCAATTTTGAGAGAAAAATAGAAATGGATGGTCTCATTAGATATTTTCCCTTCCCTTTGGTATGCTTTGGCATAAAGCAATCAGAGCCTCGCTTAGTAAACCTGAGCTATATTGTAATACCTTACAGATGATATATGAATTCTGAGTATAAACAGTTACGTCTTGCTGCCATTTGGAGATGTCAGCTTGCGAGAGAGGTTTTGGAAAAGATAAAAAAAATCAGTGATTGGAAGGTTTTCTTGAGTATTTAGCCCTTAAGATGTTGGATATAAAACATCAATAGTGTTAGGTGGCGTCTTTATGCCTCCCCAGGTCCTGTATGCAAATTGTACACTTTCCATCTGTCAGAAAACCATTAGTTGCATCGACCAGGTGTTGGTTAGAGATAAAACCAGACATACATCACTGGCTTGGTCTTATACATATCCACAAACCTGCTTTCTCATTTCCTCCTCTCCAGTAGCAACAACATCACCTGCTGCTTTTCTCTCCAAGAAACCACTGCTAATTGTGCCAAGTTCCTCTTTAGTAAGAATTACAAATACCTCAGTCGACTCCAATTATATGAATCAAATTGATTCTCGCTCTTTGGTGTTTTTGATGGGAATTCAAAAAGCTCTGTGCTAAACTACACCATATTCCTAAAATACATACAAACCTGACACCTCATGCATTACAGGACTGTGGCTCCAAAGCCTCACAGTGTGTCCTTGTTCAGATACTTAGCAGAGCTGGCTGAAGAAGCACAGCTCATCTGTGGCCTCATCAATACTGGTGGTGGAATCGTGCGGCACAGCCCAGTCCATGCAGTCAAAGGATCACTGCAAGACATGAGAGCTTTGATCCCCACTCCTGACCTGCCACTTCAGTGCCTTCTCCCTCTGCAGCCACCTCTCAGTGGGAGACTGAACTCTTGTGCTGTAACACAAAGGTTTCAAAGGCAGACCCATATTCTCCATTAAAAGAGCCAAAGCATGAATCAAGGGTCATCATACTTCAGACTTTCAGCTGCGCGCTACGTGGTTCCAAGCTGAAAACTTTCACATTACAACAATAATTCCCTTATGGCATTGCTGCAAATGCATTAAAAATACTCCTGAGAGATAGTAATTGAACCTATACAAACCCCGAGTGGAAAGTAAAATGTGACTTACTTTGAAGAAGATGTGGCTAATGTGATTTTATGCATGTCTGTGTGGGTCATGGCTTTCACAGCCGGTTTATAGAATCTCTATATAATTGGTTTGCAGACTTTTATCTGAGCTGAAAAATACCTACATGTGCATCAAGTGCTGCACTGTGACAATCATCCCCATCCTCCTTTAATCCTGCATTTTCTCTATTCCTCAAGGAAACCAGAAAGGAGCACTTGGATCAGGTCAGAGCTGCGGTGCTGAGTTATGCAACGGCTTTGAATTCTGTCCTTCTTTTGTGTTGTGGTTTTCATTGATGGCTAGCCTAACAGAATTATCGCCACAGGCGATATGTTGCAGCCCAGAACACCTGGCTCACTTTGGAAGAAAAATCACATTTCCCAAAGCTTAATTGCAAATTGCATCAGTCTTATTAAAGTTGAATACATGCTGGTTTAATCAGAATAACACCGTTATTTCCATGCAAATGTCTGTTTATTTCTTGTTTATTTGAAAAGAGAAAAGTAATTTTTGAAATGTTTTGTCTTGTAGTGCACCTGGTGCTCTATAACTCCCAGCTCTGCTGTCATTGTGACAAGCCCTGTGTGTGCATACAGTTGACAAAGCAATTTTGTTGTCCTGGTTTGGACAGATCTCTTGGGCATGCTATCATCTTGAATCAGTAGCATGCTCTCCCTGAGTGCTAAAACAGTGAGAGGTTGATGGCCAGCCATTGAACTGCATACCAGCCTTGTCAGGGTATCTGCTCTCAACAACAACAGCTGTGTCTGTCTGAGGCTTTGAGTTCACATGTCACAAAGTTATTTTTCAAAAAGCAACACAGACCTTTTTTTTTTTTTTTTTTTTTTTTTTAAAGGTTTTTACTTATGCCACATCTATTAGCCCAGAGAGATATTTGTAGATGGTATTCTCTTAATAAGTGTAGGTGTTTGAAGCTCCATTGTAAACTAAAGAAAACATCAAGTTGTCTTATGTGCACTTATATTTCCTTGGTCATCTCTTATTATTATTTTCTAAACCTACATGTCATTTGTGCTGCTCTTCACCCCCCATTCTTCAAAGACGTTGCCCACTCTTATCATGTTCTATGACGCCATCTGCTGGATCCTCATTAAATTAACTTCACTGAAAGTTCAAAGCGGTCCCACTTACTGTACACGTCAATACAAAACTGTGTTTGTTTTTACTTACATTGCATTTGCAGCTAATAGGTAACTCTTCCATATTGTATGGTTTGAGGCAAAGCTATGGTGGAGCAGATTCATTAACAATCAATAGTATTTCTTATATATTCCTCCTTCATATTCATTTCTTATTGAATTGTTGTGCAATTGTTGTATATATATATATATATATATATATATATATATAGTATAGTTGCAGCAGTATATACTGTACACAAATGATTTAGTATCTGGAGAAACCTTTGAGACACTTTTCAAAGGGAATCACTCATAGCCATGAATATACATAACATAATATGAAAATAAACATTTAATAAATACCTATATTGTCAAACGGATTAAAAAGTATATACATTAGCTGTTTGCATACAAATATATGCAAGCTGTTGTTTGATTTGATTAGCTTATGACATATTATAAGTAGGTCTACATTATATATTAAAAATACCTTGAATACATTTTTTGTTCCATATGAATATCTTTTACATTTTCCAGTGACTCTGTTGAACATCCTAGTAGAATGTATCATGATATTTGTTAAATGCATGCATCGTTGCCTAATAGCCTAATAGGTGGTAATAGTGTGTAGGCTCCCCTGTCAAACTAACCACGGGGCGGCTGTCATGGCCTCGAGCCGGGTCATCGTGCAGATGGAAGAAAGCCAATGCTTTGCATGTTTTTCATTATTCAGGAGGACATGAGCAGGGTGACTGCTGGGGGCGGAGTCTGTGTCTGCAGAGCTGATGGAGGGACACCGAGGCAGAGAAGTGCATCTGAACAAGTGGATCGCCTGGAGGGACGCTGAGGCTCAAACTTGGACTCACTTCTCAAGTGCAGATGGAGTAAAGCAAAACAAGCGCACCTGCAGCAGTCGAAGGTATTTATCATCTTTTCAAACGTTGACACGTCTGTTGAACTTTCTGCAGTTCTTTTTTTTCCACCCAGCGCAGTATCTGTAGTGTGTTGTTTTCAAGCTACATGAAAACTATTTATTTTTCTCTGTGGTTTTTCAGTAACGTGAGGCCTTTCATACATTATAGTCTGGTCGTTATGATTGCTCTAAGTTGCAGTTGGACTCGCATTTTGAGGAGTTGTAAATAAAACCGAACGATAAGAAGTCTTTAATGAAGACACAAAAATGTAACACACAAACGTCACAAAATGTCGCAAAATTTTCTTCTGACATTTTCTTCTAAAAGAAAACCAATCTTAAAGAATGTTATTCCAAAGTGTGTGACACTAAACTAAAAAGTTAGAGTGAAGTTAATCTTAAAGCATGAAGTGTGTTACTGTAAGACTGCGTACTGAATAAAAGTGTCTCTTTTAGCTAAATGAAAAAAAAAAATAATAATAATATCTAGAGGGCGATGTGTTGCGTTGGGAGGGGGAAAACATCCTCATGAAAAAAAACGTTTTAGTGAATTTGTTGATCCAAAAAGTTTGTTGCACAATCATCAAGTGGCAACCTTTAATGTCTGCAAATGTAGCTATTTCTGCCAGCAACCTCCCCAACGATTAAAACCTGATTCCTTCAGCTGGGAAAAAAAGATTTGAAAATGTACAATTATTACGACGTCATAGACTACCTGCCCAGGATGTACCATCTGTCCTCATGCATGCTGGGATAGTCTCCACCCCCCTGGTGACCCTTCATGGATGTTTGGGTGGTGCTTGGTTTTCTTTTTTCCTGTGGTTAGTAAGCAATAGTGGACTTTTTGACACTTTTCAGTAGAAGTCAGTGGTGACCTTCTGTGTACGGACAGTATGGCAAATACAGTGTCCATCTTATCCAAAACTTTTTTTGTATTTTCTCCTATTCATTAAAATGAACTTTTTCATCGGTCTAAAGAAATCTCTTTTGCTCTTTAGAATAGCACGACATACACAAAAAAACTAGTGGTACTCTACCTTGCATGTATCACATAAGTCAGTCAGAAGGTTGAAGAACTGTGTCTATTTTGGTATTTCTACAGATCCACCATCACAAGAATGTCAGTTGGAAGTCAAAGTGTGAAAGTGTGAAATGAAAGTGTCAGTTCCATTTTCACAAAGAGATTCTCAAACTCTGACTTGCAGATGTGTACTGTAAGTGAGGATTTTCCAACTTCATTATTAGTTGGTTCTATTTCTGAAACACAAACAGAACAAACGTGTTTGTGCAGAAGCACTCATTAAATAATGTTGACATGAACTGACTTGACATTATTGCCACCAGTGACATTTTTGTGCATGTTAATATCATCCAAAAATGTCTAACATAAACAAACTTTGTTTCAAATAAAATTACTATCCCATTCTGCCAATACTGATACCTATAATACTGTATACTCAGACGGAACACTTTAATGTAAAATTCAGTGGCAGCGTTTCCTTTTCAGTAAGATATCAAATATAATTTTTTTCTTTAAACTGGAAAGAAGTGTAATCAATAAAAACACAGAATAAATAAGAACCCAGCAATAAATAAGTGATTTTTTCTCCCATCCTGTTGATGCAGAAACCCATAAGAACATAATCACCTCACTGTAACTGGATATGCACAGTGTTCACCTCACCTGGTCTCTTGTTTTCAGGGGCCACAGTGGCTGCATGTGTTCAGTAGGAAGCCCCTCCCTCCCCAGGTTGACAATAGGCAGGCTGAGCAGGGAACAGGTGCAGATTGTGGGCTTGTTTGCAGCCCTTGAATGGTCCTTATGTGTGTTGACCTAACCCTGTGTAGAGAACAGGTGACCATTTGTTTCCACCTGCTATGTGACGTTATAGTATGTCAAATGTGGAGATAGGCGCATCAAATGGCCAAGATGAAGGGACTGTGGCATGCCTGGCCTGTAAAAGTTGTAAAAGCTTCATTATGCAAAGTCCTTTCATTTTCATTCAAGAGATTTGTAAAGGTTTATACAGCACCAAGTACAGTAGCTTAATGTTGCTTCTTCTCTGAGCGTCGAGAGAAAACAGATACGTAAAATGCACTCCAGTGGCACATTCACACACACCGATATTGTATCACTTGAAGTTGCTAATTCTGTTACGTAACAGTCGTCTGTAGCCAGCATCAGCTCCCACAGTGTGCTGCTGTGTGTTTGTCTACTTGTTGCATGAGTGTGCTATTCAAGAGTCCGGGAGCATAGCTGGGATTAACCTTCAGCTGGTTTGTGCTAACATTAGGGCCTGATATCTATCAATTATTCATCATGTTCTGCTCTCTACCTGTGCAAATCTAAATGTGTCTCACCATGGTAACAGCCTTCTGTCTCAGCCGGAGGGTGTTTGAGCGGCCGTGCCGATTCCAACCTAGTTTCTCGTCTAAGCAGTCCTGCTCTGCTCCACATTCTGATATATGTGATGAAACAGACATAGACGTAGTAGATTTTATTTGAACTTAAGTCAACTTGTAATAAGTTCAGTTTATTTTCAGACTTGAAAAAAGTCTTTATAGAATTAATAATAGCTGATAAAGGCTTATTTTTGTCTCATCATTTTTCACATTGTTGATCAGGTCCTTGGGTTGATTTTTGTCTTGGATGCATAAAGTGCAGTCTAGGTTGTAGTTTTATATTCACTCTCATTTACAAAGTGCATAAGATCTACAGGGTGTTTAGTTGCTAATCTACCTTTTATTTTTACATCTATTTTATAGATTGTTATAAACTTGTAAATTGCTATAATATAGTAACCATCTTCACACGATATAGCTGAAACATTTCAAATTTAGCTAGAACATTTTACACAAAAGCTATGCTGTTCTCTCGAATTTGAGAGTTGTTGTTGTTGTTGTTTATTAGTTACATACCCAGATATGGCAATATATTTCATTAGATTTGAGAAAGTTATATGAGCTCCAGTTATAACTATCAACAGACTATTATTGGTAAAGAGAAATAAATAAAAATCCAGTTACACACACTTATTTTCCTACGGAATGATCATGATTTCTTTAGCCAGATTCAGGTCATTAATTGACTCAGCAAGCAAGTAACTGCACATTGCATGTGTGCACACGAGTACATGTGTGTAAACTGCAGAGCTGACTTCAGTTGTGAAGGTGCACAAGATACTTGTCAGTGTATTCCTTGACCACTAGGGGGTGCACTATTACTGCATCATCCTTTGCTAGCTCATGTCATATACTGTAATACGACATTACAATACAACACAGTAGCATGTGTGTCAGGTATTTGAAAAATATTGAAGCTTTTTATTATAAAAAAAAAAGAGTAAAACTTAACATCGAAATGCAGAGGACAAAACAGTAAGTGACACAAGATGAGATTTCTGATTAAAGAAAAAGTGAAAATGTAAATGTAGATCTTAAAACATGTAAAACAAACACACATTGAAACGCTTTAAATGTGATAAACTGAGCTCCTTTGTAACTGGACTAAAGCGTGTGTGCGTTGTGTGATTTGTGTTTTATGGGTATCTTTGTGTGATAAGGATTCCTACTGTTGATCATGTCCTTGAACCCCAAACACAAAGCATGTCTTAAGGTGTTGTGAAGACATGACTTTGCTTTGTTTGTTATTTACTATAACAACATGATGATTCTTGTCCTGAAGGACGTTTTTTTAAGTAGGTCAGGACCAGGCTCATAGCTAATTGTAATTCAGACTCCATTACTCTGCAGGAGTGGTAGAAACATGATGAATGTACTTTGTTGTTTTTGACAGTTCTCTCTAGTGTGCTGCCGCAGGAGCATTCCATTGAAACTGTTTTCTTTGGGCTACCTTTTTCTTTGACAGGTGGATGAAAAGTGAACTGCTGGACTCATTAGACTGAAGGGAAACCTGTTGCCAGGGGCTCCCTGTTGTGCAGCTGTTCTCTTTGACATACTTCAAATATGTTCAGTCAACTGTGAAGTCATATTTAGGTGTGATGTTTGACATTTTAATTGTAGCCACATGGCTCTGTTTTGTTCTGCCACAGAAATTCTTAAAAAAAAAAGGAAAAAAAAGAAACACACAGCAGTGAAGTGAAAATAAAGTGTATAGGCTGGTTGTTCCATGTTCTAACTGTGGTTTCTTCCTTAAACAGAAAACGCCTTCACTTCACGTACATACACACAGTGTTTGTATTGGTGATGTAGGTCAGAATTGGAAAAACTGGTTCATGTGTTAGGTGTGTCTAGTTAGTGTTCACGTCAGAGGTTTAAAAAGACTGGATAGAGCATAAGCTTCAAGCTGTGTGAATGTTTCTCTGGATTTACGTCTTACTTCACACTCAATGACACCAGCCATAAACGGCAGGATTCAAAGCAGTGGGACGACAACCTCAGCGCAGAGGACTGGATGCGGAAGAAAGTTCTGGGAATGTGCAGACGTTTTGTACTGAGCTGAGGGACCAGTGAGGACTTCCGGCAGTGCGTGTTGAGGATGTATTTCTCCGTCAAACATCTCTGAATGTGAAGCGGAGTTATTGTGCAGCTTTTAAACATTTTCATTTCTGCTGATATTGAGTACACAATTATTTAAGAAATTAGTTTGCCCTTCATTAACGCTGCCAGAAGCAAGACTTGTGTGTTTAGACTTTGATGTGTGGACTCCAAGACAAATACAGGATATTTATTCAGGAATGCCTCGTGGGCTTACAGTAGGCGGGGATGTTGTAGCTGTCAGAGTGGCCTCTTTTTCCCTCTCCCTCCCTCTTTAGTAATGACTTTGCCCCTCTCTTGCCTTTTTGCTGAAAAGAGGAGGGGCTCTCTAAGTAATGCAATACCTGCCCAATTTTTGAATGTTACTGTAACTTGCTGAACTACCCTGACAAGTGCAGGGGTTAAAACACATTAGCAGACCGAAGCTGACAGCTCTGGCTGCAGAAATTTGCTGCTCGACCAAGACAAGTTTGTGAGGAAGGAAAAGGAAGAGAAAAAATAGACATTACACTAAAGACGGGGAAAACTGGCAAAGCTTCAAATGTCTTCTTTGGAAGAATGATAGAAGTAGCCGAGGGCTCCCTGGCATCCAACATGTCTTTAGAGGAGAGTGAGACGGATTGCGCTGAGGGGCTCGATGAGGTTGTCCTGGGGCGCATTGCCAGCTTACCTCTGGATCCATTCCCACCCAGGGACTTCAGATGGAAGTTTAAAAAGATGCGCCAGAAGAAGAGGCCCACTATTCTTGAAAGTAGGTACTGCTTTGACATCTGTGAAGCGGTGGTAATCGCCTCAAGAATTCAGTTTTTAATCTGGGGGAAATGTGTTCTTTCTTTATTTATGCGTTACAGAGGCAATAGCAGAATGTCAGCTACTAATAGCATCCCTTTGTGAAATACCTCACCTCATCATTGTATTTGCCACACTTACCTAAGAATCTGATGGCTTGTTAATAATGGAGTCGGACAGTGCGAGAGTATCACACTATTTTTGATATCGTGTAGTTGAGCTCATTGTGACACGTTTGCTTTCTATCTGACCTCACTTTCCAAAGTGCCTGTACTCCTTATTTATTTAGAAAAATGGACAACAAGGAAACGGTAATGACTTGAAGTAAATAGGGACAATAAAGACCAGAATATGCCACCATAAAAGAGAGGAAGAAGAATAACTGGGGCCACCAGGGGCAGAGAGTACGAGTAAGAGGGAGTCAAGTGTTTAAGCTTGATAACCACAAAGATGGCTGAACTGGACAGACATACCTCACATTCCTGACCTCCATCAGAGCCTGATAATGCTTTTAATAAGTGCTTAATGTGTCTTAGCCATCGCCTACATAAAGCCTAATTAAGGAAGATTTTGAACAATCTTCACTTGTTGAATGTGTTGCTTAAAATCTGCCGCTGGTGAAGCTGCCAATGAACAGACCTGCAAAGCTGGATTATTATGGAAGTATTACTGAAGCAGTTTCCTGCTTAAGAAGTGACACTGATCCTATCCAGTGTGCCAGCAAACTGTCAGTGCTTTACGTCTAAATGTTTGGCCGCAGTTATGCAGACAAGTTTAGGGATATCCGATAAAGGTGTTCTGCCATAAACATGGTATTTAAGTTTCTTCAGAGTGGCATTAGGTCTGATTTTTTTCATGATATCCACTCCTGGCTGTTATGATGTGATGTGATACAAACAAGGAGTTGTCTTCTCTGGCATATTCATTACTCTTCTGATCTGCTTTGACAGTTTACATATTTGTCTGCATCATGGCTTTCGAGTACAGTCACCTCACATCTCTCTGAGAGACAGGTCCATTAAACTAGTTGCTACTACTTCTCCAAATAAAAGAGAGTTTGAGAGAGATGCCTCCATGGTTCTTCCGCCACTTTAACTTTTTACTGTTTTGCAGTCTTGTTGAAAAAAGTGTAGAATTATACAAGTAGGGAATTATATAACTGTTTTCCCGACAGAGGGCCTCTTACTGGACAAGTCAGGCTGACCAGATTATAACTGATGGATAGGTCAGGGAAGTTAACTGTTTCTTCAGTGTTAAAATAATCACTTTGGGCTGATCTCTGTTTGCTGTGACCATAATAGGGCAAGCAATTTCCCATAATTAGTCAAATTTGCTCCGTTTAGAATATCATATTCCTTATCAGTGTTTATGTTGATTTTTGAACAGATCTAAAACACAGTTTGTCTGCAAATGGGATGACATACAGTACATGTAGCAGGGAAATCATATCTACGAACATAGTTGCTTTGCAGAATCCTCAACTTTATCAGAACATTGTCAGAATTCTGGTAATTTACAGAGAGAGCTGATTGCCTGTGCTCTAACCCTCAGAATTATTCTACAATTAATTAAAATGATGATATTGACTCATTGTATGATCTATGTATTATGTATTTGCTGATAGGGCAAAGATACTGGCAACTGGCAAAGATTTTATTTATTTTAGGCAAACATAGAAGAAGCTATCATGTATAGGCATACGAAAAGACACCACATATGGACTACTGTGAAAGGGACATATGGATTCTGTGAAAAGTAAGAATATGAGTGTGAGATTTCTAACAACTGTATCACCCCCATGTGAATTGTGTTAGTATCAGCACCACTTTATGTAAGCTCTGAGAGCTGCTCTCTTACAGTATCAGTAGCAGCCTCAAAGCTTAGCCACATAGTGCTTTTCATAGTCCACATAAAGTCCCGCTTGGTGTTTTCTTTCTTCAATGTATTATTCAAAACATTATTCAACTTCTGACATTTCAGATACAAGTGATGAAAACGTATAGCCTCTCCCTTTTAGTGCCGATTTCATGTATGCTTTGTTAGCATAACCAAAAGAACTGCTCTGCAAAGTGTACACACACTGTCAGCAGTCATGTATGAAAAGAAAGCTCTCTGACTCCATTCCCTGGAGTGTTATGGTGTGACAAAATTAATGAGTGTGTCAGTGTCAGGAAGCGTAACAAGTTGCAAACGCAACCCTCATAAATGATGGCACAAGTCACAACAGCACTTTTGTACAAGCTGGTTTATTAAGCGGTGCCAAAATAAAAACAAAGTCACTGCTGTGGGAGGAGGGTGGGACTATATAGATAAGGAGCAGCCACGCAGTACTGTCTCGGGTATTGTCAGGACACCTGAGCCGCTGAAATGTGTGTTTACCAAACAGTGCAACTATTGATGGCTTCTCTATCAGAGAGTGTGTTATGCAATGAAGGTCGAGTGGCTGTCGCTTGATGGACAGACAGAGTTCTGATAGGATTATACTAAGAGCGCTGAGGGGCAGTAGAGTAAAAGGGATTGGACGATGTGCTTTATAGTCCATATGGTTGAGGACATGCATCGGATTTTTACCTAGCAAAATGTTGGATGTTGGATTTAATTGTTAAAAGTCCAGGAAAAAGTAACACGGAATTTTATTTTCATTACCATAAGATTAATTTAACAGCATCCCTAAAAAAGAGGGAATTTTACTGGTTTGACTGAAAATAGTACAGATGTAAAAGTGTTTTATATCACATTTACATTTGTTTAATACACTTAATTTATTAATTTTTTTAAATGTTCTGTTATGCAAACAACAGTAATGAGGGGAAAGCTCATTTAAGAGATAATACATGTTAATGAAGGTAGTCTTGATACTATTACACACAAGTAATTCAGAAATCACACTACGAAACTGGTAGGTTAAAAATTGTCAAACAGAATTTAATTATTTTGTTAATTATTAATTTGTGTTTTTTTTTTGTGTTCTTTACTTTTTTAAACATTTTTAAATTAGTTTTGGACTTTACAGCTAAAATAAGCGTGTTGAATATGTCACCTTGACCACTGATAACCTTTTTTCTCTATTATTTGATACATTTTAGTAATTGATAAGATAAAAATAATGACTAGATTATTAGAAGAAAAAAAAATTTGACAACTATTTAATGTTGGTGCAGTTAAGACATAAAAGGGTTAAAAGCCAACATTCAGCCCCTGATCCCCGTGCAGATCCCTTGTGTGCAGTTAATCCCGTCTGCTTGCTGACCACTTTAGTGTCTTCTTCTTTCCACTGCCCTCACAGATGTCCCCTGTTATGTGTCGTACTTCCCGCGTTCTCCATCTCCTCTGTCAGTGGCGGCGCTCCGTCAGATGCTCCCGGTCACGCTGAAAGACGCACAAGCCCAGCTCTGTCATCAGTATCAGGCCCTGCACGCAGACAAACAGTAGTTATTATTAACTGCACTCCGCTAAGAGGATTGCTTCCTGCACTCTCAGCCTCCGCACAGTTATTTAAAGGGAGCTTGCATTGCCGCCCACTGCCTGCCACAGCTTTAGAGAGACACAGAGAGAGAGAGAGAGAGAGAGAGAGAGAGAGATATGTCGAGAGAGTGTGAAAGGAAGGAGAGCGAGAGGGCTGATAGCCAAGGACAGGACACAAGTGGAGGGGTGAAGCAGTGCTAGTGTGTTTTCTCAGGGTCTCGTCAGCACAGCATTGTGTGCGTCACAGAGAAGTGACAGCAGGCGCTACCTGCTGGTCCCGGCTCAGCTGCTGCTGCTGCTGCTACTACTGGAGGGAAACCAAAAGTAGAGGGGGGACTCTCTACGGGAAGCTGCAGCCATGGCCAGCCAGCAGGACTCAGGCTTCTTTGAAATCAGCATCAAATCCTTGCTGAAATCGTGGAGCGGCAGTGAGTAGCAGTTTGTCTCTTGTTGTTGTGTTTGTCCTCAGCTGACAGAGCTGAGTGACTGGCTGAGGCTGCAGCTCTGCTGGGAACCTGACTTTATAGCCTCTTTTTCCTGTTGTGGTCTGACCTGGATGTGCTGTTGCTGGTTGCAGATTGAACTGAGCATGGATTTATTGTTTAGCACGCTAGTTGCTGCAAACTTGGGAGCATCATACTTTTAGCAACATTTTGTCTCATAGCCACAGCCAGGGACATTAATGGCTAAGAAGAAGCTGCTCGTTATACACAGGCACACAGCACTGTGGTAAAGTTACCATTATTTAGATTAACCTGTGTACTATACTGTAGGTTCTGCTAATGGTGATTCAGCATCTCGTGTCTGCTGCTTTTCTTTAAATTCTAGCCTTATTTCAGTCCGTGAGTCTCTAAAGGAGTCTAAAAAGCTCTTATGAAGTGCGAGGGCACATAATAGGATTAGTGAAGGTTCAGCTTGGTTGCATATTCTGCCCAGAGCTTGCAGCTCCACTGCCTCTCATCGTGGCCCATGAGGATGGGATAGGATGCCTCTCTGCATATGATCATGGAATAACTCTGTTTTATGTAAGATATGAGGAGGTGGACTATGAAGCTGGTCTCTCTTTGGAAGAAAAACAGAAAAGTGGAAATATAGGCAGTAGCCAAACGAGGAAATGGGACCTTAGCCAATGAAACACTTGCACTATTACAGGTCATTTATCAGACGCTCTTATCCAAAGCGACTTACATTGAACTAACTACAGGGACAGTTCCCTGGAGCAACTCTGGGTTAAGTGCCTTGCTCAGGAGCACAATGGTGGCAGCCGTTTGCTGCACCTCTCAGGCAGCGTGTTAGCTTGTGGACACATATTGAATCTGAATGATACAGTACCATAGAACATGCTGTGCCTTGTCAACGTTGAGCCATCTTCCTATGATGTTGCATAATCCTCCGAGTGGATCACTTTGCTGATAAATGTACAGGCACTCATGATTGTACCGTGTCAGCAGCAACCCACGGCTATGCATTTAACATTTTCATTTTATATGTGATCTTCTAATCTCATCTCTCTGCTCCCATTTACACAAGCTGTTATGTAATGAATCACAAGATGGCAACAGGGAGAATTTAGTTGATAGAAATCTAATGTAAAAACACTATAATTCCAGACATATTGGCTGCTGGTATATACATTGAGAAAAAATATATATCTCTTATCGGTTTAATATATAAGAATAAAGAGGTTTCAATAAGTGCCTGAAAGCAGCAGTGTGTGTTTCCCTGCTCTCTATCAGATACTGATTGCACTCTGACCACAAGGTAAACAAAGTCAAGGTCCTTTAGACAGTGCTCTCTGGTGTGTCCAGCTCTAATAAAACTGTGACAACCAGCATCACAGAACTGGCATTGTGTAGCAGCGGCATCGGATCTGGTGTTCCAAATGCCCGAAGGCCGGTCTACCATCAGCCAATCAGAGCGGGAGATGAGCTGCAGTGAGACAGTGAGCAGTGCTCTTCTGATGAGAAGTCAAACATGTTGTTGTCCAGCTCAGTTGTTTCTGTTATGAAATACTACTATGCTCATTTTCTGTCTCACATGTGACCAAGTTTTTAAATCATTTTTCTTCCATGTTTTTATCCTGGTGCAACTGTGCGTGCAGTGCAACATTTGTGCTCTATCTAAAAATAGTTTATCTACGGTGAATGAACTTGCAAAAGTGATACATAGACGACTCGCTTCCGTGTACTTATATAAATGAAACGCTCTCTCACAGCAGGCGGCAGTTTCCAGCATGATGTCAGCGTGCTAAAACAGGGCTGATGGTCAATAATTTGGGACTGACATTTTAATCTGCTTTCCACAGAGGTCTGTAATCACTCTCTCACTCTCTCCACTCTTTTTTTTTTTAGGGACACTCAAACTGTGAACTTGTGATAATATATTAGTATTAGGATGTTGTTGCTTCATTGGCGCCAGCTGTTGCCTCCTTTTTGAATATTTCAGCAAAAATAGTTCAGCATCAACTCCAGACAGCATTCCAGGATCCAATTTAAGTCATAGATTAAATGTAAGCTCTAGTAATTTATTCCGTTTTAATATGGAAATGTAGCCAGTGTGGCACATCTGGTTGTTAACAGGGACTCTGGTTGTTTCTTTTGACCTAAAACTTTATGATCTAAACCAGGCGACAACATTTTCCCGCTCATTACGTTACATGACGCAAACTTTTTTAGTTAACACCCACCATTGGTGGAGCACCTAAGAACAGAGTCCCTTTATTCCCAGCATAGAAGTATAGAAGTTTACATACAGCACAGTGGTGGAGGAGAGGATTAAATAGTAATGTTTTTGCAATGTATTGCCCACAACTCACTAAATGCAGAGTCAATGTTTCTCACAGCTGGACAAAGGGCTCCCAAAGGTCTATGTTGACATTGGCATTTCTTGTCCAGTTAAGGAGGTCAGTAGTATCTAAATATCCACCCACTCTGTTCACAAATGACTGCTAAAGTGGTTGTTTACTCAGCGGGACAGTCTCTGTGGATGCATTAAGTGAACTGCATTCTTTGTACATGTGTGTATTTGTGTGTGCAGGAGAGACACTTGTTAGCCTGTTTGCATTGTCCTCTAGGGAGCACCACCATGCTCAGGGTGTTTCCAGCATGGCGATGATGTAATGCACACTGTGCCCGAGCTCCTTGTTTGCAGAGTCACATGTCGCGTCTGAGAGTCTTCGTACAGCGCCCAGAGCAACAGAAAGGACTTGACATGCACACTGGTTGCTTTCTTCACCTCCCATTTCCAGTTTAAGTAATTGACATGGGAGAATTTATTTTATCCAACACGTTGTGCCCTGTAAAATATCTGTTCAATCCAATGTGGGCATGCAGATTCTTCGTTGCTGGGAAGTTACGTAAAAATCAGATATTTTACTGATTTCCCTTATTCACTATAGTGCTTGAAAAAAATCTTTAATTCTTTAAGAACTTGCCAAAAGTGAAGTGTGCCGAAGTAGTGCCTGATCAACAATGGTGTTTACACTCTGGTGGTCTGACCCTCGTGCTGTAGGATGGTGGAGGAAAAGGGAGGGTTGCTCTGTCAGTATAGTGTGTACCCCAGGATAAATATAGTCACACAACTATGCCACCATAGCGTGTTGTACCTCAATACTGTGCTGTGCCTCAGCTAAAAATTCCTGTCTGACCTTCACTCTTGGAAGGCACCGGTTGGTCACAAGGCTAGAGGAAGCCATAGCAGAAGCAGCTCACATAGAGAGAGAGAGAGAGAGAGAGGAGGGGGGGAGAGAGAGAGAGAGAGAGATTGCGTAGTCTCCCGTACCAAACACTACTCCCACATTTTAAAACACACCCGCCGTTTGCTCTGCGCGCCATAGAAACTATGCCCAGCAGGACAGTACCAGCAGGACAGTACCAGCTGATACACAAGACATGGATGTTGGTGGATTTTACTAGCAAGCGTTTGTCTTGATTCAGGACAAACCTGGATACCATATCCTCGTTCCCCACTATGGACGGGACGGCTGTGTGCTGGAGTAAGGCCATCGTCTTCAGCTTCATCAAGGGCCTGGGTAGGTGCTGAGTTGCCACATGTGAGGGAAGCATGTTCTGAAAGCCATACGAGATCGTCACACATGCTGGGCATTCCTCAAAAGATATCCAAGGACTTTGTGTCCTGAAAAGATCTGGAGAAGAAGACGTGTTTACTGGTTCCACAGCATTTCTCCAGCTTCTCTTGTGCTGCTTTGTCAGAGCTGCATACTCTTACTGTACAGCCTCTAAAAACAATTCTGATTGGAACTTTAATCAACTCCTGTATTTGTTCTGCACAACGTGCTGATATGTATCTCAGTTCCCTGTTGTTTTGGGTGCATTTGTTTGCAATTTCCTTCAAGTACCTGTTAAGAAGTAATAGTTTTGAGTGAGGCAGTTTAGGTAATTCATTAGAGATGTTTTTATCCTGTCAACCTTTGATCTGCCAGACAACTGATGTGCTTTTGATTCCTCTATGGCAGACTACAGAAGTCATTAAATTAAATGACCAGTTATCTGATTGCTCTGTTTAATACATAGTGTAGGTGTTTGTGTTGCCACAACATGAACATTAATAACTTCTATTTTCAAGGTTCATCAGGTCTGCATGTGTTGTTCTGAAACATGATGCGAAGGTCGACAATATACTTGCGGATTCTACACTGATATCAGACCATCTTAATATATTTTTAAATAAATAAATACATAATTTGTCCCACATTAATTTAATTCAACTTTTCACATATTGGTCTCAGAGAAATATCTGAGATATAATAGTTGGACTTTGTACAAATATGCAGCAAGGCTGAGGTGTTTACTTATACTATGTTTTGTCTTACTAACTCTAACCAAACCAGCTTTCTAACAGGGCTTTTAAACAGTTTTGACCCATCATTTAATTTAAGCAAACAAAACTCATGCTGACCACAAAGCCCGGTGTTGTGTTGTTATGTGGTTTTGACAGACGTAATGTTCCCCTGACACAGTGCAGGCTGTATTTTGCTGCTACTGATGTGATATCTGTCCAGTCACATTGATTTATTACATGCACACACGCACACATTTACACACTCAGAATTCAGTAGCAAAAGTAAATGTGGTTCTAATTGCGAGGCAGTAAGTCTCTTCCGTCCTCTCTGAACATTTTAAACATCAGATTTACGGCTGTTGGTGAGGTGGACGTGCATTTAGGGGTTGTAGAGCTTCAGGCTAAATAAAACTCAGTTCTAATGAGATGTTTGTATGCAGTTCCTTACTATATTTAGCACTTCTGTGTCTGTAAGCGGCGGAGTGTAACACTAGGTACATTTTAACTTGTGTGTTAGTTTGTGGGGTTTTAGGGCCTGAGGCAAAGCCATCCGTAATCAAACGTGGCCCACATCATAACACTGGCTGAAGGATGGTCACGTGCACACAATTTTTGCTTCCCTCAAAGGGCAATGACACTTTTGGTACGAAATGAAAACACCAGCTGCTGGACATGGTGTTTTAATTTCCATATGCACTCTGTTCACTGTAGCAGTAGGAAAGAAAGAGCCAACTGGGGGCAAGCCGGTGCCCTTTCGACAGTCTCCCTCAGGAATGTTCAACATGTTGGGAACTTTATGTCCATGTTTGGAAGCTTCTCAGTAATGCTCTTTTCGGTGATGTCTCTTTGTAAACAGATATGTGGCAGGTCCTGCACCACTCATTTGTGCTTGAATTGGCAATGTTTGACAAAGTTGTTTACCGTCTTGTGCTCTTTGTGTCGTTTCCGCAGCCTCTCCAGTGGGGAACGGATACAGTAAACCCCCCATCCCTCCAGTCTGCTGTCCTCAGGGCGAGAAGGGTCCCCCGGCCATGATGCCCATCAGCATTGACCCGGAGAGCAAGCCGGGCGAGTACGTCCTCAAGAGCCTGTTTGCCAACTTCACCACCATGTCGGAGCGCAAGATCCGCATCATCATGGCTGAGCCGCTGGTGAGTCCTCAGAGAGCGGCAGACTGAAGGGTCACTGTAATTGTTGTGTTTTGCTACAGATTTTTAGAAAAAACAATACAAAAAAAAAGGCTGTTGGTATTATCAGGGGGGAGTGAGGTCATGACATTGGTGCTTTGTAACAGGCCTCTGAACCTTTTTTGCTTGTAATTCTCGCAACTGCTCATCAAAGGTTTCATGCTGTGAGTTGTGTGCAGTTCAATCAAAGGTTGAGTGAAGTTGTTACATATTGTTCCATTTGGAATATTTCAAAGGCTGGTAATAACAACAAAAAAAAAAAGCAAAGATTAGAAAATGTCTCCAAAATAAAAATGTCTGTTGGAGAATTTTGTTTTTTTTCTTGTTTGCTGCCCTGTTAATCATCTCATGACCCCTTGTGGGTGTCCCAACCCCCCAGGTTGTGAACTGCTATAACAAGGTCAGACAGGAAGCCTGACAATCTGTAGCTGCTTTGAATGTAAGGAAGTACAGTGGTGCAAGAAGTATTTAAATCCTTTATGTAAGTAAAAGTACCAATACAACAATTTAAGTAAAAGTACTCATACGTAATTAAAAGTATACAAGTATTAGCTAAATATACTTAAACTATCTGTGGCCCTAATAGACACTTCGTTTCGTGAGGTTGAGAATCACTGGTTTATTTTTTAACCATTCATTGTTTTCTATATACTTATCATGCAGGATGTTTTTTTAGCTATAACTTGTTGATATATGTTTTTGTGACAACAAGCCTGCTGACTCCTGCTAGTGAAGCCCTTAACAGCCTAAACTTCACAGTGATATATTACTGTCAAGGCCTTGGGCGCGCAGTGATGCGAAGATGTTAACTACCTTGTCATGTTTAATTGCTGTCAGCTGAAAGTATGGTGGTTTGTGTGAAACAGCTGCTCCATCAGAAGGAAGCAGTCTGGGGACAAAATGTGGGATTTTTAGCTTCATCGTACATGCTTCAGTGTTTAGGCTTCAGCTGAGTTTAGTACGTGAAATTTGCTGCTGTGGTGTTATCCCTTGGAGAAGTCATGTTAAAAAAAAATATTTTCAACAACTGTCAGTATCGAACATCAAATTACATAACAATTTTTGACCATCTTTTCTCAAGAGGCGAGCTGTCTAATGCCTTTTGATTGCAAAAGAACTTCAGGCTTGAATACTAATCAGCAAGTCATTTAATAGTTTGCATTTGGAACTGACTGCCAGCCTTGTCTTTTCTATCTACTGTTTTTATCCCTTGTCTTTATATTATGACTAATGATACTGACTAATGAACATTTCTGGAAAATTAGATCGAGGTAAAGCCGCTAATATATCTTTGAGAGAGGTTGTGGAGGTTGAAGCCGATCGGTGGGACCAACAACAGCTGTCATAAATAATTCTGTTTACAGACAGTCAGGCAGACAGGGAAGAGCCACTGCACCACTCACCACCTGCTCCCAGAACCACATTAGTATCTTAAAAAGTCAACAGAAATTGATCAACTGATCCATAATACTAAGAAAAACAATCACCATACCTGTAGCTTTATGTCCGAAGACACTGTAGCATTGTTTACCATAAATAGTTACCCTTTGTTACGTCCCAGCGTAGGGGAAACAGGAGAAAATAGATCAAACAAGAATGCGGTAAACAAAAATATGGTATCGATACTATTGACAATAATTGTATGCAGGTTGTACAGGTCTGGTATACTTTCAGTTTACTTGTGGCTGCTATGGCTGTCTCCAGTTTTAGTGACTGTGATTTATAAGAAGCTGTTAGTCACCATTCCCGGTCTGCAGGGAAGTGTAAATTACCACAGGGAAAGTGAACACCCTCCCTCCCTCCCCGTGTCCGTGTAAGTCCCTCTAGAGAGCTGACGGGAGGATGTGTCTCTGTTTTTCCTCTCAGTGGAGAATTGGCTGAGTTATTTGTTTTAGCCCTGCCTCGTAGTTATTGACATACAGCTGTCCCTCCTGTTCATCCACATTACTCAGGTGAATTTGTTTAACTCAACCTGTCACGTTCGACAATCCGTAGTCAGTATTAATTCATCGTTGCAGAAGAATATTTACGAGTAATTTGCAGGAAAGGAATTTTGTAAACAAAAATGCTGTAAATCTGTGAGATAATGGGATTCAAACACTATTGCTGCATCAGCTGGCCACAAAGGGCAGTAAAGTCCTTTAAAGCCCGACAGTGCGAGAGTCATCGACTTTTCTGTCATTCGAGCACAGATGGGCTCCTCAGATGCAAGCATTTGTCCAAAAACTAAAATGTTCATCAGAGCATGGGGCTTAGCTGGCGTCCCAGCTACAAGAGAGAGAGAGAGAGAGCGCGACATTACCCTCAGCCCACGCAATGTCAATGTCAGACAGTTAGCTGTTTTGGATTGATCATCAAGTAAGTGATGTGCTGTGATGTGCCTGTCTGACCAACGACACAGCAGAGGGACCAATCTGGCAGAGCAGAGTAGCAAAAAGGTAAAGCAGAGCAGATGCTTTGATTTGTGCAGCGATAGATTAGGTGGTAATTGTGGGTAAAGTGTGGACGTAAACATACTGCTATTACTGTTGTGTGTGTTTCAGATAGTGTCCCCTGCTAACGCTGCATTAAATGTCTTTAAAAACTCAAATGAAACCTTAATTGTACTTATTCATCTTCATTTTAATGTGTTCACTGAAGATTACAAAGTTTTCAGCCAAGCTGTTTAATTTCTACACACATGAAACCAGTTATCACTTAATAAAGCTTGAATGTATTTCAGCCCATTCATAAACATAATGCAATCGGTTGACTCTATTTTTATTTATTTTCATATACTGTGTAACTATTTAAGATTGTGACACAGACCTTCATTGGTGGCGTAATGTGAGTGGAATAGTTTGGAGACATTTTAAAATTAGGCTCTAGTAATTTTAATTTCTATGATGAACTTCATAATTTTTTAATTTTTCAGTAACTGTATACCGAGGATTTATTGTAAATATTAATAGTTAATTTTGAGCTATTTTCATATTCTAAATTGTCTAAACAAAGGACTGCTTCATTAAACCAAATAGAAATGTCTTAAGAACACTTTGTCCAAAAAAATGTAATCAAATATTTAAATAAGTAAATGTTTTATTTAGGTGTTACAATTTTAAAGATGTTTTGTTTTTAACATAATTCTACTAAACTCAGGAAAGCAGCATGTATCAGAGAGTGCAGCAGTTTCATTATATTGGCTATCCTGGTTAGCAGCTCTTAAAATCTCAACTCATTCAGCCTTTACTAACAAGTAGAATATACAGAAGTCAGGACTTTCCTTACAGCAGGAGAAGACTGTGCTCAACCCTAATCCTTCATGGAGGCTTTTATCTCAGATGATAGAAGACTGTAATAATGGGAGCTGTCATGAATGTCCCATCTCCAAAATGTGGCCCTGCCTGCTCATGCCTGCCATCAGACTGATTGATGGCTCTCTCATTAGCTGGTCTGTAATGAGTCCCCGTTCAAAAATACTCCATACAGTCTACAGACAGGGCGGGTAGAGTTACGGGCTTCAGACAAAACTTCAGAGAACTTTGCCAGTTTGACTTTGTACAAATAAGAAAACCTACAAAAGTTGTAAAATTGCTTTTTCTTCTTCTTCTGTGTTTTCAGGAAAAGCCATTAACAAAGTCACTACAGAGGGGAGAAGATCCTCAGTTTGACCAAGTAAGTGCCGTGAAATGCTGATAACAGTGGCTGTAAAGAAAAAAGTGATATAAAAGTGATGTACTAAACTGATGAACAGCATCACTGTTTACTAAACTAACTTTCATTTAACCCTTACATAAAAAGATGACCTGAAATTGTGTATAAAAGACCAACATTTAACTGGTTTGCCTCTCCCTATGAGCACCTAGTCAGTTTGTAAATACTGCTCTAGTATGATGCCCTGTAGCATGAAAGAGCTGATGGGTGAAAGCCCTGCTCACATCCCAAAAGGTCTTTCAGACCCAGTCAAGGGCAGGAGTGTTTACCTTGCTGGCACTGGCTCTGTGCTAGGTGTGTCCAGCAGGTCTGTGGCTCTGCAGAGAAGGCTCTTTCACAGCCACAGGGGTGTGTTTGTGCTGCTGCGTGAGGCCATTCAGCAGCCACACAGAGCCAGGATTATGCTCCGGCCTCGTGCTGAATGAAGGGCTCGCTGTGTTCCCAAGCCCGACCAGACTCTCCTCCCTTCCTGTGTGCCCAGCCCATCCCACCCGTTCCTTCCTTTCTCTCACCCTCCCCCAAGACTGAGGGAGGCTGCCCCATGGGCACCTTGTCTCTCTGCGTAGTCTCAATGAGGCTCACACTTCAATCTCATGTCTCCCCATTAATGTAGCTTTGGACTTTACTTTAAAGCTCCCTCTCTCCGTTTATTGTTCAAATGTAGGAAACATATGTGAAACGTAAATGAATTCTCTTGTGCCGTTTGAATTTTTTTGTTTAAATTGCGGTGCAAATAAACAAAGGAAACACTGATTGCCATCTCTTACTTTGGTATGTTAACTGCCAAACAAACATGCATTTGCACGATCTACGTCTTCTTCTTCCTCCAGCTGATAAGCACCATGAGCTCTTTGGCTGAGTACTGTCTCCCCTCCATCCTGCGCACCTTGTTTGACTGGTACAAAAGACAAAATGGACTAGAGGAAGAGCTGCATGAGTACCGGCCAAGATCCAACACCAAGTCCAAAAAGTGAGAATCATTCAATGAATTATTGCGTGCGACAATGTGTCACGTATAGACAATTTAAAGAAGCGAGAGTTAAGCTCACATGCACCGTATGATCGGAGCAAACCTTTTGCCCTTGTTTTGTCTCTCTAACAGCGACGAGCAGCAGAGAGATTATCTACTTGAAAGGAGGGATTTGGCCATTGACTTCATCTTCTCTCTTGTACTTATTGAAGTTTTGAAGCAGGTGATTTTATTTATTTATGATATAAAACTCACTTAAGTAGAGCTATTATGAGTTACTGCTGCTTAAAAAGGGACATTTGTGAATATGTTGTTCTCTTGCCATTGTGTCTCTAGATGCCGCTCCACCCGGTCCTTGACAGTTTGGTCAATGAAGTCATTAACTTAGCCTTTAAGCACTTTAGATACAAAGAGGGGTAAGTCCGGTCTTTTTCCACTATTCCTCCTTTCTTTCAGTTTTAAGTTCCTCTAAGGTTTGTTTTTCTTTGTCTTATTTTGTGTTACCCTCAGGTATCATGGTCCTAACACTGGCAACATGCACACTGTAGCAGACCTCTATGCTGAAATCATAGGAGTATTAGCCCAGTCCAAGTAAGTAGCAAAGACAGAACTATGATTATATAATTGAATATTATTGGGTCTTTTTCTTCTTTTCCATCCGTCTTCATTGGCTCGTAAATCTTAATTCTCTGCTCCGTCGGGCTTTGGTGTCGAGCCACATCATAATGGTGTGTTACCATTCCTAATGCCTTTCTGCAAAACATCTCCCGGTTCAAGAGACTGGAACAGACTGTAGGGACGATAACTTTTGGGCAGGTCCCCTTCACACCAAACTAGGACTGGAAATTGATGTCTGTTTATTTGAAGTTTTCAGATCATTGCAGCAAAGAACAAACCCTTAAAATAGCGATATGGTTGGTGAGCACACTGCATACCTCCTTGCGCTCTGCTTAATTTCCTGCAGGAGATACTTCGCTGAGAGGCTTTTATAGAGATCTTTACTTTTCTCGGAGGCCAAGAAAAAGGTCAAGAATTTTACCGTGAACTGAAATGCTTCTCGATCACCGTGTCTGTAGAAATGATCAAAGATTCTTCTTCCAATGATTAAGATGCAGAAACAACTGTATTCTGTTTCTTATGCGTACACTACCAGGCACCATGGAAGAGGTTAAGAGATTCTCAGAGAGCTCCCATGATGAATTATCTTCTAAATATAGACCAGCTGAAGAATCACATCTCTGGTTCAATTTGGGCAAGGGATCAGGTGCTTGAAAGTGAGTTCATCTTGGGGCACAGACTCAGAGTCTGCATGCTGAGGGTAAGACGAGGGGATGGTATATTTAGGAGGCACGCGCCTTGAATATTGTCTGTATTCTCTCCGTGTCACGACTCTGAAGTGGAGGAACTTTTTTGTGGAAGTGCTGAATTGGGATTTGTCTGACTGAGCTATACAGGCATGTCTTTATATAGTATCTCATTAGTTTTTTTCTCTCTCTCTCTCTCTCTCTCTCTCTCTCTCTCTCTCTCTCTCTCTCTCTCTCTCACTCAGGTTTCCTGCTGTGAAGAAGAAGTTTATGACTGAGCTAAAGGAGCTGCGGCAGAAAGAGCAGAGTCCATATGTAGTCCAGAGTACCATTAGCCTCATCATGGGGGTCAAGTTCTTCCGAATTAAGATGTATCCTGTTGAGGATTTTGAAGCATCTTTTCAGTTCATGCAGGTACAAGAGACTTCTATAATCTATTGAATAAAAAAATAAAAAAATAAAATTAAAAAAAAATAATAATTTGAATGGGTTCCAATTGATTATCGTAAACCTGCCCGACTACATTGTTATGATTATGAGTCATAAACTATAGATTCAAACTCTCTTTTCTTTATTCATTTATTGGCTGTCTTTTGATTGTAAAACTTGACCCAAATATGGGCTTTATCACTGTTATGTAAAAAATTGTTCAAGGAATTCTCAGGATTGTCAGGATTTGCTGCCCTTTGACCTTGGCTATGTTTCCTATTAGCTTTGACATGCAGTTTCACTTTTAGCCATACAGTATCATATCTGTTTATCTCCTGGGTAAACACTCTTTACATATCATAGTGTATTTAAAGTTTGTATTGCTTTTCTAAACCATGTACAATTGTCTTTTCAACAGGAGTGTGCCCAATATTTCCTGGAAGTCAAGGACAAGGACATTAAGCACGCCTTGGCTGGTCTCTTTGTTGAAATTTTGGTTCCTGTTGCAGCAGTAAGTTATTTCCCTCTAGTGTGTTTATTACACAATATTCAATTGAAAACATTAAAGAGCCCTACTCTTGAGAAAACCATGTCTTGTCACGTGACCATGAGTGCTGTTGTCCTAGGCCGTGAAGAATGAGGTGAACGTCCCCTGCCTGAGGAACTTTGTGGACAGCTTGTACGACACAACCCTGGACTTGTCCTCCAGAAAGAAGCACTCGCTGGTTAGTTAATGGGCAGAAAACAAACTGACACTGATTGTTGGCCCTGTTAGTTTTGCTACACCTCCGTTTTCACTCTGACACCCTTCTGCTGCATGCTTAGATTGCCTGGATGCCTGTGGCCTCTGTGAATCCTCAAGCATTTCAAGGTCACTCTTGTGTAATGCTCTCTTACAACATCATCGCCCACACTAGAAATAATTTATATGGGAAGACAGGCTGCCGTTTCAAAGCATAAAAACCATATGAGCGTCTGTATCCCTCTCCTCCAAAGTGTCTTTATTAAAGCATTTCACTGCAGCAGATCACGGGGAAATGGAAAGACAACAACCCTTATGGAACGGCAGTTTGCTCTTACAGAAAGTCCACATTCCCTGAGGCAGCGATTATGGCTGAATGACACATTTTATGAGCAATGTTTTGTCAACAAGAAGCATAACCAAATGAGAAAACATCATTATGTAATTTTACGTCTTAACTTGCACTTGTGCAGATATGGTTACGAGATAATAATAATTCTTCAAACGATCCACTCAAACGACAACCTCAAGTATTATACATAGAAACTATCATTTTTCAACCTCAGTGTGTCAGTGTTAAGCTATTTTATCAATGCCGTATATGTTCAAAAAGATCTAAACACTAACTGTTCTCCACAGGCGTTTTACCCGTTGGTGACGTGCCTGCTGTGTGTAAGCCAGAAACAGTTCTTCCTCAACAGATGGCATGTCTTCCTTAACAACTGCCTCTCAAATCTGAAGGTAATGTAACCTGGAGACCAGCAGCCTACAGTGGTCTTTGTTTATCACAGAGGACTATTCAGATACATAAAGGTTGTGTGTCTTCAATGAGTGCTTCAGTTGTCCAACAGAATCAGGCTAATATACATTGTTACTTGGTATTTTATTGTATGCATGGTAACGATGATCGCGTGTTTAATGCTTCAGGCAGTAATTATTCTAACTATTCTCGCCAGCATTTATAATAGCATTTAAGCCTAATGTGATTGCAATAATAATCTGTAATTATATCACAACCTACAATACACTTTTAGTTTGTTCTGTCATTGACTTTCTTATATTCATGTTATTTTATTACAGAGCAGAGACCCTAAAATGGCTCGTGTTGCATTGGAGTCTCTTTATCGGCTGTTGTGGGTCTACATGATCAGAATCAAGTGTGAGAGCAACACTGCAACACAGGGGTAAATAGCATTTGTTTATTTTTTGTTTTCTTTTACAGTTTTTATGTATCGGTAAATACCTGCAAAAGCCAATCAAGGGCATGGGCTTAAACATTGCCACAGTTGGTTAATTGGTACTAAAAATATTTGTCAAAATATTTCTGTTTAAGGGAAGAGCTAAAAAGTTAAATCAAGTAGCAGTTTTACGGCAAACTCTCCATCCTTGTTCCTGATTTTATTGCCGTTTGCAGAAAGAGGAATGCTCTGTTTTTTTTGCCTGGGTCAGGCTGACACCAGTTCATCAGCAGCTTTACACACGTTATTATGAGCCTGAGCCCACATGAGGAATCCCAAACGGGTCAAGCCAGACTTTTTAAACATGTTAATTAGGCCCAAAAGAGACTAAACCTAAAAATATATCTCCTTTCAAGCAATGGAGTACTGTGCAAACCAATTAAAACAGTGGTCTGTGTAATCTTTCACAGCCTTTTAAAACGTTTTGAATGCTTGTTTAAGGTATCCTCAACACATGTTTTTTTCTCTGTGTCCACAGTCGCCTCAACACCATTATAACAACACTTTTCCCCAAAGGATCCCGCAGTGTGGTGCCCAGAGACATGCCTCTCAATATCTTTGTCAAAATCATCCAGTTTATTGCACAGGTAAATGCAATAATGTGCTATACTGTACTAGAGTTGCAAAGTCACACACATTTAGTGTAACCAATTAGAGTTTCAATGAGATGCCAATATTTGGTGTCAGATAGTGTCTTTGACATTCATACCATCATATTAAACTCTTCTTATTTTATTTCAGGAACGGCTTGATTTTGCCATGAAAGAGATCATCTTTGACCTTCTTTGCGTTGGGAAACCCGCAAAAGCCTTTAGTCTTAATCCAGAGGTATGCATTCAACATTCACTTATATGATGTGTTTAGAGAAAAATGTAAAGCAGATTCAAATGCTGTTTTTTTAGCCCTGTTTAAAGTGTAACTCTCTGGAAAAAAAAAACCTAGTATCTATTTCTCAGCAAATCTAACACATTGTTTGACTATCTGAACGAAGTCATAAATGAACTACTATATTACAACTTTATGTCACAGCATTTTCCTCAATTGCATTGCAGCAAAACCATTTAAAATATGCCTATAATAATCTATTGCTATGTAACTTCTTGCAACTGTAGTAACTGCTGGTATAATTGAAGTGGTGTTTCATTGTCAGTTTCCCAGCAGGACTAATAATGCAATATTGGAAACTGATTGACAAACAGCTGAACATTAGGTTTCTTTTTTCTGTGCAGAGAATGAATATTGGCCTGAGAGCATTCCTGGTCATAGCTGATAAACTGCAGCAGAAGGACGGCGAGCCTCCCATGCCGAACACCGGTTGCACTTTACCCTCTGGAAATACACTCCGAGTGAAGAAGACATACCTGAGCAAAACTCTGACAGATGAGGAGGCCAAAGTCATTGGTGAGTGAGAGAGACAGGGGTCAGGAATGTTAAAAACGCCATGCTCAGACTCAAATAGCAGGGATAGCTTTAGCATCTAAATGGACAATTGCAGATGAGTAACAGTGATAGCAACCGTTTTTCTTTTTTCTTCAGGGATGTCTCAGTATTATTTTCATGTGCGGAAGGCTATTGACAACATCCTCAGACACCTGGACAAGGAAGTGGGACGCTGCATGATGATGACTAATGCTCAGATGTTGAACAAGGAGCCTGAAGACATGATCACGTGAGTGCACACGTCATTCTGTCATCAGAGCTGCCAAAACATTTAAAGTTGGCGAAACTCCCGAGTGTTATATGTGGTTTCAGTCGCATCATTAACTCATCCACTTGAAAGTTGAACACATTGAAAACAAACTTTTACAACTTCAAATTTGACTTTTTCAGAGGTGAGAGGAAGCCCAAGATTGACTTGTTCAGAACGTGTGTCGCTGCCATTCCTCGCATCCTGCCCGACGGGATGTCCAAGCCGGAGCTCATAGACCTGCTCTCTCGGTGAGTCACCTATCTTTGAGGAAACCGCCTTTATAAGGTAGACAAAGCACTGGTGGCACACTCTCTCTGCCTGTCTGACAAGATAATTACCTGGAGATCAAATCGAGTTTTGATGTTTGTGTTTTGGAGTAACAAGCTTGCAGCATCAGAACCTGAATTGTTTGCAGCCAACTGTTTATTATTTTATTTTCTCTTTTATTTATTTTACTGTGTTTGAAACAATGTATACTGAATGAAGCTTAAATTGCCATTACTGTTTTTTTATTGTTTGAAGAGTCAGGGGCTATATTAAATCGCTGTCTAAATCGCATGTCTTGTCTGATAAGAAATGCTGATCAGCACTTTTCTGTTTATTTTCTTACACTTAATGATTATTTCAAATGTGTGGAAGCCTGACAGCTTAGCTTATTATATGCAGGTGGCTACATTTAAGATGTGCCTCAGATGAGATGAGATGTTTGCACTAGACAAGGGACTTGTCTAGAAGAAACCTGTTTAATTTTAGTTTTTCTTTGTCTTTATTGTCAGATTGACAATCCACATGGATGACGAGCTGCGACTCATAGCACAGAATTCCTTGCAAAGTCTGCTGGTTGATTTCTCTGACTGGCGTGACGACGTTCTGTTTGGATTCACTAACTTCCTGCTACGTGAGGTCCAGGACACTCACCAGGGACTGTTGGATACATCCCTCAAATTACTGCTGCAACTGCTCACACAGTGGAAACTAACCCTGGCTGCCATGGGGAAGAGCCATGACACTGCTAAAATACACACAGCCGAGGTACAAGCCTTTGTGTTAATTATGACATATTTGTGAGGCTTTCACTGGTGGGAAAGATTAATCACAATTTGACTAATTCAGGGTTTTTCTTATTTTCTAACAAATAAAATCAGCTTTTGTTTTATTTTGATGTCTGTCTCACAGCTGCTGCAAACCAGCTCAAGTCTCAAGATACCTGCAGAGCGAGGTCCTCACTCCACTGTGCTGCATGCTGTGGAGGGACTGGCGCTCGTACTGCTCTGCTCCTGTCAGCTGAGCACTCGCAAACTCGCCATCGCCATACTGAAAGAGATACGAAGTCTCTTTATGACCATCGGACAGTCTGAGGTATGTTAATGTCAACAACTCTGGTGACAGAATACAGGAAAGTTTGACGACTGCATTTACAGACTGCGATTTTATGTTTTGTCAACTGCAGGATGATGATAAACCAATGATAGACATCATGGACCAGCTCAGCCCTGTAATACTAGAAAGTTTTCTCAACGTCTCAGTGTCTGACACAGTAAGTTGTTGGTAGCTTGTAACTAAACCTGGAGTCTAAATCAAGATGTGTCCACAGTTTATTTGTGTTGGACGTTTCCTGTGATTCTATTCACAATGTATTCATTTCTGGTGACTTGACTTCCAGATAGAAAACTGAGATGCTCATTATTGCATCAACTCCTGAAATTGAAGCCGCTTTCATGAACATATCAGGTGTCATTTAAATATCTAGTCCCATGTGGAATCTGGCTCGCAGAACAGCACATGCTTGTTACGTTGACTGTGAAACAGAAGCTCGGTTTAGTAATCTAGCATGTAAAAACTGAATAAACAGCTGGAACTGAGCAGCTGTTGACCTTTTGACTCTCCCTTATGTAATCATCAAGCTGTCAACATCACGCTATGAATCCAGATTTATTTCCGAAATGGATAATACAGTACATGTAAATGTCCTCATGCGTTATCAAATTGTGTTTATATACTGTGTGTTTATCGGATGTGGGATTTCCTTTAATATAACTGCCTTATTCACATTTAAATAATTATTCTTAAGCATAACGATGAATAGAGCGATGAAAGAAATGTTGCTATTTGGATATCTAATTCATGACCTCTGACCTTTGACCCTGCTGTGCCACTTGCTTGTCTGCAGGCAGCCCTGCCAGCTGGCCACCATGTGGACCTTCAGTGGCTCGTGGAGTGGAACGCTCTGCTCGTAAACAGTCATTATGACATAAGGAGCCCCTCACATGTGTGGATCTTTGCCCAGTCCGTGAAGGACCCCTGGGTGCTGTGTGTGTACAGCCTCCTCCGGCAGGACAACCTGCCCAAGCACTGCTCCACAGCTCTCAGCTACGCCTGGCCCTACGCTTTCACTCGAATGCAGATGCTCATGCCCCTGGTGGACCCAAAGTAAGTGTCCTCCAACATCAACACTTCTAATTTCTATTTTCTGTACATCCCTACTTGGTGTTTCTGTTTTGAGTATAGCCCCCTGATAACACTTCCCCATTGCATGTGATAAACTCCCCCTCAAGATCCCCTGTTAAAAACCGCTCAGATAAAAATTAGTATTTTCTTTTTGTATGATTCACCAGTAACCCAGTGTATGCAAAGAAGACCAGCACTTCGGTGAGTGGGGACAATTACGTAACCTTGTGGAGAAACTACCTGATCCTTTGCTTTGGGGTTGCCAAGCCCAGTATCATGAGCCCCGGCCATCTGAGAGCATCGACACCTGAGATCACGGCCGCTACGCCCGACAGCAGTGTCAGCTACGATAACAAGGTAGCTGCCTCCCTGTCCTCTGGCCTTATTCATTCCCTCAGTGCTTTGTCTCTCCAGGATCAGGTGCTTGTTGACATACAATCTCGAAGCATCGAATTACACAGCAGCCATCTTTCATGAATGGAACAGGGCGCTGATATATTTTTAACTGCACAGACACTCACCACAATGCTGGCCTGTGTAATTTGTGGCATTCAAGTAGTGTGAGAGATTTATTGGTCGGACTGAACTGTTGATGTTTGATGTTTCAGGTTATCGGGAGCCCATCTGTTGCATGGCTTCTGAAGCAGTTGGTTCCACTAATGAGGGCAGAGAGCATCGAGTTGACAGAGTCATTAGTTCTGGGCTTTGGGCGCACCAATTCCCTTGTATTCAGGTATACCCAAAAACAGTGTTTTAGAAGTTATAAGAGTTGTGATTGACTCATTGGTTTCAAAGATGGATAGCAGCACAGCCTCATAATGTTTTAATGTTTGTAATGTTTTCTCCTTCAATGGACAGGACCAGTCAAATGAAAGTTAGAGCACAATCCATTATCTTCTTTGTAGTAAAAGTGCCTGTTGACCCGTTTTTGTGTGGATTTAAAATGGAGATGAACAGGATTATAGTTGAGTGGTGCCTTGTTGCCATTTACTGCTAAATCCACATTGTTTCATACATTATTATTATTTATTTAGCTCAAATCTCTTTTCCGTAAAAAAAATAACAATAGTCAAAGTTAAGTTTAATTTCACCTTTTAACTGAGTGTATTCACGGGAGTTGTTTGATAAAGCATTTTACATTTTACCTTAAGATGACTTGTTTATATTTTCACTGCATGCACACAGGGAACTTGTGGAAGAGCTACATCCCCTAATGAAAGAAGCTCTGGAAAGAAGACCTGAGGTTAGTTCATTATATTTACAGCACAGTACTCAACATAACCAAAATATATACTATTGGATTTAAACTGTGAATTAACTGGATAGTGGGCTGTAATGTTAGCAGAGAGCTGACATGCATCAGAAAATGTCAGTCACTAAGTACAGATTAATAATATTATAATATAACCAGTACTTTCGTCTTTAAGGATTGTTCTTAATGATTTTTTGCAGAACAAGAAGCGGCGTGAACGACGAGACCTGCTAAGGCTGCAGCTGCTGCGGATCTTTGAGCTGCTGGCAGATGCAGGTGTCATCAGTGACAGGTTAGTTTGGCATTAGTTGACACATTACAGCCCCACACTGCACAGTATGACACTCGCTTTACATAAAGGGGGAGCATAAGTAAGATAACAAAACAGGGTCATTAAGATATAACATTTGTGCTACAAAACTCCTTATAATTACCTGCTGTAGTTCAGATGTTGACATATTTCTGATACTGTTTGGTTTCTAATTTTTTTTCATTGGGCGTCTCCCTGTTTTTGTTTAAGTACAAATGGAGCACTGGAACGTGACACCCTCGCCCTGGGCGCTCTGTTCCTGGAGTATGTGGATCTAACCCGGATGCTCCTGGAAGCTGAGAATGACAAAGATGCAGAGATCCTCAAGGACATCCGAGCTCACTTCAGCGCCATGGTGGCCAACCTCATCCAATGTGTTCCAGGTACGCAGAAAAGATTCAGCTTGAAAGGCCTTTCTTGTCACGGCCAGTCACAGACAATGCTCTGCTGGTCGATTGATAAATTACTGAATGCATTTCTTTTTTATATGGATGACTAATACAATCCATCTGTCCCTTTCATCAATTTGTGCATTGTTAATTAGATAATAGGCTTCCATTCAGCTGGGGTTACCATAGCACATGGAGCACAAGACTCCTGATATTGATCTTAATTTGGACGTATCCCAAGGCGAGTAGATCCAAAAATAGTGCAGCTTAAGGACAGAGCAGGCAAAGAGAGGTGATGACTCATGGGTTGCCAAGCCTTCACAAGTCCCCACTGGATGGCTAATGATCTGTCAAGGGACCTCAACACTTTATTATCATATCGGAAAATGCACTTTTCGTAGTTGGTTAAGAGTTTAGGATACTTGAATATTTTTGCTGACTCCTCACTCTCTCAATGAGCCGACCTATAACAGGCTTACTTGACTCCCTCCCCAGTGCACCACAGGCGCTTCCTGTTTCCACAACAGAGTCTTCGGCATCACCTCTTCATCCTCTTCAGTCAGTGGGCCGGTCCTTTCAGCATCATGTTCACTCCTCTGGACCGCTACAGTGACAGAAATCACCAGATCACAAGATATCAATATTGTGCCCTAAAGGTAAACATAAACTATGTAATATATTGTTCTATCACAAACTCTTACATATATTAATATTACCCCCTAATGCTTAGTAGGAATAGAAACATGTATCTTGGCAGTGGACTGGTCTGTCTTTATCCAACTACAATGCATACATTGGAAAACAAGTGCAAAAATAAATCCACACAATTCTTCTATTGTAGATTGATACAATAAAATATGTTTTTGTGTATGTAATGATCCAACCTGTTTTGCAATCTTTTGTGAAACGAGATGCTGCCACCTTTTTGCAATCTGCGTGCTGGAAAAAAATCACTTTTGTGAAACGAGTGGTGCTGCATCAGAGAAGATTCTTTTCCACCCACAAAACAAACCTAAGTACAGTACACTCTCTGCTGAACTGCAGTGTGTGAGAGAAAATCCAACGTTGTATTTTTACATCTCTCGCCTCACTTCTATCTTTAGTTAAGAAAAGAAACAACACACTTTATTTGACGATAAACATGAGCACTGCAGTTTAATGCCACATAACATCAACGCGCGCTTCCTGCTACTATTCTGAACTATGTGCATTGTTGCTTATTGTTGACTGTTTGTTCTTCCAGGCCATGTCTGCTGTGCTGTGCTGCGGGCCTGTTTTTGATAACGTTGGCCTCTCTCCAGACGGATACCTCTATAAGTGGCTGGATAATATACTCGCCTGCCAGGATCAGCGGGTATGAGGCCAATACTTTACCACTGCTTTTAAACAAAGAACTGACCTAAAAAGCCCCTCTGACAGCTTGTTGAAACCTGCTTTGTATAAAAGCTCAACATGAGACATTGCCAAGTGCTCACCATTGTCTTGCAGCAGTGCTGGCAAATAGTGAAGGAGAGTTTTGTATCAAAACAAATTGTCTTATATTGTCTTTATTTCAGTTTACTGTGATAGAAGATGAAGCCCCTGCATATTTATTTCACACATTCTTCCTTGTTAAAATTGACCTTTAGCCCTCGTGTTGTCATTACATGGTTTGAGGTGTAGCAGTAACTGGACAGGTAACCAAGAAAAGTAATTTCTCATCTTTTTTGTATGACAGAAGAAGACCTACTGGAATAATTTTACACTGAATCCCCCGATCTTTGAAAAATACACATCGCCTCAGATATGTTCTACAGGGGTTTCTTACAAAAGATGTGAAATTCAGGAGAGTCTATGTTGGTATGTACTCCTGCCTCAGGTCCACCAGCTTGGCTGTGAAGTCGTCATCCTGCTCCTGGAGCTCAATGCTGACCAGGTCAACCTTTTCAACTGGGCTGTGGATCGCTGCTACACAGGCTCCTACCAGCTCGGCTCAGGCTGCTTCAAAGCCATTGCTACAGTCTGTGGCAGCAGGTACAAAATCCCACAATCTCTCTGTCATCTGTTCAACCAGTGAAAGTCAGCTGCCCGTGTACAAACACAGTTCTCATCAAAGGCGGATATGTTCATCAGGTACAATCAGTAGGCGATATTAAGGGCGTGCCATCCTTGTTAACCTGCTATCCCCCTCTCCATTCCCTCTCTGAGTCTCGCCCTTCTGTCTGTTTCGTGTTGGATCTGTATTGTCTAAACGATATACCTTTTCCATAACTTTCCTACTGGGTATGATGAAACAACTGGCAAATAAGCTTAGGCTTCAAAGTGTCACCTCAGCTAATCTTCTTAAACGGCTCTCTATTCGTCTGAAGTTGGCCTTCCCCTTGCTTTATCTGAAAAACACATTTCACTTAGCATTGATTTCTTGATACTGAAACATTAAGTTATTATTTCTCTCTCTTTCCCAACTAGCAGAAACTACCCAAGTGATATAGTGACACTGCTGAATCTGGTCCTCTTCAAAGCATCAGACACCAACAGAGAAATCTATGAGATTTCAATGCAGCTAATGCAGGTGAGATATACGAGCCCAGTTGCCTCTTGTGCTTCTGTGGAGTTTTTATGTGGTCAAATGTATAGATGACACATGTCTCCTCTTTCTTTTAACAGATTCTTGAAGCTAAACTGTTTGCATACTCTAAGAAGATAGCGGAGCAGAAGCCAAACAGCATCCTCTACAGCACCCACGGCCCACTGCCACCTCTATACAGCGTCTCCCTGCCTCAGCTCTCCAGCCAGCTGGCCAGAATGTACCCTGAACTCACACTTCCTCTATTCTCAGGTAGCTGTGTGTGCCGTGTGTGCCATGTGTGCCATGTGTGCCGTGTGTGCAGCCACAGTATGTTTAGCCACGGTATTTCAGCTTGCTGTAATACTCCCACAGGCTCGTCATCTTCTTATGGCTTCCCACTAAATGCTGCTCTTTCATCTTCCACACACACACACACACACACACACACACACACACACACACACACACACTGTATCTATGGACACTCCCACTTACCACAGAAACACTGAGAGCTTAAATCGATTAAGGGACTCCCAGGTTTAAATTGAATTCATATGCGGATCAGGATTAAACTGGCAATTATGGTTAAACTAAGTATACAGTATGTGTTTGATTTTCATGTAGATTATAACCACCACAGTCCGGGCTGATGTTATTCTGATGTTAGTTTTGCCTTTCTCCTGCTTGTTCCAGAGGTTAGCCAGAGGTTCCCCACCACTCATCCCAATGGGAGGCAGATAATGCTAACCTACCTCCTGCCCTGGCTCGGTAACATCGAGCTGGTGGATAGCGGCCTGCTGCTCCCGGCCTTCACACCGTGCACTTCAGATTATGACCCTTCTATCCGGACGACCAGTACAGGTTCATCCCAACAGCTGAAGGGCACTGGCTGGGGCTCCTTACAGGCCACCTCTATGGTTCTCAATAACCTCATGTTCATGACCGCCAAGGTGAAGTCGTGTTGGGGAAATGTAATGAAATGGGGTATAGGTAATCAATCATTGCAGCTAACATGTTCTTTTTGTTAACCCCTCTGTTTCAGTATGGAGATGAGCTACCTGGACCAGAGATGGAAAACGCCTGGAATGCTTTAGTCAGCAATGAGAAGTGGAGCAACAATCTGAGAACCGCACTGCAGTTTCTCATCAGCTTATGTGGTGTCAGCAGTGACACCACCCTCCTGCCATATGTAAGATATATCATGTAGGTGCAACTGGAATGTGTAATGTAGCTTTCCAGTTTCTCACGGATATTCTGTAAATATATATTTGTTCAGATCAAGAAGGTGGTAATCTATCTGTGCCGGAACAACACCATGCAAACCATGGAGGAGTTGATCTTTGAGTTGCAACAAACGGATCCAGTCAACCCTGTGGTACAGCATTGTGATAGCCCTCCTTTCTATCGATTCACTGCTACAAGCAAGGTCTCCACAGCCGCTTCAGGTACATCTTTTAAAAACACTGAACAGAATGAAAACCAGTTGAAATTAGTATTTTTATTATGGGAAAAATAAACCAACCAGGAAGTCCCAACTTCTCCAGTGGAACCACTTAGTGGCCAATCTGGACAGATCCCAGTGATGTTGGTGTTTAAGTTCTTGCTCTATTGACTTTCCTTGAATATTTTTTGTGTGTTTTTTGCTAGGCACCACATCGAGTAGCAATACTGTGGTTGCAGGCCAGGAGAGCTTCCCTGAAACAGACGATACGAAGAACGAGGAGAGGTGGACAACATGATCTTGAAGCTTATCTTTAGATTAATTATAGTTCCAGCAAGGCCTATCATGATTAATTTAATTTTCTGACCGCAGGCTAAGCCACATAAAGAGAGCCCACAACCGCCTGGAATCACGCTACAGCAACAGCTCAGGAGGATCTTACGACGAAGATAAGAGTGAGTATATTTCTGTACCAGACACCCTTTGAAGAAAATGTGGTTGTCATGGTCTGTTGAGTGTGGAATACACAGGCTGGTTTGGAGGGTAAGATGGTGGCCGGCATGGTGTCATTGATAATGTATGAGCAGTGCGGAGTGGCCTGGGGTTCTTAAAAGGCTTCTGTGAGAACTGGCACTGAAATAAAAGTAGTCAAGCCCAGGGCCTCTGCACTGCTGCCAGTGACCCAAAAACATCTCTGTTATACTCTCTTGGTCTGAATTAGTCCTGCAGACTAACGTGAGTAAGACTAATTTGACAATTTAAAATAACACTCTTAAATACCCCCTTCGACAACTAAGCTTCAAAATTAAAGTTTTCTTCTATGATGTGTTGTAGTTGTACATTATTTAAATGTATATCCAGTGTGTTTGCATGCCATGAATCCACAAACTTTTGGATTTAAATGTGCCATGCGTGTGTGTGGGATAAATGTCAGCAGTATCATTTTCTGTAACAATTCAGGTGAACCTCTTTCCCTCTATGCTGATTGGCTGATGGTTGTCATTGAGACCAATCAGCCCCATCCTCTGCCCATGCCTCTGAATGGAGGATGTTGGGCTCCACTGGTGGACTTTTTGCCCGAGACCATCACTCCCAGAGGACCACTGCACAGGTTAGACTGCTGCATACATTAATGCAAAATGTGCACATTCTGACTCTGAGAAAAAACTGCTGCCAAAGTATTACTAGGGCTGTTTACTTTGAGATCAGACTGATCTTCGACCTTTAATAACCTGCCGCAGTTTAGCTTTAAATGCCTGCAGATAAAGGTAGCACCACTCCACTTTTTCCTTTTGATGCTGTGCACTTCAAGCTCATGAGTTTGTGGATGATGTTTGATGTGTTTCATTTGATTGAGGGACTTTATGTGTTTTTGTTTGTCATAGGTGTAATATAGCAGTCATCTTCATGACAGAGATGGTGGTGGACCACAGTGTGAGAGAGGACTGGGCTATGCACTTGCCCTTGCTGCTACATGCCTTGTTCTTGGGTGAGTTCACATTATTATCAGTCATAACCGTTAAACCCATCCATGTAATTACACTATATTTACTCATTGGATACAGTACAAATCTCGCTGTTTTAAATATTATTGTCATTTTCAAAGATAACAAAACATGATGTTGCCATATGTCTTTTCATACAAACAAACATAATGTCAAAAGACACAGGAAGAAAACTAAATAAATACATAATAAAATAAAAGAAATAATACATTAATAAATGAATTAAAAATATTAGTAAATAAAGGAATGAAAAATATAATAATAATAACGATGACAACAATAATACAATAGTACTATAACTTGTATAATACCGTACAAATCTCAAGGCTGACTTCACACAGATTTCAAAAAATGAATTTGTATTTTGAATCCAATATACATCATCAAATACCTCACCTTTGTATTTTAAGTACAAGGAGTTTGAGAATTCAGTTAAAGTTTCTCTTCTAGTAAAAATCTTTTATTCAGTTTCAAACAGCTGATACCAGACAGATACATTCTTTCGAAAAATTCTAAGATCAAGGGAACTTAAAATAGAAACTCTAGTGCTTGGTATAACAAACAAAACCTCGAGTTCACGGTGTGCTGAAACAGGCTGACTGTTCTGTTCCTTTCCTCAGGTATGGATCACTACCGCCCAGAGGTGTTTGAGCACAGCAAGCGTCTCCTCCTCCACCTGCTCATCACGTTGTCCTGTAACAACAACTTCCAGGCCATCGCCTCAGTCTTACTGCAGACACGTGAGATCAACGGCACCAAGACCCTCACCTGTAAACCAAGTCTTCAGCCAGAGTATTTACCTTCAGGTAAAAATAAAAGCTTTTAGTAACACTCACCTGTTGGAATTTTCTCAAATAAAAATATATTCACACTTCAGTGAAATGTTGGAGTAGACCTGGGTCCAGCTGACAGAGCTGCTTGGCTGGACCCATTGCTCTTCTCTCTGGCTAAAATAAACTTCAACAACAGGAGGGAATGGCTAACATTCAGGGGGATAGATACGCTTGTTATCGGGGGAGAAAATATTTCCACACTATGCCAAAAGCAATATTGAGCACAGAGGATATCAAAGGTCTTGATTAAAGCATTCCAATATGCTATTTCTGTCCTCTTCGCCAAATCAGGGCCATCTGCTAGGTCTCAGATCCCCCCCCTTCCCCTGCTGATTATTTGTTTTTCAAACGTCTAGACATTTTGAAATGTCCGGAGTATTCTTTGTCCATTTCACCATTTGAATACAACTTGTATGATAAAAATAGTACTTTTTTCTTTTCAGCGATACCAAACAATGATAACACTGCAATTTAAATCCAATGAAAGAAATCCCATTTTCTTCTCAGCTTTTGCAACACCTTCACTTCCACATTTACTTTATTTGAATAGTTTGTGTAATACTAATATGAAGTCAAACATTCAAATGAACCCCTGGAACCTGCTTCTGATCTCACACCTGTTTCTCTGTTGTGCTCAGGAGGATGTTTGGACTTTCTGCGGGAGTGTCAAGCGTCTCCTGTGCCTGACTCTGGTCTGAGTTCTTCTTCTACATCGTCCAGTTTGAGTCTGGGAGGCAGCAGCAACAACCTGCCGGAGATCTCACATGAGGTGGAGGAGCTGGTGGCTTCCAATAAAATGGATGAGAAGACTAACAAGCTCATTGAGTTTTTAACCACAAGGTACTGATTAGATATGTTGTCCCCACATTAGAAAATCATTTACAGCAAGTACAGTGGTGAAACTCTGAGAATGTAGTTTTAATTACGGGTCATAAAGGAAGGTTGGAAGTATTTTATACACTAAATGCATGTTATACGGCAGAAATATCTTTCTGATACGCTGATATGCTTTCTCATATTTCTTGATGTAGATTGCCACCTAGTGGCGCAGTATGTATAGTGCAATATATTCTTATAGGAGTAGATTAGATTAGATATTTTAATTAAGCAAGTACAGTTTAATTCAAATGTTATATGTTATTTCACCCTATACACACTCAACAATTGAGCTAAGATCGCCTAATATGGCTGTTTGACATAACTTCAGACTACACCAAATACATAAAAATAGGTCTGCCCTAGGGCATTTATTAGTTTCTGACTCTGAGAATGTGGGAAAAACAAGTCAAGTCCCCAAAACTACTGTATCTCTTAGCTATCTCTTTAACCAAATCACACACGTTGAGGCTATTCTATGTGATTAATATTGTTTCACTGCCCCCCAGGAGAGGCCTGTCTCTCCCTTTGACAACCTCAGACATAGGAGATGTGCTGTGTGTTGTTAGTAAATATGAAACTGTTGTTTTGTAGAGCATATGGACCACTGTGGTGCCATGAAGACATTTCAGCAAAGAACCAAATTTCAAAAAGCACTGGGCAGCTGACGAACTTTCTGCGACATGTCGTATCTGTGTTCAAAGAGTCCAAGTCAGGTAACCCTTCAGTATATCCTTAAAAGTAATTATTCATTAATTAAACAACAGAACGTTGTCTTTACAGCTAAATCATTATAATTTTTATGAGCATAATGCTTCTGCTTGTCCTTGTTAGATTTCCATCTGGAGCAGCAGCTCAGTGACGTGGCGCTGCAGACGGCCTTGTGCAGCTCATCACGTCACTACGCTGGCCGTTCCTTCCAGGTGTTTCGAGCCCTCCGGCAGCCCGTTTCTGCACACGCTGTCTCCGACCTGCTCTCACGGCTGGTGGAAGTCGTCGGTGAACATGGAGAAGAAGTGCAGGTTAGTACTCTATGTGTGTACATGATGCATGTGAGTATGTGAATGTGGATATGTGAGCATTAGACATTAAGAGGTTCAAGTGTTTGGGGATAATCAATGTAGGAATGTCTTCTTTGCATCTCTATCACCGTGGAATGGCTGTCAGCAATACAGTTTATAGTGGGAGTGGTTGCTCAAGCAGAAACTGAGGAAATTTACATGTGCACATGAACTCAGCATTAAAACTATTTATCATCTAATGGCAGAATTCTAGATCTAAATCTAAACTTAGATCATCATAAAAGTCTAATCAGCAGATCCTTGTACTATCTGTCCATGAAATATTATCCAAATCAATATGTTACATTTGTGTCTGTTTTTGTCAGTAATTAAGTGCTCTGTTATAATTGAATGATACAAGAAATCCTCCACAGAACTGCAGTTGTCTTTTTCTCTCTTGCAGGGCTACGTGATGGAAGTATTACTCACACTGGAATCTGTGGTGGATAACTTGGCTGAATGTCTCAAGAACAATGATCTCATGGCTATCTTGACGAGGTCTGTGTCCCATCTACTTATACTGTAATTCTGTTGAACAACAGAAACTAACAACTTTTTTTTGTTAAAACATGTCCTCACAATGTACTTTTTTAAATTCCAGAGCCTCGTCTCCAGATTTCCTCACCAACCTCAAGCTGCTGTCAAACCGGAAGAGCACAGGGCAGCTCAATCTCAGAAGAGAAGAGAGGAGCCGACATCAGAGGAGCTCTTCTGTCCCCAAGAAGTTTGGAGAGGCGGACAGGTGGTCTGATCCACCTCGCAGCGCTACGCTGGACCGTATCCAAGCCTGTGAACAGCAGGTTTTGTTAGCCAAGACACGCAGCCCGTCCTCATCTAAAGACAACATCAACGACCCAACCAACATCAACCACCCCAGCAACCTGCTGGCCACCATCTTCTGGGTGGCAGTGTCACTGATGGAGTCAGACTTTGAGTTTGAGTATCAGATGTCTTTGAGACTGTTGAATAAGCTGCTGGGCCACATGTCGCTCGACAAACAGGAGAACAGGGAGAAGCTGGAGAAGCTGCAGAGCCAGCTTCAATGGAGCAGCTTCACTGGGCTCCAGCAGCTGCTGCTGAAGGGCTTCACCTCCGTGTCCACCACTGACCTCACGCTACAGCTCTTCTGCCAACTCACACCTGTGTCACGAGTGCCTGTAGTGGACACGTCACAAGCCATAGGTACACAGTGGGAATCGATAGATACAGGATTTTAAAGACAGCTAATATGAATGTTGATATTCTTAGATTCTAGGTGTCTGTGAGCTCGTATTTTGTGCCAATATTTAGGTGGAGCACATACATTTTTATTTTTTATTTTATCAAAGTGAATATTTTCTCCTTTTTTGGATACTCTTTATTTGTTAAGTTATGATGCATCACAGTAGTTACTTCTCAGAAAAGAAAGAAAAAGGAAAGTATTAAACTATTTATAATAGTATATCCCTCCCACCCCTCAATCCCAACATCTCAACATAAAAATAATGATAAATAAAGGAAACAAGATAATAATAACAGCAGTAGTTATACATTTGATTAAGAGAATTAAATAATGGGGAAAAAAAAGTAATAATAAAATTAGGTTTGGTTTAGGGAATAGCTTAAAGTTTATAATTTTTTGTGAATATTTCCATGTGAAATATTGAATTAATGTGTCTGTTTCATCCACTAGGTTTTCCCTTGAATGTCCTCTGCCTGCTCCCACACCTCGTGCAGAACTTTGATGGCCCAACGCAATTCTGTCAAGAGGTTGCAGAGAAGATAGCCAAGGTTTGGCTCAATTTAACGTGTCCTTCCTCATTTTTGCTCAAGGATAATAATATATATTAAGCCAATGTACTTTCTGTGTGTAGGTATGCCTTGAGGAGAAGAACGCTAAGCTGTCCAACCTTGCTCATGTCATGACTCTGTATAAAACGCACTTCTACACACGAGACTGCTTCTCTTGGGTGAATGTGGTGTGTCGATATCTTCATGAAGCTTTCTCGGACATCACGCTCAACCTGGTCACATACATGGCAGAGGTTTGTGCAGCCGTGTCAGTTGAATATATATGTGCTGAGCAGCAGTAAAAGGATTGTACAGTAGTTATTAATATCAGAGCTTCTCAAAAGGTGCCTATTAAATAAATGGCATTTAAATCTGTTGTAACAGCTCTTGGAGAAGGGACTCCCCAGTATGCAGCAGACTCTTTTACAAATCATCTACAGCCTGCTGAGTCACATGGATCTGAGTGGAATTCAAGCTAAACCCTTCAACATGGAGGTACTCAAGACGATTGAGAAATTTGTCCAGGTGAGGAAAAAAAATATCATTATCACCTGTGTGTCCTGCTGCAAATAATTACTTTAAATATGTGGTGCCTTATACTGATTTTTAGTTCATGGCTGTTTATATTTTTGGGATATTTCTGTTGTAACTTTTACTTTCTGAGATATATTAGCTTGAAAAGTGGAAACATTCAGATCATCTACGTCAGATGTGATCACTGGAAACCTTTAGGCGTTGTGCTCTGAGTAAGAGTTTTGTGTTCCCTGTTCCTTTTGTAAGTGTTCATGGGAAAAAAGGACGAAAAAATGCTGTCTTGTGTCAGCGCAGTAAATTTGTAGACACACCCAAACTATAAACAGTCCGAGCCCTTCTGCCGCAGGCCTCTGCTTATTCTCATACTGAGTCCATTTTCTTTTAGCTTCCTACTGTAAGCCAACTGCAGTAACACTTGTCTCTAAAAATAGAAGCACATAAAAACACACAGAAAGACAGTTGTGGTTGTTTCTTTCTAAACATGTGTTTATGTTGTTTTTTTTGTCTGCGTGTACGGGTGAATTGGTGTGTGTATGTCTGTGTTGACTGACTATAGACTGTCCATTGGGGGGAAGCGTTGAATATCCTGAAGCTGGTGGTTTCTCGATCAGCCAGTTTGGTGCAGCCTTCATTCCCACAGAGTGACCTCTCCTACGAGGACATCAGCCGTGTTTGGGATCGCTCCTCCAAAGCCCTGCCTGGGAAAACGCTGGATTTCCACTTTGACATATCTGAGGTTAGAGACTCTGACTTTCTTTTCACCGTGTTCTTGGTTTGAAAGTAGCTTGAGGAGAGCTTAATGCTTGTATTTGTTCCTGTATTTTCCAGGGTGTGGTGCTTGTTGACGTTTTGTGGAATCTTGTTAAGCTTTTTGGAAAGGAAACATTTCTTCCCCTTCCTTAATGCTGATATTTCTTTTTGACCAAACCCCTTGAGATTAGCTTGAACGCTTGAAAGGTAAACACAATCAGCCAAGCAGTGCAGAGCTGGAAAGTGATGTCAAAGATACAGACAGAGTGATGCATGTGTGGGAACTGAACAGGGAGCTATTTGTATAGTTCATGAATGGCAGGAAATGATGTCAGCTCTTTGCTGCCGTCCTTTGTATGTGAATCATGGGTTTTAGTGGATAGCCAACAGCGTGTGTATTTAAACTTGAGACACACTGGACAAACCACTGATATATCTGAAAATGCCCATATAGTATTTATAGACGGAGGGATAAAGCAGAGGAAAAGTAGGTTTGTTTTTTCTCAATTGCTTCACGCATTTGGAATGCCAAGCGGACGAAAACCTTTGAACATTGATAAAACGTTGATCACTTTGCGGTATTCTAGGAACGGCCAAAGTCCAGAAGAAACAGTAGCTGGAGAGTCATGGATTGACTAAGCCGAGAGGGACTTGAAACTTTCCCTGACTCATCGATTTTTCTGTCTGCACATGTATGTTTGTTTGTGTCTGCCCTGTTAGACGCCGGTGATTGGTCGGCGTTATGATGACCTGCAGCGTTCTCCAGGCCAAGATGTGAAGAGCAGGACCACAGCAGTGACCCGCAGCACGTCCTCTACCTCCTCTGGATCCACTTCCAACAACGTCCTGGTGCCAGTCAGCTGGAAGAGGCCTCAGTCTTCACAGGTGAGCACTTCTTCACATTCCTGCTTAAAATGATGCTCATAATAATGTTTCTCCTATTTTTAATTTTTTTTCTTCTCTTTCTTCTCTTTTTAACACGTTATAACCCCATTTACACCTGGCATTAAAAAGCAATGTTCATCTTTTGTGCAAAATACTAAATGTTCTCTTGCTTTCTGCAGAAAAGAACACGGGAAAAACTGGTGAATGTATTGTCTTTGTGTGGACAAGAAGTGGGGCTCACAAAAAATCCTTCAGTAAGATACACTTCATTTTAGCAGTGCTATGAATTTCAACACTTGCTAACCAGTCTTTATTATCAAGCATTCAAAAATCACCCATAAGCCCTTTTTAAATGTTAGTCTATTTGTTTCTCTGTGTAGGTGATCTTCTCCAGTTGTGGGGAGCTGGACCTCATGGAGCACCAGCCTAGCCTGGTGTCCTCCGATGATGGGACGCGGGAGCCAGACAACATGGACGACACCACCTCAGAGCAGCAGTTCAGAGTCTTTAGAGACTTTGACTTCCTGGATGTGGAACTCGAAGACGGAGAGGTAAGTCTCAGGATCTCAAACAGTGCTAAAGAAAATTATTTATCGTCCTTCTCACATCCTCGCACATTTTATGGACAACAACATAGTCAAACTTGTAACGCAACAACAGTTAGAAAAAACATGACTGACCTTAGCACAACGATGCCAGAGTATTGTCCTCCAAAGAGCACTCTTTTACTGTACTGGGTCAGGTCTGCCTGCTCTGTGTAATGGGGTTTCTTTTTTCTGTTTTTTTTTTCTTTCTGTGCTACTGTAGGAGCTACAGGTAAGTTTAGTTATGTTCCATTTTTCCTTGCTGTGTTCTGCTTGTGCAGATAATTTTGTAGATTCCCAAATTTATGGCAAAGAGTAGGAAATGTGTGTGCATGCCATGTAATTTACAAATCAGATTCTGCAATGTCCATGTAGTGTAAAAGACATATCCACTCAACACTCAAAAGTATCACAAACAGAGTATGTTTAGCATATGTCTCAATGCTAAACATACATGTCTTGCAAGTTGTCACTTTAACCAGGATTACTGATTTTTTTTTTAGCTGAAACAAGTATTAGTTTTTATATTTTAAACACAGCTGACCCATATTACAGTTTTTTTTTCCCTTCAATAACTTTTTTTAAATGACGTGTGTGCAATCAGTTTTCTCAATTGTACATAGAATTGTAATTGCAGATGGTATGTTATCTCCATTTGGAGACACATTAGAAGACACTGTATTCAGTTTCAGCTATTCTCACACACATCACACTGAAATAATTATTTATGCAATCCAAACAGTAAGCTACACACACTAACTCTACTGTATAGCTTTAACTATTTTATAAGTTCATGCAGTTATCATTGCTGTTGGTTTACCTTGAGAAGAACAACATCAGATTCTCCACCTTGCTCAAGTCAGTTCTTTTAAATTACTCTGGTGCCCAAATGCTGATGTTATACACTTTGTTGTTCACGTTGTTTACAGCAATAACATTGTTGCTTGAACTGGATACAATTTAACATCACTCATGTTGCATTGTTCGATTATGAATGTCTCTTTAGTTCATTTTAGCTTTAAAAACACAGTAACATCATGGCATTTTCAGCAAATTGGTGCTGTATAAATAGCATATAGTATATCACTATCTCTCTGTATCTAAAGCTGCAGATTGTGTACCCTGGAACACACTGTCATCTGGTCTTGTGCCTGCTAAAATTTCCCGTTTCACGCCTCGTTTCATAAGTTGAATGGCCTGAAACGCTGTGAGAAATGTTTTATGACCATATACAAACTTTGTTTTTGATCACCAATGTCAAAGTCAAAGCATTAAGCTAGTCACCCAGCTTAATGCTTTGACTTGTGACTTGTGATCTGTTGATGTTAAGCTTTGGTGGAATTTGTAAGTTGGCTCACATCTCCAGTCATGTCTTGTTGAAAAGTCAAGAAACAGTCAGAATCCGAGGGTTAAAACCTGTAACTATAATAAGGCTGACATTATCAGGGTGTTTTCAAACCCACATTTTTCTGCCAGTTGCACAATCATCTTGGCTGTTTTGGGTGTAATTTGAGGAAACTATGTGAGGATACACTGCAACGGGCTCACAACACTGTAAAGCTCCAGTATTCCTCACATTCTTAGCTATGAGGGGGGAAACTCAGAGACTGCCCCTCCCTGAACCTGCACCGCATGGTTGTGTGAATGTGTGTATACAGTATGTGTGTGCATGTGTTTGTACTAGAAAAGAGATTGTGCTTTACTTTTTGGTGCTTGGTAACTCAAAGCCACTCTCTGTTGCAGGGAGAGACTATGGACAACTTCAACTGGGGTGTGCGTAGACGCTCTGTGGACAGTCTGGACCAGATTGACCTGCAGCCCCTGGAGGACAGTCATCTGTCCAGCAGCATGCCCAGCCTCAGCAAGATCACCCATGAAGACTCAGACGAGTCGTCTGAAGAAGATTCCCTCATCGCCAGCCAGATACTCTCCCACTCACAGCTTGTAAGTTCACTTTTGTTTGTAGGCCAATAAATGAATGTCATAATGAAAGGACTGCCTAGCTGTTAAAGCATCAGGGAAATTATCCTTAGCACAGGGTATCTGCAGGTCTTGAAAAGTCTTAAAAAAAACATGTCAGTTAGCTAAAAAATGCTTAGAGTGTATTAAAACATCTTACATTCCGGGAGATGTAATTCATTCGCTAACGGCTGTTCAATCCTTTTTTGTTGAGGTGGGATCGTAAAACGTTACTTTATATTGCATTCTACGTGGTATTAAAAACATCTTAAAAAGTGTTACATTTAACTTAGTGAACCCTGCAGAAACCCTTAATCAGTATCATGGTATTGATTTCTACCACAATCCTTACAAAACATATAAAAATGTAATTGGCAGATGAGATTTACTTAGGGGATTCAGAGGATAAATTATTTTCGACTTGAACCCTCCATGAGCTTTCCTCTTGTGCCACCCTCAGGTAATTATCAGTTTTGCACTCAAGATATCTCATAATTTCATTCGCTGAACACATTCATGCTCCCAATGGGATTGGGCCTTTTGATTTTAATGATCATGTAGCTTAGCTTTTCCTCCAGTGTCAACAGCAGGACCACATTTTAAAACCTCTATAAATAGCAAAATCATGCTGTTTGATTGTCCAACACAAATGATAAGGTTTAATGGGCACTGCAGTGTCCAGGGGCTGCGTGCAGAGCTTTAATCTTTTCCATCGTGTTTTGTTTTATTTCCATCATCTTTCTTTTGTTCCGTGACCACCGGCCCTCATACAGTGTTAGCTAAAGTTTGTAGAATCTGTGGTGGCAGATGGAAAGCCCACGTGTCCACGCAGCTGTCATCCCACTCTCTTGTTCCTTATTAGTCAACCACTTTACCACTGTCAGTGCTTACAACACATTCAGGAATGTGGCAGTGTTACCGTTTCCAATCCAGTGTTTTCAGCTCTGCTTTTTTCAGTGTTTCTCAAAAACTTTTATGGCACATGCTATTTAGAGATGATTACAACAAATTTGACTTTGTCTCTCTTGCAGATGGCTAACCTCTCTCCAACTTCAGAGATCAGTAACAGGGACTCTCCCTCTGCCTTTTTTGATACAACTTCAGCTGATTCAACTCCTCTGAACACCAAAAATCCTAGTTTCGAGGCCCAACTGCCAGAGGACTCGAAGCAGCGGGTGAATAAGGGCTTCAGAGTGTCTGAGATACTGGGAACTACTAATTCCTATCACAATTCCATACTAGAGTTCTTCACTAACTTTGCCAAATAGGGAGCTATTCTGTTGCATCTTTGTTGTGAAATGTCTTGGATGTTTTATGTGCTTTGGGTTCAGTCTATGTTAAGTATTTTTTGTGGCGCTGTGACTTTTCTACATTTCCTCTCTTCACAATAGTGCATGAGCCAATTTCTTTCCTTGATATTTCAATCGTCGCATGTTAAAGGAGAATGAACTAAATACTGCAAGCAGGCAATCTATAACGCTTTGGGCTACAATGGGCTAGTCTGTGCCTTATTTTAATTGTGGCAGTGGGTTGTAGCCAGCAATAGAAAAAAAAAAAGTCTGTTTCTTTCTGTGTCTGTCCGTTTAAGGCAATGTGTATACCTATTGCTTCTGTGTTGGCAACAACTAATAAAAACTCTTGGCATGTGGGAGGTCAAGAAAGGTTTACACATTGCCTGTCCCAAAACATGAGTGTGCAGAGCCACAATGCTGGCTTAATTAAATTATTTTACAATCTATTAAATTGGCACAAGTTATGCACACTAAATTAACCAAATAAACGAAAACACCACAAGGAGTGTCCATAGGGTCCCACGCCAAGGTTAGTGTATCCATTTTACCCACAAAATTATCTGTTCAATAATTAATCAGAGGGAACATATTCAGTTAACAATAACCTTTGCTGCATGCTGTCTCAGCAATTGTTCATGACTAGTTAATGTTGCCAATAGCTGAGAAAACACGTGTCCTCCCTGTGTTCTTTTAGCAAGAAGATGAATACGGCAATGTCCACGAGGACGACCTCTCTCTCTCCATCAGTGAACTGCCCCTTGATTTTCACTGTGGTGACAGTTTGACAATGAGCATGGTTCACATTGATTACAAAGGAGAACTGGACCTGGACAGCTGCTTACCCAGGTACCTACTCACAACTGTTCTCGGGATTAAATAAAGTCACATAGAAATGACACTAATAACATGGCTTTATGTCCACTTAGTCTCGCCGAGGAGGAGAGAGACGACATGCTAGAGTCCCGATCTTCACCGCCACCATCACCCTTCTTCTCCGCCATCCTCGCAGCTTTCCAGCCAGCAGTATGCGATGATGCAGAGGAGGCTTGGCGGAGTCACATCAACCAGCTTGTGTCTGACTCAGATGGATCCTGTGCAGTCTACACGTTTCATGTGTTTTCCTCACTGTTTCAGGTATTACAGCATGGCCCTAAACGGCATTAACACCGGGCCTGGTCAAACTGAATAATTAAACTGAAAGGCTAACAGGATTAGTTATCTGGCTGATTAACCTTTAGAGAAAGGGCACTCTGTCGATGCTTTCAGCTCGAAAATCTTCACAGATTCATTAACAACATGTTGTTCACTTCACTTACCAAAGCTGACAATGGAGACTTTCATGGGAGAACAACTGAAATAATGACAGACTGTAAGTGCCTTAAATGATGTAGGGGTGTCTTTGACAGTATCACAGCCAGCCTGTTTTTCTTGCTTTGCAGAATATCCAGACCAAATTTTGTTCCTTGACCTGTGACGCTGTGAGTTACCTCGGTGATGGCCTGAGAGGCTTAGGATCAAAGCTTTTGACGTCTTCTCAGATGCTGACATCATGCTCAGAGTGCCCAACACTATTTATTGATGCAGACACAGTGAGTAACCTGAGATGTTCTGGTTGCAAATATTTTTTTTTACGTACAACATGTTAGTGGTAGTCAAACAAATTCAACAGCAAAACTCTTATTTTCACAGATTATGTCTTATGGCTTCCTGGAGAAAATGAAATTTAGCGTGTTGGAACTACAAGAGTATCTTGACACTTACAACAACAGGAAGGAGGCAGCTCTCACTGTAAGGACATTCAATATTTTCCCGTCTGAATGTCACCTGTATGTTGTCACTGAGTTGCTTACGTTGTGATTCGGTTGTCTCTGTTACCCACAGTGGTTGAGCAACTGTAAGGCCACCTTTCCCAGGAGTGCCGGGGGCACCGTGATAACGTGTCAACCATCGGAGCATGAGGACATGGTAAAAACCTTACTTTTTTAGGAATGTGAGCTATAATTTGACATGCTGTGATATCACATGAATGATAATGGGATATATTGTTTTGGTATTTTCTGCGGTTTAGCTAATGAATTCAGCCAGTGTGGAAACACAAAAGGCTGTATGACTTGAAATGAAATAGTTGTTGATTCTGTAAGAATGGAATTACAAAAATGTCTGAAAATATGAAAGATTCTACTTCAACTGACCTTTCATACTGTACTCTCTGCATTACGATTACTGTGTGAAACTGTAGCTCTGTGAGTGTACCTCTAATTTTCTCACACTACGTAAAGACAATCTTGAGTTGCTGCATGTCACATTGATATCTCATTCCAATGTGCATTGTGATAGATTGTCAGCTCTGCTGGGCATGGGAGCAAGTTCTTTTAAGTTGCATTCGATCTAGCAGTAAACAATTACGCTCACTTCACAACTGAGGAAAGGAAACAGCAAAATGTAAAGTTTTGCTGCTAAAACTTGATGCTTAATAGTTAAGAAATTCCCACCAAAGTGAGTGCTAATTAACAGGCAAAGGTGTTACTTCGCTTGGCTTTTTTTAACTTGGCATTTTTGATAAAAAGGTGCCCTGTGGAGTTTTCTTGTAAAGAAACTAAAGTTATGGTTACATTCAGTGTTATTTACCATAGTGCAATGTTTGCATCCTACTCTTACAAACATGCCGAGTGCATTTCCTTCCTCATTGAACATTTGCAAAGTATTTCAAATCCAGCCTTGTTTACATCTATGTTTACTAGGCTGAAGTCTTCTTCCCTGTCTTTGTTGGTGCATTGCAGCATATCATGTGTTACAGCCACCTGTTGATCAGTAGGATAATGTGACACCATCGGCAGGAGTGTGTATCGTGTCACCTGCGCGTGCGGACTTGCATGTACGTCCTTATGCATGTGCACAAGATAAACAAAATGGGGACCCACTCATAGAAAAACACCTCCATAGTGCTGGTAAAGATCAAAAACTCCACAGGGAACCTTAAATTCATGGCGACTACCAGCCTTCCTTTCGGTTCTTATTTGCACATACACCGACCCTCACTTTTCTTCCTCTGCATGCCAATAAAACCTGTGCTAATACTTTTCCCCCACTTTCAAATGGACATAATGAGGAGTTGCATGCCCTTCTTTTGATTGTCTGTTTTCCCTACTTCTTTTCTGTCCTGTAACATGCGTGCTTTGTAGCAAATGGAATCTCTGGCTGTAAGTTGGACGGACTTGTTCCTCTTAGTTTTTTTTTTCTTCAGTTTTTCTGTTTTTTGTTGACATCTATTTACAAGTAGTTCTACAGTAGTTAAATGTGTGTTTATTATTCACCAAATGCTGAACCAAACCTGATAGGTATAAATGAATAGATTAGAAAGAGAAACCTAACAACCATTTTTCTCTTAATTTCAGCAACTGGAGCTCTGTCAAAGACTCTACAAACTCCACTTTCAGCTGTTACTGCTTTTTCAGTCCTACTGTAAGCTGATTGAACAGGTCCATGCAATAAGCTCTATTCCCGAGGTAGGTACATTGTGCATTTGCTTGTCTTCTCTTCTTGGAACCATGACACCCACCATCTAATCCATGTCCCTGGTTAATAATATTAATCCCTCTTAACCTTTAGCTGACAAATATATCCAGAGAGCTGAATGAGCTGAAGTGCAACCTGAGAGGAGCAGCAGCCTTGGTGACGAATGATGAGATTGCTGCCTGTGAGAGCTCCCGCTCTGAGCCCACCTTCAGCTCCTCGGAGGCTGCTGTTCAGGCCATCCTAGAGTGTCTGAATAACAATGAGTTTCCAACGGCCATCCGCTACATTAGGGAATGCAGGTGAGAAAAGAAAAAGGCTTATCATTCTGTAGATGAGGAGTGTATGCCGTCAAAATATGACCCCAGTCAGACAAATAACATCTTCTTTTTTCGTTACAGAACAATTTGGCCTAGCGACATCTTTGGCAGCCACTCTGAGGATGAGGTACAGACCTTACTCAACATCTACTTCAGACATCAAACCTTGGGTCAGACAGGTACTTTTGCTCTGGTGGGCTCAAAACAAGACCTGACAGAAATCTCTGTGAAGTTGATGGAACTTAACGTAGAGATTCGGGACATGATCCGACGAGCCCAAGGCTACCGAGCAATCACAGCTTTCCTCCCAGACTCCAGCGTTTCAGGCTCGACTCTTTGATGGCGGTCTTGCAGTGTGTGACACCTGTCCTGCACAGCACCCTGTTCCTTGCCTAGCCTCTGGTCTTGTCTGGGGCTGCTGCTATCATCTCAGTTGTTAACAAGCCCTCTGCTCTCTCCTGGGAATAACCAAACCCCCTTTCCTCTTCTTGCTCACAGAGCACATCAGAATGTCTTCAAGTCAGATCTTCAGATGTGCAGCAATACTGTTGTTTTTTTAGAAAGATGAGAGACTCTGCTGTGGCAAAGAAACTTTGGCTTTTATTGCACTAATAATAGAAATTGTCACAAAGCGACCACTTGCTACTGAAGTCAACAACTTTCACATTTAACAAATGACATACCAAAGCTAAGTGATTCTCTTTCATTCGTGTTGTTTTAATTGTCAAGGGAAAATGTGCAATCCTATACGGAAGTGGAATACTTTTACTGTATCCTGAAAGAATGTATTTGAATTTCATAGCATTGGACAACATGAACATTGTTAGTACAGAAAAAGGGAGACTTCATTACTTGGTTTCAGTATTGGGTCTTTTTGTGTTTGTGTGTATGTGTGTGTGTGTGTTAGTGTGTGCTTGTGTTGCGTGTGGGTCCCCGAGTGTGTGATATAAACCTGACGACCATCATGGATGGAATTATGGATACTGATTTACAGAGATTGTTCACATTTACCTACTTCGACTTGCTGCAAAACTACTGTAACGTCTCCCAAACCTACACTACATTCTGCTGTGCGGGTTATCTGTTACTTAAAACATCTTACTGTACCTTTTAACTGTGCAGCTTTTAGCAACTAGGTAAATTATTTAATATTATTTGCAATAGAAAAACGTACATTTATCAGAATAGATTTATAGAAAATAAATATTTTGTTTCACCTTTAAACCTGCCAAGCTTGCAAATGATGTGTACTATAAAGTGTAATAGTAATGTTTATGAACAAATACAAAACTATTTTAACTGAATAATTGTACATAATGCAATGGGGGCTTTGGTCAGACTCATAAGATTGTATTTTTATGAACTTACAGAGTTGCATGTAGAGTGAAAGAGATAGCTACATATTTGTAAAGCTTCAGCAAGAACTGTTTGTGTAGCCTCTCCCTCTCGCCTTGTATATACTACTGCCTTTGCAATGTACTGTACTTTGTTGTTCTGTACACTTATGTAACAATAAAAATAACACTTACATTTGTTAACTGTGGTTTCATTTTGTGATTTGTGTGATACTGTTATTTTTGTTATAATAGTGGGTGGCATAATCGCCACCCACTATTGCAGAGCAATAAGTCCCTTATTGTGGTAAAAAGTATGTAAAAAATTTAAACAGGACTCTTATTTTGAAGTCGGACTGAGTTCCGCCGTGCGGCGCGCGAGGTTTGTTTTCGCAGGGGCATCCTACCTACCTAGCTAGCTAGCTAGCAGCAGACTGACTGTAATTAAAACTTTCTTTAACATTGTGTATAGTTTTTTTTTTGTCAGCATTTTGTCAACAGTTTTTTCGAGACATGAAAGTCAACACTCGTACGCCGCCATGGTAAGTTAGAATAACGTTAACTTCATATGTAAAGCTACTTTTGTGAATGAGTAACGTTAGCAGTCAAGTTAACCTGACATTTGTGTTTTCTAGACATTGGCCTCCAACTATGGCTGTAAATCAAACGTTAGCCAACGTTACTTTATCGACAATTTGTCCAAAGCAGTTTAACTATTAAGTTACTAACGTTAACGCATAATGATGCAGTTGAGTAGCAGCTAACGCAAGGCTGGCCGTATCGCATCATTCAGCTTAAAGCTAACGTTAACTAACTTCGATACCTTTCTGATTTTTAACATATGTCACGATGAACGCTTTGTCTTCTCAGGTGTGCGCCACGTGACAAATTGTAGGGATTAAATAAATCCATAAATCAACTGGAATGGATTTAACGTTACCCTCAAAAAACATTTACGACACATACAAAGATGAGATCTGGAAAGGTAAGTCAACAGTGGACGTCTCTGTCTTCGTCATAATAAAACTTGAACATTATAAACTGCACACGGATTGTTCATGTTGCAGGACTGTTGTGATGCATTGTATAGTGTTTCCTAAAATATTGTCCAACCCTTTTTTAAATCTAGCTGCATAATCAGAAAATTATACTTTTTGTGCATTCACAAAAGACCAACAAAATGTTCTGTATGTTGGAGGTTGAGTACTCATTACTAGTCTATACACCGTTTATTTTTTCCCAATTTAGAGCTGGGCCCCCTGGACCCCGACTGGTTTGAGGCACTGACAGCTCGAACGTTAACTGATGAGGGAAATTTCTCTGATCAAGATGACCTGTGTGCCAACCAAGAGGGACATTTTAAAACACCTTTTGAAAAAACTGCAGTGGACAGTCAGCTGTTTTCAACCCCAAAAGTTTTCAGACACAGTCGGGTTGTGTCACCTGAAACTGAGGATGAGCAGTCGTTCACTTGTGAGCAAGGTAATGTTTGATTACAGTTTGACTGTTGATGTATGGATGCAGTAATCTATATTTGCAGCGACCATTTGAAATGAATTGTGGCAAACATAATTGTGTCTACATGGATAAGCTTTCCTGGTGTTCCATCTAAAAATAATGTTTCACTGGTATGTCCTAGAAAAAGAAACAATGCCATGGACGGCAACACAAAGTCCATGTTTGTTTCGAATGTCAAAAGAGGGGTAAGTGCAATAACTAGTCTTTGCAGTCTATATTGTTTGAAGGAAAAATTATATATGCTTTAAATATTCCAAATTATTTTTTGCGTATTTCTTATTTTAATGTCTGTAGACATTCTAAATGTCTAAAACAAAATATGAACAAATTCTGATTTTATTTAACTCTTGATGGTAAAGAATTGTTCTTTCAGAAAAGACTCAAGTTCACAACTAAAATCTATTTACATACATTGCTAATTCACTGTTATGGAGCTATTTTAAAGATAACCAAAGTTACTTGTATAGTCACTGTTGTTGACAGTTTTTCATTTCTAACTTGTTCTTTATAGGGTCCCAGGTGCTAAATATGGAGGATTCCAGCCTCAGAGTGAGAACAGCTTTGGTGAGCTGCAAATGTATCCGTATTCCATCTGTTTGAATTACATTTGAAAAAATAATTAATCATCACTGGTTATTTTTTTTGCTTTTCTCTTCTGTACAGATCCGCTTTATACTCCACAGAAATCTCCAGTAAGTGTAATCTGTGTCACAGCAAATGCGGGTATGTGAATGTGGCGTAATGGATAACATAAAGTCTTCCTCTCTTTTTATATTGTTTTTTGAATGATACAGGTCAGCTACAGCAAGCATATATCTGAAAGTCTCGGAGCACAGATTCATCCTGATATGTCATGGACTAGTTCTCTGAATACCCCACCAGCAGTACCATCCACCCTCATTTTATGTAAGCAAATGGTACAATTGGATGTTTTAAAAAAATATATATATATATAAGTGATGATTTGTTAAATAATTGTGTCTTCTCAATTTTATAGCTAAATCTGATGAGAGTCCCTGTCCAGTGAGTGTGTCTGCAGAAAAGGATGTTGTTGTGAGTACTCCGTAGACTCAAACATACAGATATCGCTCCCATTTGTAGAACGTATAAATAAATGTGTTTAAAAAATGATCTGCTAATTTTCTATTTTATGATCTGTAAATAAAAATGAATATTGTATATTGACACTACACATTTTTAACTACACATAATATGAAACGTCAATAGTTGGGAAGAAAAAAGGCAGAATTATTTATTTTATTTTAGAACTGTCAATAAAGTTTTCAAAGTTGTATCCCAACATACACACAGAAAACACATCATCATAGCACACACAGACGTACTTATGCCCTCTCTTACGCTGGACACACAATGGACGGTCTTTAATTGTATGATCCCGTGTCTACTACAGGGAGAGAGGAGTCATGTTCTTGTTGAACAATTGCTTTCCAACTCTCACTCAAAAGTGGAGGCTCCAGATCTTGTTTCCTGTGCACATTAACAAAAAACATTCTCGTCCAAGACAGTAATAACATGCCATTATAGTAAACATGGCAAATAAGCAGGTGCGGCATTTGAAATAGCTTCTAAATCTCAGTTTTTCTGTTTTATCTTTCTCAGTTTGTACGGAAGCTTTTCCCTTCTCTTTCAAATGCATCAAAGGTTGAAGTGGATTTACCCAAAAACAACGACATACCTACTGTTCAGCAAGGTACTGTGTTTTTCCTTTTATAGTTTCCTAATAACCAACATGGTGGACTAGCTCTGAATATGAATTACAGGACTATGAGTTGCAACGATGCATAATACAAAAATATACTGATAGCTGGTCTATAATCAACAGGTGTTGTTTCCCCTGAGGCTGGTCCGAATCCAGAGTCCCACGACTCCCCCCAGAGTTTACTGAATCAGAGTGACGGTGTTTGGAAACAGAAGCTACCAGATGCTATTAAAGATGGAGATATTCGCAGCACAGTAGCAAGTGTCCTTGATGGAGCTGAAAATGTTCTCTCTATATTTTTCAGCAACAGTAGTTCAGCCCTGAGAAAAGTGAAAACGGACAGAATCAAAAGAAAGCAAATCATTCCAACAAGAGAACATGGCTGCAGCTCTACAGACATGTCATCAACAAACAATGGAGAGAGAACAGCTGATCAGGAACCTGGCAGACTTCCCTCATCCCCACCGGTGAAAACTGGAGATATTGGAATCACCCAGTGGTCTCCGTTGGATGCTTCTTGCCATAATAGTCCTGCTACACAAGTGGAAAACAATATTTTAACAGAACAACTGCAGAGTGACTCTGATTCTATTCAGCTACTCAGGCCACTGATGAAACTATCAGACTCTGGATTTACTAAGAAAAAGAGAACATTTGTTTACACTGCTCAGACTTCAAAACCGCACGTTCAAGGAAAAGAAACACAGTCTCAGAAGATGGACTCATCACCAGCGATTCCAGATTCTGGTAACACATTTTTCATGCATATGAAGTGTAACAATGCAATAATACATTCTGTATTAACATAAAAAAAAGTTATAATCATTATTAATGTTTATACAATGAATTAATTGATCCTTTTTTTATCATCTTACTTTTTTTCAGGACAAAAAGTTGATAAGAAGCAGTTGATAGATGAAGCCGACTGTTGCAGTATCTGGAAGAATGAGATGCAAAAACAGGGAAATCTCGCTGAAGATAATCTACCTCCCCCTGTACAAGCAAAAGTCCAGGATCTTGAAATGTCGCAGCTTTGCAAAGAATTTGCACAAGACTTCAGTCAAATGTCATACCCTGGTAAACTGAGTAAAGTAGCAGAGGATACTCCTCAAACTGGCTTTTCTCCATCAGCTTGTTTGTCAGCCATGAAAAGAGCCAAGCAGTACAAACCGGCAATGCAAGCAAACCTTCACTCTGACTGTGATGGCGTCAGTGACAGTGGATTCCAGTCTGCTGTTGCAGATAGCACTCGCATTACTGCATCATCATTTGTTCTTCCCAGCTCAGAGATGAATAGTCAAAGTCAACAGAGGCCTGGCTTTAAAACTGATATCCACAGGACCCCTCCTTTCACATCTCCAAAAAAAAGAAATGGCGGAGCACTTTTGGATGACATTTTACAAGAAGCTGAAATAGATGCCAAGCTGTGTAGTGCAATCAAGGAAAGACAGACACGGGGCCCTTTCAGAGAGATTAAGTTGCATATAGAAAGCACATCAGAACAACAACCCAGCAGTGCAAAAGGAACTTGCGATAACATTAATTGCATTGCACTTAATGGTCAAGCTCATGGCAGTCTGCCAGAGAAAACAACAGTTTCTCTTCCTTCCATCCATGCATCAGTATTCAAAACAGCTTCAAATAAGGGTGTACATATTTCCTCTGCCAACCTGCAGAGAGCTAAGCGTCTCTTTGAAGAGACTGAGGGGGAAAGAACTTTAAATGACCAGTCCACCAAGTGTACCCATGACACTAAGGATGAAATGAGTCATGGATCAGTGGAAAATCCATCCACTGACTCTAACCAGCAACCTTCTTCAAGTGAAAGAAATGTGGATATCAGTTGCCAGTTAACAGCTTCTCAAAAAGCTGATGTGAGTGAGCTGTGCACGCTCTTGGAGGAAGCAGATAGCCAGTTTGAATTTACACAGTTTAAAACTGCAAAGCTAAAACAACACTGTCGGGATAATGCCACCTCTCCTCAAAAAGCTGACAAAGAACTTGACCCTGATTTTCTTTCGGGTATAGATTTTGATGACAGTTTTAATTCTGAAGCTGAAAAGCACCTGGCAGTAACTGTGATGCACGACAAAATGACCGTAGTTTCAGATGGTAAAACAAACTGTGAGACATCTGATGTCACAAGTAAATCCACAGCGCTGCCATGGTCAAGTGCAATTAAAAATGAAAATTCCTCGACTGAAGTTGCGTCTTCCTCTGAAGGCAGTAGCCATATTCTGTCAGCTGAACCCAAAACTCTTGACAGAGCGGTGCACACAGAAACAAGCAAGCTCGAGAGCCAAAATTATTTTCCTGGTGTGGGATTTAAGACTGCAGGAGGAAATGTTTTGAGTGTTTCAAAAAAGTGTCTGAGCAAAGCTAGAGCTTTGTTTGCAGATTTAGAGGAGACTCTAGTGACTGGTAAAAAATCCCTAGACAAGCAAAGAAGCAAAACTGATGCTAAAACACAGCACAAGAGTACTGTGGATAATAACAATGGCAACTTTTTGCATCATAAAGAGGATAATTCAAAGTTCACAGTTTGTGGTAATGCTACTGTGGGGATGGTTCAGGGCACGAAGGAGTCCGTCTGTTCAGACAAACGGATCCCAGGCGTTAGAGATGAAGATCCTCCAAAAAGCTTTAAAAACAGCAACATGGACACAACCACATGTCAAAGTGGGTTCCAGATGGCCAGTGGGAGAGGGATTTCTGTCTCAGCAAAAGCTATGCAAGAGGCAGATGCTTTCTTTAAAGACTTTGACGCTATGGACAGTAACGCTGCCATGTCAGAAAAATATAAAAAGAGCATTGAGCCCTTGCCTGGAAGTGTCAGTCATAAGGAAACCCTTTCAAAATGTAAAAATGTTGAGACGAAAGTAAACTTTTCTGAAGAACCAATCAATGACTTTGAAAATGTCCGTGGAAACCCTTCTCTGACTGCAAAGGCGCGTTCATCTCGCTCATCCACAACCACAAAGAATTTTGCACTGGAAAAAGAAGAGTGCCACACAAACAAACAACTGGAACAACAAGGAGATGCTCTAAGAACAGATCTCACCAAAAATCTAATTCAGGTTTCAGCACCTAAAAGTGGTGGATTTCAGACAGCCAGTGGCAAAGGAGTGGTCATTTCATCTGCAGCTCTCAAGAAGGCAAAATCGTTGTTGAGTGACTGTGAAGGAGTTGAGGATAAAATCGGTGTAAAACCAACACATTCCAAGATGGCAGTTCCTGGTCCAGCACCCAGGAATAATGTGTTTCTTGCAGCCAGTGGTAAGACAGTGGCCTTGTCAGCTGAGGCCCTGCAAAAGGCCAAAGCTCTCTTCAGTGATATCAGTTTCAGTGCAGAGACTCCAGCTGTTTCAGACACAAGGAACCATGACAAGAAACAAGGCAATGCTGAAAATACAGAGGAAATACATTGTGGTTTCACAACTGCCGGGGGAGCAAAAGTCCATGTGTCACAGAAAAATCTGTTGAAAGCGAAACACCTCTCGACAGAATTTGATGATTGTTCTATTTCTGCAAAAACAATGCAAGAAGCAGATGATTCCTTCAAGGTCTGTGACCGTATGGATGGTATCGATGGTGTGTCAGTAAAACAAAGGAAAATGACAGCGCCTGTGAGTCGAAGTAGCAGCGAGAAGAAAAACCTTTCAAAATGTAAACAAGATCAAAGGGTGGCAAACATGTCTGAAGAGTCTGGAAGTGGAAGCACAGAGTTTGAAAATGTGAACATGGGATTAGTTGTAAACCATGAAAAGATGCTGCATACCGATGATGTGGAGATTCACAAAGGTGTTTTCAAGAACACGCAGCATTCTACCAAAGCAGCTTCTTTACATGGAAACCCGTCTTTGATGACAAAGCCTCTTTCTCTCCCGTTGTGCACAACATCAAAGAACATTAGTTCCTCTGCCATCAATGGATTCAGCAAAGGTGGTGGATTCTGTACTGCCAGTGGGAAAAAAGTATTGGTGTCTGATAACGCTATCACAAAAGCAAAGTCTCTATTGAATGAAAGCGCTACATTTGAGGACACAAACAAGCAAAAAGAAGTCACTTTTCCGCCACAGAACCGTGGATTTCAGACAGCCAGTGGCAGAGGAGTTTCCATTTCATCTGCAGCCCTAAAGAAAGCAAAATCGTTGTTGAGTGACTGTGAAGGAGTTGAGGATAAAATCGCTACACCAACACATTCCAAGATGGCAGTTCCTGGTCCAGCACCCAGGAATAGTGGGTTTCTTGCAGCCAGTGGTAAGACAGTGGCCTTTTCATCCGAGGCCCTCAAGAAGGCAAAAGCTCTCTTCAGTGATATCAGTTTCAGTGCAGAGATCCCAGCGGTTTCAGACACAAGGAACCATGACAAGAAACAAGGCAATTCTGAAAATACAGAGGAAATGCATTGTGGTTTCACAACTGCCGGGGGAGCAAAAGTCCATGTGTCACAGAAAAATCTGTTGAAAGCAAAAAACCTTTTGACAGAATCAACTGATGGGGAGTGTCATTATTCAAACCCAACAAGTCCGCATGGCACCAATAAGTCAGATCTATCAAAAGTGAAAGATGTGAAAAGAACTTGTAATCCCACCACAGCCAGTGGCAAAGACATGCCTACTAAGTTTATTGCCCCTCAGGTAGTTAAATCTTTAACCTCGTTCCAAAAGACTGACCATGAAAATGAAACTTTCCAAATTCCAAGTGTACCTGGTTGCAAAGACATGGCTCATAGAGATGCATTCAAGTTAAAAGAAGGCAAAATCAGCCCAGCAGGGGTGGGCAACCTCCATGACAGCCCTGGAGAGGAAAAGTCAAGTGTGTTGGACTATGAAATAAATCAGACCAGTAGCAGCAAGCAATCCAAGGTCAAAAGGCCAGAAGAGTTTTCAGTTCTTAACTTTCAGTCACTTAACCTAAGTGGCTGCACTGAAACCCAGCAGAAGTTTTTTGCCCAGGAAGCTCTTGACTGCACTAAAGCGTTGTTAGATGATGAAAGTCTAACCAGCCAAAGTCTTTCAATGACTTCAGAAAATAAGCCACTGCAAGAAAACCCAAAATCCAGCTTCAGATCTGTAGAGAAACGAAAAGGAACGGGGAAAAGATCAGCAGAGGACCCAGATATGACTGGTAAGTGTCTGTGTAATTAATTTAAGTGGTAGTGGTACAGACTAACAGAAGATCAAATCAGAATTATTTGGAGAACAACATTTTTTTTCCCTGCAGTTTTTGCAACTTGGGCTAAAGTCTTTATTATTAACTATTTTAGCTTCATTGGATATTCTAAGTTAAATGGATTGTTCCCATATTGCAAATAAACCATTATTTTTTGACCAACTAACTAAATGCGTATATATTACTTACCTTAAGCTATGACTATCTGTTACAAGAATGACTATTAACCATAAACGGTTGCCTTACTGTTCTGAATGTTCTAGATCAGCCTCCCCTGAAAAGACGATTACTGGAAGAATTTGACAGAACTGTTGATGGCCCAAGAGGTTTAACACTCCATCCGCAAAAAAGTTGTCCAAATGGTAAACCACTAGCACTGTAACAAGTTATCTTAAGAATACATATTGTGTCTTTATAAATGAACTCTTGATGTGATTTTTCTTCATCAAGGCGTAATGAAAGACAGGAGGGTTTTCAAGTACAGCGTCTCTCTCCATCCAAACATCACAAGGCCACATGGGTAAGTTGCCTGGGAATTGTTTGTCCAAGTTTTCAAGCGGCTGACAAAATTGTCAGCTCTATGTGATGTATTTTTTTTGTCTTACAGAAATGGAAACAACTATGTGGAAACCAGATTGCAAAAGATGACCTCAACACAACCCTCGACCACAGGAGACAGCAGATCAGCACATTCCAGGATGCCAGCGTTTGTTCCTCCATTCCTCAAGAATGCAAAGACAGAGAGTCGCAAGAATACAGCGCTCAAGGAAAACTCAGGAACACCTTCTGCATTTGTTCCTCCATTCAAAAAACAAAGAACTATTGTCCAAGAGAGCTCCTCTAAACCACAGGAGGAGGAAGATAAACACCACCATATCTTTGTAACGCCCTTAAACAGCAACACTTATGTACCACCCACTAAAAAAACACAGAGCACTACAGATGTAACTGCAAATACAAGCAAAGAAGACATTCAGATTGGGGCCTTGGCTGGCACTACAAATGATATTTTGACAAATAATCAAAACCTTCCTGTTGGGTGTGGATCAGAAGACTCTGCGGCAGAGGCATCACATGTGGAGGACACATTGTCCGGAGGGCAAGGTGCAGTAACCTTTTTGAATGAAGTCAGTATGATGCACTGTAAATAACTGCATAACATAGGTAAAATGATGTGTTTGTGGTCTACAGACATATTTCAGAGTCTTCATAACGTAGAGCTGGCACGAGATATGCAAGATATGAGGATTAGGAAAAAGAAACGCCAGACCATTCGACCTTTGCCGGGAAGTTTGTTTCTGACCAAAACCTCAGGGGTGTCCAGGATACCTTTAAAAGCTGCAGTAAATGGAAAGCCTCCTGCAAGATACACCCCAAAACAGGCACGGCCACATTTGTTTTGACAGTGGATTTTGTTGTATTTGGTTACAAATGAGATCACTACCACGTAAACAGCTGTTTGACTTGTTCCTGTTGTTGCTTTTCAGCTGTATGGATATGGAGTTCATCAGCATGTGTATGACATCACCAGTGAGACTGCAGAATCTTTTCGCTTCAATTTACAGCAGTTCATCAGACAGGAAGCATTTATAGACGGAGGTGGTGTGCAGCTTGCGGATGGAGGATGGCTGATCCCCCGCAAGGATGGGACTGCAGGGAAAGAAGAGTTTCATAGGTATTATTACGTTTTAGTTTTCGATATTAAGTCAGGCTTTGTAATGTTTTAGAAACCATGTGCATTTTGGTATCTGCAAATGCAAGGTGGTTGTCATCTTGTTACACTGTCCACAGAGCATTATGTGACACGCCAGGTGTAGATCCTAAACTGATCAGTGAGGGGTGGGTGCACAATCACTACCGATGGATTGTGTGGAAGCAGGCCTCCATGGAAAGATCATTTCCAGAAACAATGTGCCTCTGTCTTACCCCAGAGCAGGTTCTCCTACAACTGAAGTACAGGTAAGAAGGATTATAGCTCATCTTAGTTTACTGTGTTCCTGTAAGTCCAGTTAATTTTATTGTGCACTTGGCAAGACATCCACACATGGTGTTGCAAAATGTGTGCAAATATATTCCTGAACTAACAATGATTTTACACATTGTACTACTGAGGTTTTGTGTAGTATTTAAAGGCTGGGTGTTTTTTTATTTTTATGTATTTCTATTTAAATGCCTGTTATTTAATTTTACGTGTATCAGATATGATGTAGAGGTGGACCACAGCCGCAGGCCGGCTCTGAGAAAGATCATGGAAAAGGACGACACGTCAGCCAAAACCCTGGTCCTCTGTGTTTGCGGGGTCGTCTCCAGGGGTCACTCCCCAAATAGACAGAGTTTTAATCACACCAAGACTCCACAAGGTGCTGATGCCAAGGTTGAAAACCCAACTGCAGTTGTGTGGCTGACAGATGGATGGTATGCCATTAAAGCCCAGCTGGATGAACCTTTGACTGCCATGCTTCACAAAGGTCGAGTGGCTGTCGGTGGGAAGTTGATCATCCATGGGGCTCAGCTGGTGGGATCACAAGATGCTTGCTCCCCTCTGGAGGCCCCAGAATCTCTCATGTTAAAGGTACTGGAGGCCACACACTATTTCATCCGTCAACAAGGCAACCAAATAACAAATTAATTGGCTTATTAATTGTTTATGTGTTTTAGATTTGCGCCAATAGCAGCAGACCCACACGATGGGATACTAAACTGGGATTTCACAAGGATCCACGGCCGTTCCTGCTTCCTGTCTCCTGTTTGTACAGCAACGGAGGACCAGTAGGCTGCGTGGACATTATCATCCTGAGAAGCTACCCCATACAGGTGCGCCTAATCTTTCATTGAGTCATTGTTGCTGTCGTTACTCCTGGAAGTTCATGTTGTGATCTCTTTCGACTGTATGCTTGTCACATTTTTCAGTGGATGGAGAGGAAACCAGATGGAGGCGTCGTGTTCCGTTCTGTTCGTGCAGAAGAGAAGGAGGCGAGACAACACAACAGCCAAAAACAAAAAGCTATGGAGATCCTATTTGCCCAGATTCAAAAGGAATTTGAAAAGGAGGACAAAGGTAGGAATCGCGTTTTCAGAATGGTATGTACAGGTTGAAATGGAATATTTTTTCTGAGTCCTTACCGCAAGCGCTCGGGTTTCGAATGCGACCGCTGCGCATTCCTGCATGTCCTCCCCTCTCTCTCTCTCCCCTTCCCCCCTGTCTATCTTCAGCTATACTAATACAAATAATCTCAAAAAGCTAAATTGTCATTTTCAGGTAATAACAAACCTCAACGTAGAAGTCGGACAATCAGTTGTCAAGGTATTGCAAGTCTTCAAGATGGAGAGGAACTCTTTGAAGCAGTGGGGGATGACCCAGCTTACCTTGAGGTGATAAGAAGTTTACTTTACAGATTGTTGACTTTATTTCTCTTATGAATAGAGTTTTAATTTCAGACCTATTTCACTTGCATGTCCAAGGCTCATTTGAGTGAGCAGCAGTTGGAGACTCTACATACCTACAGGCGTACTCTGATGGAGAAGAAGCAGGCTGAACTGCAGGATCGCTACCGACGAGCTTTAGAAAATGCGGAGGAGAGTGAAGGTAGCTGTCCCAAGCGAGACGTTACACCTGTGTGGAGACTCTGCATTGCTGACTCCATGGATCAACCAGGCAGTGGTGAGTCTTTATTCCTTTTCTAGATTGACACTGTTTACTTTAATGTATATGCTATTGTGCTTTTCAAATACTGATTAAAAATGTATGGTGTTTTTTTTTTTTTTTGTTGTTTTTTTTTAGTTTACCAGCTGAACTTTTGGCGACCTTCCTCAGATCTTCAGTCTTTACTGAAGGAAGGCTGTCGATACAAAGTCTATAATCTCACCACTTCAGAGGGAAAGAAACATGTTGGTAGCACAACTGTTCAGCTGACTGGGACAAAGAAAACACAGTTTCAGGACCTACAGGTACTGTAGAGACTATCAAACTCAGTGAGAAGCTATCACAGTGTGCATAGGGCATTGTAGATACAGTATTTATAAAGTCAGATAGATGATAGAAATCATTTATAATACCCAATATGTGTTGTATCATTCAGGTCTCTCAGGAACGGCTATCAACACATTTTCAACCGAGGGTCTCTACCCAATTTGTGGATCTTCAAAACCCAGAATTCCAGGCGCTGTGTGGAGAAGTTGATCTCACAGGCTATGTCATCAGTGTCGTAGATAGACAGGGTAAGACTTTTTTTTTCTTAACTGTTTCTGACGTAACTTTGTTGTTCACTAAATGATTGTTTGTGCTTTTGAACACAGGTTTCTCTCCAGCAATTTATCTGACGGATGGGAAACTGAACTTTGTTAAAGTGCGCTGTTTCAGCAGCTTTGCTCAGTCTGGCTTGGAAGATTTGGTCAAACCACGTGTCCTGTTGGCTCTGAGCAACCTGCAGCTGAGAGGTCAGTCCACGTCTCCCTCTCCTGTTGTGTACGCTGGAGATCTGACCGTCCTCTCAACAAACCCCAAGGAAGTTCATCTGCAGGAATCCCTCAGCCAACTCAGAAAACTGGTCCAGGTACAGTGCTAAAATCCCAAACCTATAAAGCAGCCGACATACGTCAGAAATAGTGCTTAACATTCACTCAATTAAAGCTGCCTCGTTCGTTGAAGGCTCGATGCTCTAACAGCCAAACTGCTTCATGTTCTGAAGAAATCACAAATACATTAGCTACTGCTACAGGTACAGTTGCAGATTATGGTTGAAGAAATTGTAAATGCTAAATACAAATATCAAGTATCATGATCACGATGACTGACTTAACCTCTAAAAGACGTTGTGATGAACAGTATTGGAAATGAAAATGTGATTAAACGGAAAAGTTTTAGTCTACATGACCTCTCGTATTGACCTCTAACAAGTGTTTTTTAGCTTGTCTTCATTTCACACTTACTTTGATAAGCATTCTATAAAGCACAGATGCAAAACGGTGTAGTTGTTTACCTTGCATTTTCATCCTGTGTTTTCAGGGTCAGGAGAACTTCTTTCATATTGCTGAAGAGAATCTTTCATACTTAGTCAAATCTGGTGGCCTGAGGTCCGTCTCCTCTCCAGCTCTGCAAACACGAACCCCAGCTTTCACAACGGTCAGAAGACAAGACACAAAAACAAGTGTGAGTTCATGTACTTGCATTTCGATGCATTTGCTGTAATAACCACTTCATACTGATTTTTTATAATTTTAAAAAAATGTGTCCTTTCATGCAGGTGACATCTCAGCAGCTAGTCAGAAGTCTTGGATCTTTCACACCTGTCAGCAGGAAGCCTCCTGCAGCAAACTGTTCTACAGAGAAAGACCCTAACAGCCTGAAGAGGAGGAGAGCTCTGGACTATCTGTCTCGTATCCCGTCTCCCCCACCTCTCTCCGAACTGGGCTCAGTGGCTTCGCCATGTGTAAATAAGACATTCAACCCCCCTCGGAGGTCTGGGACTGGGACCTCTAGCACTTTAAAAACTGTACAGACTCCAACTCACAAACCTGTCGATTCACTGGTGGAGGACGAATGGGTGAACGACGAGGAACTGGCTATGATTGATACTCAGGCATTGTATGTTGGTGATTTACTGTAGGTACATAAGACTGTATGATGACAAGCACACTAACACTTTTAAATAAAACAAAATTGTACAAATGACTGAATGTAAAGGCTTAAGGCTGCATATGGCACATATGCTGTGCTTGTTTTTGTAGAGTCCCATTAAAGGGGAAATCTCTTCAGATTAGTAAAATCATGTCATTACTTGATCTACATTCTTTTTTTATTTGTGTTGTCTGTTTTTATCTGTAAAGTTCAGTAAGTTAAACAGAAATGTAGGTTTGCATTCCTGCAGTTCAGCTTCATGAGGCCCTATTTCTTCTGATTAAGGATAATTAACTGAGGGCTGATCAAGAAGTCTACGGTCACACCTGTAGATAATGACATACTTAGTTGTTTTTTCTAAAAGACTTGCGTATACTGTATAGGACTGTGCAAAGTTGAACAAACTGAGCCTCATGATTGTTATTTTAGTACACAAATTAAAATAGTTACTAAGGTCTGCTTTGAAAACAACGGGATTCTCCATCATAATAATAATAATAAAGTTGCTAACTAGCACCAAAAGATTAATAAGATGGGGTGCACCATTGCTCTCCAGAGGGGAAAATGCAGGTGTTGCAGCAGCACAAAGACAGAAATAAGTACGGATAAATAGGGAAGTAAAAGATAAAAAGAAGAGGTATATACAACTGGAATAGGAATGGAAATAAAAAAAAAAACTGACACAAAATTAACAGTATGAAAATGTTATTTGTGTGTTAAATCGGTCCCAAAAAAAAGCCATAAGTGCTATCATTGGAAATTGTCACGGATTTACTTTTTATAGGAAGATTCACTATACAAGGTAGATATACAAATATCAATAAATAATAAATATCTTTAAACTAAACCAGTTTACCTTAAAATATATGTATTGTAATCACCGCCTCTTCTGGCCATATGTAGTTTCAAATGGAGGATTAGGAGGAGATGAAGCAACATCATCTTTTATTTTGTATCAAATTATTATTTGGTCGACCTTTTGTTAGTATCTTTGAGCGATGACCGTCAACAGTCACACTCCTGTCCCGCTGGTGACGCTGTTTCCAGGCCCTTAATGAGAAGAAGAATGACGTCACTTCCGTAAACAAGGCACCTGCAATGTGTGTCTGCTGGGGTTTTTTTATGTCGTTTTTTTCCGTTTTTTATGCATCCTGAATGTGTACGGTGAGTAGCGACGACTAGTGATATGTACTCAGTGTTTAATGTTAAGGTATTAAATAATTTACCGTAAAAGAATGTGGTTTTTTTTACCGTCTTCCGTGTAACGTTAGCTCGTGCGGTGACATGAGCTAACGGATGGCTTAGTTTCGGTTTTAGCTTAAGTGTACTTATTTACCTGCTCACGTACATTATAACCATACATTTGTGGAAGCAAAACACATAATACAATTTAAATAAAAAGTAACTACACACATTAGGTATGTATATGTATGTTTGTGGTTGTCCAATGTGTCACCTGTGTTTGTTTTTTTTAATCTGTCCCCATGCAGATGTCTCATACTGGATCCTCCTGTACAACCTCTCGTGACACAGAAACCTCGTTTGTGGGTGGAAGTGGGAGAACTAGACAGGGTAGAGATGACTCTGCTTACAAAGACGCTAAATGTGTGAGCAATCTCTCCAGCAGTGCGCGCAAAAGTGTGAGGGAGCGTGTGTTAAAGCAGGTAGGGATCACCAGCACCACCTTCATTGGTCCAGCATTTCCTCCTCCTAAATCAAAAACGGTCAAAACTAACTTTGAAGACACACTGAGTGAGTTTTACAAAGAGCTTGAGAAGATTGATACACCTGATGGTGCTAATAATATTCTAGGAAGACAAAATGCAGGTTCTGTTGAACCATCCATACCGCCAAAAACATCTACCAGCAAAGAGACTCAGGATTTCAGCGAGGAGAATATTGTTTACACAAGCAAATATGCAGGACTAGATGGGTACCAGAAAAGTAGTGGGCAGAAACAGTCATCCTGGTCACACCGGTATCAAAATGAGCCGTACTATCCCAGAAGACCGAGGCCAGCTGCTCCTCCTCAAAATCAATGGCATTATCCTCAGGCACTGAACAGACCACCTAACCCAAGTTTTCACAGACCCCCATTCCATTGCCCACCACCTCCATCTGCATTCCCAAATCCACAAAACCCGCCATCACACGTGGATCAAAACTGGAGCAGTTCGGGAGCAACAAACCAGCATCCAGAGGAGTCACATTTTCCAACTTTTTCTAGCTTCCCACCTCCGAATGTAAGCAGACACCCCTCTCAGGGCTTTTATGGAGATTCTCCACACCACTTTGACAGGGACGAACGGGGACATAGCCATGATGTACACTCAGATAATGTAAATGTTGGATGGTCCAGAGATAGAAAAGAAGAATCGTGTCAGTTTGGGGAAGATTATGACAGATGCCAGAGATATGATTCAGAAAATGAACCGTGGGAGAGTCACTGCCGTCCCCCTGCGAACACAAATGCTTACCGTCCTTCCTTGGTGCTGATCTTGATGAGGGGATTACCAGGATCTGGAAAATCAACACTGGCCAGGTACGTCTCAGTCTCGTAAATGAGTGCATTGTCAGTAGAGCTGCAACGATTAGTTGACTATTCAATTAGTCTATCAACAGATAATTAATCACCAGCTACTTTGATAATCGATTTATCGTTAAAGTCATTTTTCATGCAACAATGGCAGAAGAAGCTGTTTTCTGCCTGTCAAATGTGGATATTTCCTGCTTTTCTCTCTTATATCATTAAACTGAATATCTTTGGGGTTTTGGACTGAAAAAACAAGACATTTAAAGACATCACTTTGGACTTTTGAGAAACTGGGATGGACATTTTTCAGTATTTTCAGACATTTTATAGACCAAAACGATGAATCAAGAAAATAATCGTCAAGATTAATCAACATTGAAAATTGTTAGTTGCAGCCCAAATTGTCAGTTTAAAAGAGCCTTAAACTCAATTTCCAAGCCTGAACATATTCCTCTCATTGTACATTTGTGTCCATCTTTCTCACAGGGAGCTGCTCTCCACTGGTCCCAGTGGGCTAATACTGAGCACAGATGAGTACTTTGCTCACAGAGAGGGGTACCACTATGAAGCAGGCCTTCTTGGAGCAGCACACGAATGGAACCACAACAGAGGTATTGTCTCATTAAATGTTTCGTAAAAGTTTTCATCACATCATCACAAAGGCATTTCTGTCAAACTAGTACAGTGGTCTTTGGTTTAAGCCAGAAAAAATGCTAGTTCAGTGTCTCTGCCTGTTAGGAAAATGTCATCCCCACCCACACAAAGTAACATTAGGCGACCTTTTAGCGATAGAAGTGATGAAAGCAACACGTTCTCTTAGCTCCATGACAGTTTAGAAAATGTGGTTTGATGAGATTCTTATTTTCTTGCCAGAAATTATTTCAATCGTTTTTTGTGTGTTTAATTCTCTTTCAGCTAAAGATGCTATGCATGATGGCCGATCTCCCATTATTATTGATAATACAAACGCCCAAGCTTGGGAAATGAAGCCATATGTCAAAATGGTGGGTATGGGATTTTACATATAAATGAGTGTTTGGTTATGATCACCATCATAGATCCTAATCAAATGTCCTACTTGTTTAACAGGCCTTGGAGAGAGGATACAAAGTGGACTTTTGTGAACCTGACACCGGCTGGAAGTATGATCCTTATGAGCTGGAGAAGTATGATTTCTTAATTATCATTTTATATTTATATGCCAGTGCATATAATAAAACGTATAGAAACTTACATTTCCTCATCGCTTTGTTCTCCCTCCAGGAGGAACACGCACGGTGTTCCACAGGAGAAGATCGCACAAATGATGGATCGTTTTTCATTCCCCATATCTGTAGACATTGTCATGAGGTCACAAGAGCCGCCTCACGTGAACGGTAGACGTCCAGAGCAGCCCCAGATGATGAGGAACCGAGATTTCAATTAGTTTTTCACAGGAACCTAACCAGCCAAATAATTTTGTAACGGCGTAAATACTGTTAGCTACTGTTTTTACTTGATTTTTTTTATCCATATTTTTGTATATTGTAAATGTATGTAAAGAAAGAAGAAATATATTTTTTCTGAAGGAGTTTCCATAATTACATTTTTTACATATACCATCTTTGCTAGGAAAGGAAATTGCATTATTTTTGCATTTTTTATTTTATGACTTTCTCCATTTCCAGTACAATATGCAACAGCATGAGAAACCAAATGGCTGTCCTTTTGTTAGTTTCCTCCTGTTATAATTGTTTAACAGTTGGTTGTTGAAATAGTTTTTGGTGACTTCTGATTCCCTGAAATCAGCAGAGCAACTGCTACAAAAGAGGAAAATAATGTGAAAAGCAATTTCCTCTTTGAGGACAACAAATAAACAAATGTTCTTTTCTGGTAAACCACAAGTCTCATAGTTAATTGAACTCTTTGGTTAAAGGTTCCTAACCCATAATTTAAGCTCAATGATGTGTTGTGTTGCAGAGATGTTGCAGTTCCGGCTCGTCCTGTCTAGGAGGCGATAGTGAGCCAGTAAAGAGGCAGTCTGCCCTCAGTTTAGAGGGAGAAGAAGTAGAGCTGCCTGACTGGGCAGATTCAGAGCTTGTCAACATTTCATCCATGATTCCTGCACATTTTGATTTAATCCAAAATGGCAGAAACGAGAAAACGACTTGTAGCCAAAATCCAGTCATCATTCTTCTCAAAAATGTATTTGAAAAGTTTGTCTGGAGCTTATACGAGCCTTCAGCAGTCTGCGTTTTGACAAATCAAGTGAATATCTTCCTAAGTGGCCATATTTTTAGAGTAAAATTCCCTTATGTAGGTCGAAAGTGAAGTAATGGTTAATATACCAGCACTACAAAATACTCTTGTCTTAGTAACCACACTACACCTGCAATATATTACTGTGCAGGGAAAACAATCTACAGCAGGGGTAGCGCCCCCCATGGGGTCTTCAGAGAACGTCGTGGGGCGCTGGAAGCAATATGTTTGAAAGGGGGGCGTTTGTTTTATAGCAGTCTTTCTCAAAGAGTGGTCGGTGGTCCGCGGTGAGTGACCCCTAGTGGTCGGTGAGTATTGGTAAAATGTCACATTTTAAATTAATATATTATAAGTTTTAAAATGTTTCTCAAACTGTTTAAAAATGACTAGTATAGAGTGTAGCATAGATGTAGCATAGCTACGTAGCTACGTGGGTTCGTTTTACGATCTTACGATCTGTCAAAAAACAACTACATTTTCATGAAAAAAGCTTGGATGTGAAAATACTTAATGACATTTCATGGAAAAAAAATATGTATTTTAAAAAATACTTAATTTTCATGAAAAAAAAGTTTGAATGTGAAAAAATGCTAAATTTTTTCTTCAAAAAAGCATGGATGTGAAAAAAACCTTAATTTTCATGAAAAAAGCATGGATGTGAAAAAAACCTTAATTTTCATGAAAAAAGCTTGGATGTTTTTTGCTCCCTGGGTACGTGGCGTATTAGGGCAATTGAAGGTAAAAACAACAAACAATTATTTTAATATTTTTATTATTATTTAGAAATGTAACTTCAATCCCAGATAATTTGAGTTTTTATAATAACATAATATAGAAGCCTAATAAGAAATAATATAAGAATTTAAATACAAAATGAATATCAATATGAATAATAAATACTAATAATCATAATAATAATACAAACTGAATAATAATAAACATTAAAATTCAAGGGAGACAATTGGCCTACTTTTTATTTGATGGGCGGTAAAGGACCTGGATAATGTATAGGGGGGCGCTGGCCCAAAAAAGGTTGAGAACCACTGATCTACAGAGACCTCATCACAGTAAAAGCCCTGGGACACAATAATGACTAGGATCAGACCTCTCCGCACTATCACAATAACCGAGAGTGCGGAGAGGTCTGATCCTAGTCATTGTGTCTCGCCGGATATCACGTTTTCCCTTTGTATTCCCTCTGGTGTTACAGCAGCACAGAGATGCTGCTTTGTTGACTGGTTGTTTTTCCAATCAAGTGCAGTCATGTGGAGAGCCAGGAATCTGATTCTGAGTTTACTCCATTTGAGCATAACAATAGGATCCAGTTGGTTTAAAATTCTACACAATAGATGTTTCATGGCTGCAATTGTTGTGTTTATATGTAATTGTTCTTAAAGAAATCACACCAGCGTTGTATTGCTCCCTATGGATTTTGGACCAAGTTCATATTTTTCTGTGGCACATCTGGCGTGATGACAGATGTGACAGATCTGGGTTACCTTTCCTGGTCTCTGCTTCGCATTATGCAGACTCCACCATGTTTAAAATATAGCACAAGGAAAAGTGTTATGTCGTGATTTTTTTACACTTCAAAGTGATTTTTACTGCCCTTACATTGTTTTGTATTGGTATTTCCCCACCTGCTGTTAAACAGACACATACTGTACATCACACATATTTCAGCAGCACTTTCATCTTGGCAGCCGTGCATTTTTCAGTTAGACTTTGTCCAATTGGTTTTGAAAGTGTTTCACTAACCCAGAAGCTGTGATTTGCTGAGGAGCTTGCAGTAGGTCTATGGAGGATCGTGATAACAATGAAAGTAAAGTTAACGTTTGTAACATTCAGTAAACGTAAACATGCCTCTTTGTGGTTCAAGGTTGACCGACTCAAACTGCAGTATGCATTCTGCTTTTGTCTGCAGCTTCCTGTCTTTTCTCCGGAGGTTTATTAACAAGGCACTGACTTTGATCTACAGAATCCAGTGCAAACCAACGTATAGTTGTTAGGGAAACAATGTGAAGCACAGTCTTTCTGCAGTGTATATACAAGGTGTAGGATGAGCCAAGATACTGTAAAGTTGATTTGTGGTTTATTTTACAGCCTGAACGATGTCAATCTTGGGGAGGAACAAAAGGACATGCATGATTTGGGATTATAGTAGCCTAATCTGCAACGGTTACAAAACTGCTGAATTAGAAGATATTTGACACAAAGAAAGGTGCATTTTTATTTTGGCATTAACAACCTACATTTATAACTCAACAATATTAACCTCTTTTTCTCACTGGGACTAACATGGGGGTAATGTCATGAGGGCATTTTTTGTAACTGATAAAAATCTTTTAAAACATTTTTAAAAAATCCATGTGACTTGTTTGTGTAAAGGGTTTTATTGCACCTAATCGCAAAAGAGTAAGCATGGTAAATTATAAAGAGAGAAGCACAAGGAAGATAGAAGAAAACAAAGAGGCAGGGCATTTCCAGACTGAAGTGTAATCCAATTAATAAAAGCTGATCAGATCTTGGTAAGTAAAATGTAGAAGGGGTTCCTTGACCTTTAGTAGATATAAAGGCTAAGCTGTTGTTGGGCCTCCCTGAGACAACGATGACCTTGTGTAAGAGAATCGATTCGGAGGTCGTTTTGAAAGGAGCTTTCAAATGGGTTTTCTTTCCCTCGTGGAAGGCAATGCTTCCCTTTCTCCAATGTTAGTAAGCAGTTTGAGTCATCGGGAATTATTGTGTCTTATTTTATAGGAATCTAAAATATGGTGCTCACAGTCAGGCGCAATATCTTGGAAATGAGATCCATCAGTAAGCCAATAATAAAAAAATCTATTAATAATTGAGACAAAACAAACCGTAATGAGAAGGAATATTTCCCTTTCTTTTTACAGTAACATATTTTGTAGATGATGTGGTTTATATTTGCTTGTGTATAAAACAGTGGCCTTCAGACAGGTTCCATCCTTCTTGGTAGAATATTTAATATAGAAGGAAATAATCTCTTTGCAAATCAAATAAATAGCACCATCATATTCTCACCAAGAAGCAGGGTGTTAGCTGCCTTCTGTATCTGTCAAGAAAAAAGCTTTGACCTTTGAAATCCTGAAACTGTTAAACATCCCAGACCTTAATAAAGCCGGAGTCCGTACATGAGCAGGAGCATTAAACACTGACGGGTGATGTGAACAGCTTTTTGTTTGAAAACCTGAGCCATACACTGAGTGCTCCTCTACAGTCGGACCTAATACAGACAAGATTTTTCATTTCAACTTTGATAATAATGAAAAGAATCTGCACACTCCAATCAGTGCAATATTGAGACTTTCTCTGAAATGAGCTTCCTATTATTAGAAACGATAAGATGTTCTTCCTATCACTGTATTCTACGTGGATTTGTATCTCCAGCTCCTCCAAACCATCTTTATCTGATGAGGATTTCAACTTTGATGAAAATGGTTAAAATATATTTTCTTGAAGCGGAAAACCTTTCTTCAGTAGACAATACAACTGCCAGTAAGATTATGTCAACTGCAAACAGTACTTTGTGCAACAACGACACAATATCCTGCTGTTTTTTAACAACAGGATGTCATAAACAGGAAAAGTCAGAATTTTTAATCATGCTTCCTGCATCAAATCACTGTGCATGCTCACTGAACACTATACAAATATGTATACAAAAATGCACATCTGAAAAAAACATTAAAGTGCATTACATAAGATAGATTTAGGATCTTTTGTACATATTTGGTTTGTTTGTGTGACTACAGTTAATAAATACACAAGTGTGTTTTGCTTGGATTGGATACACACAGAAACATGCAATGAATAGACTTTACCTAATATACTGTAAATATCAATGGCTTAAATCAATAATATAGCTCTGCTTTTGGCTATTAACTACCACCTATGTCTTGCTTTTTCATTGTGCTTCAGTTTTCTCAGACGGAGAGACTTGATTTTCTGATTTTCAACCTGTGAGATTAGTCATGCCTCTGAGGAAGATTTGCAGCTGTATAAAAACACCCATCGTCATGCTGGGGGCTGATGAGAGTCATTGAAGCACAAACATTATCTGGAGGGGACACGTGCGTTTTCTTTTCAACATCTCACCCTGTTCTTTGGCTCGCAGTGTAAGAGTCTGTTTGTCCCGGGTGTCAAGGTGTGTAATTGTAATAAGAGGCAGCCAGCATCAGAAAAAGAGCATGTGTGCTCTGAATGATGATTATATGAGGGGGCAGAGGACAGCACAAACTGGATACGACGTGCGAAGGTGTTCTAATTACCACCCTACCAATGCATAATGGTGTGCAACTCAAAGCTATCCTTGGTTTATTTAATTTTTTTATTATTTCTACAGTTATTCTAACCTTATTTTATGTATGTATTTGCAAGATCAGGATAAAGGGGAAACACTGATGGACTTTGTAGCTCATAACATTTATGCTTGGTGCTAAAGAGAGGAAGAGGTCTCTGCATGTCTTCAAACAATGCATTATTTTGATTTCCAAAAAGACATGGTTCATACTTCTCATGAGTGCTGTAGGTGTACTTGCCACCATGCATGCTATACTGTCAATTTGCATCTCATGGATTGTTGTCTGGCTCAAAATGAAAACAATAAGGTGAGGTTACTCTCGGCTGTTTCCTCCTGGTGCAGCCCTTAGTTGCAAACAAGGATTTAATAGAGGTTACACTCAAATCAAATCAAATCAAATCAAATCAAATCAAACCAAGGCTCTCATGAGAACACAATGAACAAAATACATTTGTGGATAATAATGTTATTTGGCATTACTACTAAAGGCATCCTTTTAAAAGGAGCAGGAAGTGTTCTATTTTGGCTGTATATAAACAATAAACAACGTGCACTATACGTTGTTTATTGTGGTTGTCACGTGACGCTGACAGCCAACGACAATCCTGTTCTGCAACCGCACAGCTTGTCATAATTTTACACACCACCGACCAATCAGCTGAGTCAAGTCAACCACAATAACACAGGACACTAAGGCATATATTCTTCAAAATAAAAGCGTAAAGGTGTGTTATTTTGAGGAGAAAAAAGACAAGCGGTAACATTAATAAGTTATAAAAACGTTCATTATGGAGCAGTTTCTGGAGACATACATTTTCCCTGATAAGCGTCTTCCTATCTATCTCTGCATTTCTTAGATCTGGCTGATATCCAAGTAGATTTATCCTATTGTTCAGACTAAATAAAAAATAACAGTACGGTATACAAATACATCACTGTGGGGAAAAAAATTCAACAGGACTAAAGTGAATACAATTGTTTATCTATCATGAAACTGTCTCACTAAAATAGTCAGATTCATCTCACTGGTAAATTTCATCTTGGTTGTTTTTGTAACACAAAATCATCATCTGCGTCCATTCAGCCAAAGAGAGGAAGAATAAAGATTAAAATCAATCAATATGTCAGAACAGAACAAGAAAATGTGCATTAAGTAAGTAGTTGGTTGTGAATTACTGTGCCAATATAGTTAGTTACTCATTACAATTGTCATCTGTGTTTTCTATTTAACAGAGACGACACCTCATCTAGGAAAGCACAGGGCTTTGCTTGTAATTTATAGATCTAGTTTAAATGATCGGAAGAACAATTGCACGTTCCAGTCTTTAAACTAGTCATTGGCTTTGCATTAAATAGCCTATATTAAATCACTATATCACAATAGTCCCTATTCACTGGGAAGGATGAGACGTTATTCCTATCATTATACTGAATTGTCTTAATCATCTAACATCTCATATTGTTGTATTCACTTTAACTGTAGGCTATTGCCCGCACTTTGTGTGGTGTTGATCTTACTGAGTGAAAAAAACATACATTTTAAAAGTTACCATGTAAACATTGTTTTACTTACACATAGAAGTTAACTCTCGTTTTAGAGGGGAAAGCTTGCCTCTAAAATGTCTACTTTTGTACTTTTTGATACTTTTGTGTATTTTGAGCTTTCACTAATGAGGCTTTCATTTTGAAACATCTCACCGGAAGTCTTGCTGTTGTTCCTTTCTGCCTTGACAGCCGTCGCGCTCATGTCATGGATTTGATACCGTCCAGCACACAGTCCGCTGCTGGCGGTCACACACCGCAGGTGCTTCACTCCGCTCACGTTATCCGTCCTCGCGACGTCGTTAATAATGTACTCGGTGCAGCTGTGTCGAGCGCGTGCCTCTGATCCTGATGGCAGATCGATCATATAGATCAGAGAGGGAAGTTTACCTCCAGCAACCTGAGGAAAGAGGCGGTGCAGGCGGATCATTGCACGGCGGTTTACACGTTGTAGGCTACGGTAAGAGGCTTTGCATTTTCGGAGGATGATCATAAGGATGTGCAAATATTGACATTAATGTCGCTGTTATTGTACTATTAGCATTATATTTAGCCATATTCAAAGTCTAAAGTCCCACCTTGGATGTATTTGTATGCACATTTGAAATGAATATGAGAAACTTTGGTGGGACATAAAGTACAAGCCCATATGCAGTGCAAGACTGATACCCGAAATCAATTCTTACATTTGAATACATTTGCTTGTACTTTGGAATACGTTTCAAAGCACACAGAATGGACAAAAAACTATATTCGGATTTTACCGGGTTGCATTTTTCCTGTCAAATATGTGTGCTCTATAGCTAAAGCATGAACACATTAACTCATTATTGTCTGCAGATTTTTTTTAAAAACCCATAAAGTATGGTTCTGTACATGGCAGAGTGATAACAATAGATCCTTGCAGCAGTGAGTGGAGACTAAGTTCAGGAGACTACCTCTCACCGCATGTTGATGTTGAGTGATTAACTGATTTTAATGGCTGCCACACACTTGATGGATAAACCTGTTCTCTGTGGTTCCTTGTGTTCATGCAGCAGTTGGTGGAATAACTGCAGCCCTGTGTGTTCATAATAGTATCACTAATCTCATTAAAGAACTGCTGAGGTCTGACCTGAGGTCTCAGTTATCCAGGGACTGTTCTCTAAAGTTAGATATGTGCTGAATTTTACAACTTTAAATGCAAGCCGCTCCTAATATTGTGAGCTAAGCTATACATGTTGTGACCAAAAATCTCCTCTTTTTTCTTTTTTGGAACTTATTTTTGATATTTGGAGATTCGCCAGGGAAGCTAAATTCAAAAACCCAAAGGCTATTTATTACCTTGGACAAATCTGTGTGCCATACATTGCCTCTGTCCTCTGATTTATTTTTAGTTTCCATTGTCAGTCAGAGGCAGTGCTGTGATCCTCCCCAGCTGCCAGTTACATAATGTCAGCCGAGGTCTGTCACAGTTTAGTGAACAGCCGGGGAAACTCGGACGAAATAGAGCACCTAGGAGGCCATATTACAACGTTACATAAGGGATGTTTTCCTTCCACTTAGCTGGCATGAAACAGAGGATGGTGGTCCAGAAATAGGTCTGAGTGAGGGAAGAGGGGATGCTGCACACACACTATGTTTACCAACGGAGGAGTACACAGACAAGCCTGGCAATGCACAGTGAGGGTACGGCTCTGACTATCAGTTTATGGAGGGAAATATTTGCATTTCGTGTAGCAAAGGCTGACCTTTGTTACCGGTACCCTGACGTTAATGTTCATTGTGTACAGTGGTGCACACAAGGGGGCACCAGGCTGTATTACATTCAAGGACATATCCTTCTGATGTCTTTTAAGAGAGGTGGAGGGGAAACGTCTGCTAGCTATCCTTCTGGCTAACCTCATTAGCAAAGTGCACTGGCAAAACATGGCTCGTTAGGTTGCATCTGTTCTAGATTTGTTGTTGGGAATTTCTTTACAGGCAGAGGTAGATGGATGTCGACCGCAGGACAGACTAACATGATCATTTCTAAAGGTGGTGCCAAGAGAGAACTAAAACAACCATAAGCAAAGTTTCACAGTGTGGATGAAGCTGGAAGTGGATTGTAATGAAATATTATGCAATGCAATTGTAGATGAACATAAATGGTAAACTTTCCCCAAGTATCCGCTGGTGTATTTGCACATGGCAACATCCATTACATGTCATTTAAAATGACTAAGGATCTGCTGTATATCACATGGGACAGAAAGTCCTTGTCCCATATTGTGCACAGATCTTGCACTCTGTGGTTTAATGATGATTTGTTGTTGCTTAATATCAGTGTTTTGTATAAATCCGATGTTGAATGCAGACAAAGACAGACTGCTTACTTCCATGCTGGCCTTATTCAGTTGTTAGAAAACAATCTTTTTAGCTATTACCACATATAAAATGATGTGTTCCTCATTAGTTGCAGAACTTATTCAGGAGATGGAGATATGTAGCCTAGTCTACCAAATATTATAAAAGCAAAATATTCCTAGCAGACTACATTTTTGCAATAAACTTAATCCTTCCACATTTGTGAAGAGGAATAGAATCCCTGTTATAATTAAGTATTTTTACTAAGGTCCGAAGACTCGTATGTCAATGCGAAAAATCAATAGTTTGTTAATAAAGAGTAATTTTGCTAAATATCTATTCTGACCTTTCTAAACCAACTGATGCCATGCTGCAAAGCATGTGATGATGTTTTTGGACAAAGGCAGTTCTGAAAATCATATTGAGATTATTAGAGTTTGATTAAATAATCCAGCGTTGCAAACATGTGCAGTTTGTACACATCTGCTTTTGAAATCTCTTTCTGATCAACGTGTTATGTAAAGTGTGTGATGCGTGGGTTTGCTTTGCATGAAATTAATGAAACCTCATGATAATGCGTTATGAAAGATAACCACAGAGGAGCTCTGCATATTGAGATCTCTTTTGTATAAAACAACAATGGATAACAACATCTAAAAACTCTTTGTACATATAGTGCTTGAGGGAGCCGCAGCAGCACTGCAGGAGCTGTGGGCCGCATCCTAATAGACTGAGAGGACTGCAGTGGGAGCCGTGAAGACCAGACGCTACACAAACATCACAATTACCTTGTGCCAAAACTTGCAATCAGTTCTGAAATGCATCTCTGAAAAATAAACCGTAATATCTTCACAAATAAGCTAATGTTTATGAAATTTTAATAAACAGATGTCATGGATGGTTTTCTAATCATATTACCTCACTTCTGTGTTTTTGGCTCGACTACTTAATCTTTTCATACAAATTATTGGAATGTTTTTTTCTCAGTAATCCTTCATTTGAAAAAAACAAACTGTGAAATGATTATGACTCTGCCACAATTATGTATCAAAAGAGGAGACGCATCAACACAGTAAAGTTATGCAGTGCGGTCAGATGTTTGAAAATAATGTAATCAGACCAAATCCATCCACACAATCTTAAATTTCCTGGGAATTGAAAGTCCTTCTCAGAATCAGTGAGGGTCAGTGTAGATGAACGTGATTAACAGAATGTGAGCTGAAATCCTCCATCGCTTGTTACACTGAATAATATATTAAAAAGAAAAACCTTTTTATAGAGTGTACAACATGGCTAATGAAAATCTTGTAAAAAGAAACACAAAAACATTATCGATGATTTATGTGTTGACCTTTTGCTTCTGCGTTATCGTAAAAACAATTTGACGCAGATGCTGTAGAAATGGACCTTCTGAGTGCTCTGTGAGATGGGGAGCGCTTCCTCGCTGTTAGGTTGTTAGTTAATTTATGACCCTTTTTTTTTTTTTTTTTTTTTTTTTTTCACAGCTACAGACAATTGATGACAAATTAAACCTAACTACTTTATTCATCGTGCTCAACATCAATCTGTCCTTCTGGAGGACTGCAGGGTGGATGTATGAAGGGTGACTGATCATGACCGCAGCGGGTATTTCAAGTACAAAGCGGAGGGTTTCTTGTTAAATCCCCGCTGCTGCCTGACTGATGTTTGCGTGTGTCTTCTAATTAAGGTCTCCTTTAGCTGACCTTGTTGGACTTTTTTTTAAAAAGCATGTGGAGAGAAACACCACTGTGCTGGTCCCTTCAGGGGGTCCACATGTTTTTTTTTAATTTTCCTAATGGAATGAATATTTTAGAGATTTATAAATCATTAGTTTGTCCCTGCAGGCATGATACTGTGAGGCCGCTGCATGAGGCAGCCTTTACAAACATGATGGAGGAGGCTGCCAGTCAGCTCGAGAGAGACCATGTGCACAGTGTCTACGACAAGATTGCTCCATATTTCAACGACAGCCGCTATAAAGCCTGGCCGAAGGTGCGACAGTTCCTGCTGGACCTGCAGCCGGGGAGCATCGTGGCTGACATTGGTAGGTGTCACCTCCGGCAGTGACGTAATCTTGGCAATCCCTTGATACTTGATCATAAATACCGTGTTTGTGCCTATTTTTGGAAACGCAGTAAGTCATTTTAAAACTGGCTTCCCCTAAGCAAAGGAGTACTTTAAAATCCAATCAGCGACTGATCGTTACTAATCAGCCACTAGTGTTGTAGCTGACTGTCTTGTCCTTGGCAGGTTGTGGCAATGGCAAGTATCTCCACATCAACAAGGAGGTGTTCAAGCTGGGATGCGATGTCTGTCGCCCCCTGGTGGACTTTGCCTGGAGCCAAGGACACGAGGTCCAGATGTGCGACGGGCTGCATTTGCCTTACAGAGACGGCTGCTTTGACGCTGTGCTCTCTATTGCAGGTAATGGAGAAACAAAGGGAGCTTGTCCCACTCTGTACACCCCCCCCCTCCCCTCCCCCCTTCATATGCACAAGCCCAACTAATGTAGCTGTCATTTGCCTTGCCAACACTGAAATAATTCATGTATGTCCTCCAAGAAAAGAGTGTAATTAGCAGCAAAGACGGCAGACTCCCACACTATTCATTTGTATTGTGTGCCATACACAGTGTACATCATGTGTGTTGTTGACTGCAAGTGCTGAATGTGACTAAACATCATAATTAAATAGATGCCTACTCATTATCCTACCTAATTCTGACAAATTGATGTTTTTGTCACAGTCATCCATCATTTGTCCACCAAAGAACGCCGTATTCGAGCAATAAAGGAGATGGCTCGCACCCTGCAAGTGGGCGGACGGATCATGATCTACGTGTGGGCCATGGAGCAGAAGCGTCGTAAATTTGAGAAACAGGACATCTTCGTTCCCTGGAACCCCAACCCTCATTCACCCTCCGACAGGGAGCACGCCAAACCCAGAAGGAGGGCCACAGCTCAGAGTGTGAGCGAAGCCATAGACAACGCTGACAAGCACAGGAAGGTAAGAAGCACATCCTCCGTGGCAGACGAGGAAGACCTGACCTGCACCACGCCACAGCAGAGCACACAGAGACTGTGGTTCTTCTCCAGGTCTCTGGATTCTGTGTTCGACTTTGGAAGCTTAGCCATCTCCCGGTCGTCCTCCAGAGACCTGAGCACTTTATCTTCACCCACAGGTGAAAACGAGGGGAACAAGGGCAGGCAGTGGGGGAGAGGACGAGGCCTCATCAAACAGGTCTCGAGCTTCTTTTCCCCACCGTCTGTGATCGGATCGGAGGAGGACGTCTTTGACTCTGTCACAAATCTGCACAAGGGACAAAATGATCCTGGAGGCAACAACAACAACGGCACAGAAAACCAGAGTGTCTCGCTATCATTAGCCCAGGAGTGTGGCTCTCTGGCCCTGCCAGATTTGGTCCCTTTCCAGAAGGAGCACCTGAAGCAGCCTGGAGATGAAAGTGCAGGAGGGCTGCAGGGAAAAGAGCAGCATGAAAGCACAAGGAGTCCTCCGGGGAGCGAGGGGCAGGTGGAGGGCTCCTGCCTGAGGTACTATCATGTCTTCAGGGAGGGAGAATTGGCAGAGCTGATAGAGAATCATGTTGAAGAGCTTCATGTCAAACACACCTACTTTGATCATGCCAACTGGTGTGTGGTGGCAGAGAAAGTTCAGTTATGGAAAATATGATTTTTATCTTGTTTTTATTTTTTGCATCAACTCTGCCTCAAGTTTTAGCACTGAGTCACACGTGAATATTATTTCATTCTTGTGACTACAAAGTGAAATAAATATACAAATGTAGCCATTGTTGAAGGTACACAAACACTGAACTACTCCACTGCTGCAAGGCTCTACTCCACTGTTTTGGGAAATGTATTTTATTGTATTAGTTTCTGGTAGAACCAGCTGGGTCACAGACCTGTCCATAGCTAGCATTAAATATAAGTTTACATGGCACCACTGTATTGATTTTACAGCAGCAGTATAGTGGTGTTCAACAATGGCTATCACTGTATACTATTCCACATTTTTAAAGTATTTATTCTGTCACTACATGAAACCAACAAGCAGTATCCAGATACCCAATGTGTGTGCATTGAATCTTTTAGTATCAATAATTCATTGTATTTATCAAACCACAGCGAGCTCCAGTGCCGCTAATGATTTTAACTCTTTTTAAAAGAGCATTTCTTCAAGAGAGATGTTAAGAGATGCACCGTTTCTCTGTTTGGACTTTTAATATAAGCTAAAGAGGAATTAGTGAGAATACTGTACACTCTTCCACCTGCTGTTAAATGTTTTGATGCATTGATCACAGTGGAAAATTGTATTCTTTGTGTCTGCCTGTTTTACAATTACACGTTCCTTAACACTGAATATAAGCTAAACTTGCAGCAAGTATCCATCATGGACTTCTTGGTGAGACTGTGTAAACCGCTAATTGTGTAATCTATCATAAGAAGAGCTCAAAGTTGTGCAGAATATCTTCCAAAACATTTGTGCAGTTTTGTGTTTCACAGAACGTGTTGCCAGTGTGCGTGTGCTTGATGTTTGTAATTGTTGTTTACTGTCTTGTGTTGAAGTAACAAGCTGAACTATACCACTGGTACGTTTCAGCAAATCAACTGCCTCATAAACTGTGAATTAACATTGCACTGTACCACAAATACGTCTCTGCTTCATGTCAGTGAATGACATAAAAATAGGTGAAATGTAAAACATACTAATGTACCTATTTATGCCAAGGACTGTGCATATCCTTATCCGTACAGTATGTGTGGACCAACTGTGTTTGTTCTGAAGTGACACTGGTACCTTAATGTCTTATGTGACCTGATGTAAATACTTGAGTTTTACTTTGTTTTTCCTTATTAAATATTTTTGTTCATGAATTGTGTTGCGTTCACTGTCATTTGGTACTTCAACATCTGTGACAACCACCAAACATGTAGTACAATAACGGATTATTTAATTGCACAGTTCACAGTACAGTACAGTTTTACACAGACAGGTATTACTATAGATGCAGTATTTTGATCAAGTAAATGGCAAGTTAAACTTTTTTAAAAAAATTTCTAATCACTCTTCAGCCAACATACCAAATACTGTATAAGGGAGTCATTAGCATGACCAACAAATTTCCAATTTAAATTATCCTAAGTAGAGCTCAGCTACTCTGAGCAGATGGTGGAATCCGTTGTGTCCAAAATAATGTTTTCATAATTCTTGATAAATATGTAATGCCTGTACAGCATATACAGAATACCAGATTTATTATTCCCAAATATCAATATTGGCATTTGCTTGTAAAGATCAAGTACCAGTTAGGCTCTGAGGGTTTTCTTGATTTGGGGAACGAAGGTTTTACATTCCACACTCCCGCCAAACCTGAAATATGAAGAACATTAATACAATATCTACTCATGTTTAAACTGTTGACATTTTGTACACTGTTAAAGTAAATGATTCTGTATTGAAAAGGGTCTCTGGCATCTGGTTAAACATCTATGTCTCCTGTACCTGAGTTGCTGCTCTGTGGACCAAGGAGTGTCTGAGGGCCAGTTTGTCAATGTCTCTGGAGTATCCTCCTCCGATAACGGCAGCGAGAGGAACACCTCTGCTCACCACAGTCTTCATCACGTACAGATCTCTCCGATACAGCCCTGGGAGATACACAGCCCTTCAAAAACGTCCAGAAATTATTTGTAGGTGGAAGTACTCAGGTGTCATGTATGACTCACCTTGGTCGGTCAGACGAAGCCGCCCGAGTTCATCCTCCCAATGGGGGTCGACGCCTGCGTCATACAGAACCAGGTCTGGACGAAAGGTTTCCAGCAGCAAGGGGAGGTGGGCCTCCACTGTTGAGAACGTCGGACATGTTAATTCATGGAAACAAGTGGTGCATTCAAATTACTGATAGCTAACTACTAACTGCAGTAGTTTGACGTAAGAGAAAACAGAAAAGAAAAGTTGAGCTCATACAAATTTGAAGACTTGTACTCAAATTGAGATTTAGTGACTTGACAGCAACACTATTTGGCGCTAAACGCTGAACACATATTTGATGTATTATGTTCCGTGTGATCGTGCCTGTGGAGAGGTACTCCTCGTCTTCCAGCCCATCCTCCAAGCTGATATCTAGGTCACTCTGTTGTTTACGGACGGGGAAGTTTTTCCCACAATGCACAGAGAATGTAAACACACACGGCTCCTCTTTAAAAATGAAAGCAGTGCCGTCACCCTGTTGGATGCAAAAGATGACAGTTTTACTACCGACGAAAAGTTGAGCTCATCAACCAGAAACAAAAACATTAAAAGTAGCAGAGACTACCTGATGCACATCTAGATCCACAATCAGAATCTTCCTTTTAGGCGAGGAGATGCCCATCAGGTGTTTGGCGGCAACTGCTAAGTCATTGAGGAGACAAAACCCTGAACCATAGCTCGGAAAGGCATGATGGTTCCTCCTGCTGTGCTGCAGGCCAGACCCCTCTGCAGAGCTACGTCAGCAGCTAGAACAGTCCCACCTGCCAACAACAGAGAAGGTGTCATGTGGTGTGATCTTTCCAGGCCATTCAGCTGTTACACCGGCAAGACACGTCAGATGTTCTTCTCACCTGTTTCATATCGACAGCGTCTCACGATGCCTTCACTCCAGGGGAAACCTGTCCTCCTCTGTTCTTGCTCATTGATTTTCCCATTTATGAAGTTGTCTAAGTATTCTGCAGTGTGCACACAGCTGAGTAAGTCTTTGGATGCAATTTCAGGGACCCACACCTACTGTGAAGAAGGACATTCACATTAACAGGGACATGTCATAAAAGTGCTTCCAGTAGTAACAATGAATCTAACTATCAATTAATATATCAATACGTTGTCCTTATTGATCCAGAACTGTTAAATTAACCAGTAACATCTGTAATTGTTTTTTTTTCTACTACCAACAGTCCAAAACCTAAATCAATATCAAATGACACAATGATATAAAGCCAGGGGAAGTCCCATTATTATTAATAATAACTTGTTGGTTCATTGTTCCATCATCCATATTGGTGACATTTCAGCACAAAATAATAATAAGTTATGATTAGAATTGTGTTTTTTTTAGTTGAAAATAGCAATGCTTTTCTCACCTGTTTCTCTGTAATGACTTGATCTTTGATTAAAAAGTGCAGGACCCGGGGAAACTTGTCCATAGGAAACCTGTGGTTGGGAGGGAGGTCGCACACATACTTGCTGTGATGAACTATCGGCAGTGCGCTGGATTCACGTGTCACCTGCAAGGTGGAAAGACGCACTGTAAGGCCGGTTTGAATGCAATGAATTGCGTTTGTAATATACTTTCATGAATATGAATTCTTACTGGTTCACCATGGAAACACCTGCAGGAGGTGAAGGCGGCAGCGACCAGCCGTCCCACTTTTAGGCGAGGTCTTCGAGGAAATGTTAGTTTTATGAAGGTCATTTCTCTAGCTGACGTTAATCTTGAGTAACTCTCTAACATACAACAGAAAAGTGTTATGCAGTCGGATGTTATGAAACGAGCCCACTAACGTGCTGCAGGCGTCCTGGTCTATCTCCTGTAATGCTGCCATCTGCTGTGATGGAGTGGAAACACAGAGGGTGGCGTTACATGGTGGATTATCACCATCTGCTGATTAGAGTGAATATTGCACATGTATAGTAGGTGTTATGGTCAAAAAGCTTAGTCAGACTCAGAGATGTTATGCTTTCATCTCCTGATACTATATTAAGTTTCCAAAAAAAGTGGACGTTTTTGATCGTTTTAAAGTAAATTATTACCAACATAATCTCAATAAAAATGTATTTACACTTTGAAAAGCACCAAAATATGCTTTTTAATGGTATAGGAAAACAACATATTAAATCAATACTGCAGTAACAATTACTACAACCAGGATAATTTTCTTCATCCTGGAGTGTGAAAAGCAACATCTGACCTTGAACTTTGGCATAAAAGCTCTGCATTAGAACTGCATAACCAAATGTAAACGTTAGTGTCTTTAGGACGTCAATTTAAATGTAATATTCTGTTTTTATTCACAACCCACCAATGCATTTAGCCTTACATCTATCCATGTTTTCTGTTCCACAATATTTCTTATTGAAACATACGTGTGAGACAGTGAGGTTTGAGTTTATTGAGCTTAAACAAATCTTATTAGTCTTATCTGGTGACACTTTTTAAGCATATACTAATTTCTTTCTGAAAGCAGTGGAGATCCCATGCAAATAAAGTGAATTTAAGATTTTCATTCTGCAATATTTCAGTTGTTTTCCTTTTAAAACATCAAATGATCAAAGCTCTTTGTACATTTCAGCTTTCAACCCATGACAAATTGCTCATCCTTTCTCGTGTATTTACATAAAACTATGAGAGTGTTTTTTCCCTGCATTCGTCTCTCGGATGTTTGTCAGTACCCTGACCGTCTTCATCCCCTCCTCCTCTGTCCTCAGCCTTCACAGCCAACTCCCCTCCTGTTTAGTCATTTCTGGTGTCACACTGAAATCATGACAGACTCGGAGCCTGAGAGATTTACTGTCTCCGCTCTCACGTGTTACAGTTTAAAGTGACAGAGGACTCTGCTGAAGGGCAAGTGACGTGATGCAAATGTTTCACTTGCATTGTACAATGTCCAGACTATTTTTCATATTAGCATTTCCACATATTGGTGCTTTTTATAGATGGCAAATGTGTTTCTCAGCTTGAAAACGCCATAATTTTCTTATCACTGTAAAGGCCTTTGATTAGCTACTTTTGTGTCTGGCTCTGCTTCTCCATCTGTCTCTGTTTTACATTGCTGGCAGGCAGCTCAAGGCACTGTCTGGTGTACTGTAGGGTTCTCCCGTGAGTGTGTGTGTGTGTGTGTGTGTGTGTGTGTGTGTGTGTGTGGTGGATGGGGATTAGTGCAGCCCCCACTGGAGAAAGGGCTAGTGTACTCACGGGCAAATAAGAAAAAGACGTGAGCGTTGGCCCCAGGTGCAGAGGAGAAATCTCCTCATAATAGAGCGAGGAGATTAGAGAGGTAAAATCAATTACTGACTTCAGCATTGTTAACAGCCAGGCATTTCAAATAGGGAGAGAGGAAGGAGGGGACTCTCTTTCCAAATGAAAGTCTCCAATATATCCCAACACAAACATTGTTTGCCATGTGCAGTAGATAAAGGTCATATTCATTCATTAACATATAGATGTTCTGTTCTGCTTTGGCGTTTCTCTAAATTTCATCTCGTCTTTTTAAAGGACAATACCACTAGTTTTGCATGTTTCAGCTCACATACTACAAATCACTTTTACTTTACATCCCAAGGTAATTGATTTGCAAGTCATGCTTTTGTTTTTAGTTTTTCTGAATGTAGCGGAAACATGTTTGAGTTTTATAATCTATCACAGTGACAATCAAGTCTGCTCTCTGGGGCAGCTGTGGCTCGGGAAGTAGAGCGGGTCGTCTAGTAATCAGAAGATCAGTGGGCTGAAAGTGTTGCCAAGCAACAGTAAACCTTCTAACGTTAGACCGTTATTAAAACTGACAATTAAAACGGGGACGTGGGGCAACAGCTCTCTGTAGTAATGCGTTCCTACTGGAACACATTACTACAGAGAGCTGTCTACAGAGAGTCAGTCTCTATTTTGTTTACACCTGCTTCCCCATGAGATCACGTGAGATCTGGTTAGGTGGTGCATTGTTCCTCTTAATAATATCCAGTAGTGTGTGATGCGCCATTATTTTCAAATCTTAATAGTGTGTGCATGTTTGAGATTAAAGAGAAGAAAATCTGTGAACTTTCTCCTCATGTGCGTGACGCGACCCGATTTCTAAATGAGTTAGGATTTTAAAACTCCTGTAGTCTAAGCCTGGCTTTAGTCAGACAGTTGATTTTGTACAAAGCTACCTTTCAAAAGCCTTGCTTTCCAGTCAGAACCAGTAAGACCAATCGTCAAAATATTATTATCATAAGAGAGAAGAAACTCTGCTGAACGAGTAGATGTAGATGTAATGTTTTGTGGTGTCAAAAAATGTGAGCAACAGTGCAGGTTAGAAAACTGCTACTTTCTGCTTTGCTCCAAACATTCTTTGTGTCTCATGTTAACATTGTTCATTGTGGCAGTTGGTTAAAGTTCCTGTTCATTTTAGGCTCAACGAGCCAAATGTGTAAGTTTGATTGATTCCTGAGTTACATGTCTGCGACCAGCACACATTTCCTTATGTTTTGGCCTAAATTTGAAGAATGAAGACTGAAAATTGGGGAACGGGAGCCTGTTTTGTTAAAGCTCCTCTCGACTCTAGCTGTGACTTCAACCACTATAACTATGAACATTCTGTCTAATACAAAAAAATCTCTAAACGTGAACAACAATTTCGGGAAAACTGTGCCAAGAATCAAAATAACTATTTAGTCCAATAAAGTCCTAAGTCTTATGAACTGTTTAAACGTTTAATCATTTTTCTACTTTATAGTATGTCAAATCGGTATGGCCCCAAAGAGGGGTGGTTTTGAGCTCTGTTCACGTCAATTTAACATTGTTTTCTATGGGGAAACTTATGAACGTCTCGGCGAATCTCTGAGAAAAGTCATATTCAATTTCCTGATCATTCTGCCCATTTTGATGTGTATTTTTGTCGACACTGCGAAACTAATAGCATGCTAAAATTCCATACAGAAGAAGGAGAATAAAATGATGAAGATTAGATAAATATGCTGGATTAAAGTAAGTGTGTGGCTTTGCCAGGTATCCATAATTAACCACCAGTAATGCAGACTTGTTTTCAAGAATCTGCTTATAGGTTTTCATACCATTCAGAAATCAATGAAAACCAAATCTAAACTTTAAAAAATGCGTTTGAAAATGGTCAACAAAATGTAGGGTATTAATGATTTGTAGTAAGAGTTAAACACACTGGCATAGTTCTTTATTATTTTGCACCAGTGATAGAGAAACCACAGCTGACAGTCAGCTGTGAGTGAGCAGTAGTCTGCTTCAGGGCAGCTGCTTTCAAGGCATCGCAGCTCTGCATCTCATTCCAATCCAACACAAAAGAGGAAGCTGACAGCTGCTCAGCTTTGATCTAAATGTCTCTTCTCTCGTCAGGCAAAATAATGGCAGTCCAATTTAAGTCAGACCTCTGAAAAACTGTTTTTCTTACTCTAAGCATTATGTTGTTGACCAAATTGTTTCCTTGTTTTAAAGGTTCAGTTAAAGTTTATTCAACCAAAAAACCAACATGTATGTTCTTTGGCCATACATATTTTACATCTTTGTTTCACACAAGGATGGGATCAATAATTTACTGCACGCGATGCGTGTTTAACCAAATGAATAACCCCGTCATCTCTGAGTAGCCCTGTCATCTTGGCATACATGTATTTTCATGCTCCTGGAAACAAACATGTTTGTTGTCTGACCCCAGAAGGGGAGTGGGCGGCGTGATGGGCCCATCAGACATACCTGTCAATTACACAACATCACAATCACAACATCGAGCCCGCAAAAAACCCCCGTCCTCACCCTCCACCTCACAACTCAGAGCGGAAGGAATTCGCTGGCTGATTGCGAGTGCTGGCAGAGCGTGTTGCAGCAGGTGAAGACAGAGGTTGTTGTTGGAGTGAATTAATTTGTAGCTGCTCTTTGTATGTGATGGTGACGGCCTGCCGCCTCGTCCCTCCGAGGCACTCCTCCGGTCACATGAAATGCTGAGCTGGTTCACCCCTCATCATTCTGACTATAATTACATACATGCTGAGGAGACAGGCTGGGAGATCATTGTGTGGTAGTATAATTCACCATCATTTTTTGGCCAATGTTTACATCCCCCTTCGATGTCCCCGGAACTGACATCTTCTTTTTACTCTATCTTCACTCATTGTTTGGGAAATATCCTTACAGCTGTTAACTGAGTTTTGGCATCGTGTTGTGTGGTAAACAGCTGCCTGCGTGTATTGTAAGAAAGCAGGAATGTGTGAGCCGATGAAATACCAAGAATTCTTATTCAAGTCCAAGAATAAGCACTTACCCAAATATTTGCCAAGCCCTCAGCATTTTTTAGATCAGAATTGTTCGCCCAATTTAACAACTGTACTGTTGCAAGTGTTTCATACATTAGGTTTCTGTTACGTGAAAGGGACCATTGGTGGTGTTTGATATTGGGTTTGATCGTTTGATGTTATAAAGTTTAGTATTTTATCAGATTTTTAACTTCCCAAGAATTCATGCACACTATGCTGGTGGCCAAATCTGAATGATTGGACACCCTAAGAAAACTCCTGAATGTTAGTAATAAACCTGCATTTATAAAAGTAATAGCTCTCATAAAGCCGTTTTGGATTGTAATTAATTCAACACAATGTGTGAGTTAAGGGGAAAACACTATTTACACTATCAATACAGATGGAAAAATGGGATCTTAGACTATTTTAATTCTACATCCGATTCAACACAATAGTATAAGTGACTTATTCCCAAATTAGACTTTTCCCCAGGAACGGTTTTACACTCTTACTAAGTGCTCTTAGACATCAAAGTGCTCCAAAATGAAAACAGTCTTGGCTTCACTGTGGATGCTGTCACCTGATGAGTGAAAACATATATTTCTCATCTGATATGATTGTTACATTTGATTCTCCATAACAATCCCATTCGTTCTCTTTTGCCCTGACAAGTTTAAAAACTGATATTTTTAGTTGCTATTCTCAGCAAAATGGAATTACATGAAGAAACTTTCTGGATTCTTAATAAATGTGTTTATAGTCAAATTATGATATCACCTCAATGCCTTATACTAGTTCAATATCTGCACATTGATATAGTGGGAACATAAAGGCCATTGTCTTTGCAGAAACAACTCTGTGATTATTACATCAGCTCTTGGGATGACACAAAGTGAGACTGCAGAGAGAAGTGATAATGCGGAACATCTGCCCCATGGTCTGTGGTATGCTGGGAATCCGAAGGGGAGTCGGAAAGCAGCAGAGATATTGAGTCAGACTGTGGTATTGCTGGAATGTCTTCTAATGATGTTTACAATTTGTATTGTACTCGTCTGCTTTCCACAGAGTGTGGTTCATGTTACATAAGAGTGCTTGCATGCGACACCAGAAAAAAAAAACACTGAAATATTTTTTCATGCTATTACACATACTATCCTCAGAATGCCATCGGTGTTGCAGGTGCAGATAAAATGAACATCCACACTGTAGATGTTGTTTAACCCTGTCTGTCTTTGCTGCCTCAACAGACTCCCGCTTGTTCTGTGCAGCAATAACATGTTGCGTTGCTGCCAGGCAAACCCACAACCATACAGCCACATGTTTCAGCAATACAGCTGGCTCCATTCTCTTCCCCTCACTTTAATCTCACTGTGCCATGTGAAGACCACAGGTACTTCAGAACGTCTGCCCCGTCTTGACAGCCGCGTTGATAGTGCTGATAAGGGGAAGAGGGAGGCGGCAAGTGAAATGACAGCGCAGAATGTGTTTCTCCTCATACACTGTAAAACATTCTCACAAGCCTTAAATTATTCAATGGTCGGATGTATAGTAACTGCTTTTAGTCAAAAAGAAAGTTTCAGGTCACTAAATGCACAAGAATGTGCCATTGTTTGTGTCCTCGTGGCCCATTCACTATATTTTACTGTGATTTAAACTTTTATCAGTGAGACATTTCTGCTCAACACATCCACATGATCCTCTGTCAGTGCATGTGTATAAATATATAATGTGTGTGTATGTAACTAAGTACATTTACTACTGTACTTAAGTATAATTTTGAGGTTGTTGTTTTTTACTATTTATTTTCTTTAGTATTTCCGTTTTATGCTACTTTATACTTCCACTTCACCACATTTCAAAGGAAAATAATAATAATAATAATAATACATTTAATTTATATAGCCTTTACGCAAAGTCGCTTTACAAAAATGAAAAATCCAAAAATTTGGTACAAGCATACAGACAGACACACGTACAAAGTAGTACACACAAGATGCAAACAAAAAACAAAACGGAACATAATAAAACCAGAACAGTGAGCAGTTAAAACTAGAGGAGTCATGAGAGGGGGGGAAGGAGTTTAGCAGGAGAAATGTGGGCAAGGATGAGTGTTTCGGCAGCGTTTAAGGACAAGGAGGGTCGGAGGCGGGCAATGAGGTTTTGGTGATGTGGTTGGCATGGGGTAGGAATGAGAGGGTGGGGTTGAGGATGATTCTGTAGTTGTGGGTGAAGGGGGTGAGTGAGAAGGACTAGGTGGAGCGGGTGACGGAATTTGGGCCGATGATGAGTATTTCTGATTTGTTGCAGTTGAGTTGAAGAAATGATTTAATATCATTAAGACAGTTGGTTATTTTCAGTAGGGCAGTGTCTGTGCTGTGTTGAACAGAAGCTGGATTGGAAACGTTCGTAGAGGTTGTTGGAGTTGAGATGCTCACTCAAGGATTTCGGACAGAAAGGGGAGGATGGAGATGGGCCCGTAGTTATTGTTCTTATTGTACTTTCTACCCCACTACATTTATTTGACAGCTGTAATAGTTACTGCAGTTACTTTTAAGATAAAGATTTTACCCAATGGATAATATCACAAGCTTTTAAAATACAACACATTGTTAAAGACTAAACCGGGTCACATTTCAGATGTCAATGTCAACAGCTCCACCAAATAGTGATTTCCCCCTCTAAACTGCTCACATGGTTTCATTTCAATAACTGTTCAAATGATCCAATGTCTCACCAAAAATTTATATTAGAGAAATAAATCTAAAACAGATTTGTGTATCAGCACTTAGTTTTTTCTTCTTTCCTCCGTTAATCTTCTCAAGACCCCTCAGATATATGTGGTGTCCCTGTAAATAAAACTCTATATAAAGTAGTTTGAACTTGCTCCGCCTCCAGGAGCTAAAACAGTAGCATGCTGCCTACGCGTTGATGCTTAAGTATTAATAATCAAATGATGGCATATATAATAATATATCAGTCCGAGTTAGTCTAACTACTATATTTGATTTGCAGCACTGAGTTGTTTTGATGAATATTTTTACAGTGTTTAAGAGGGCTGTGTGTACTCTGGGCTGAAATATCTTGCACAAGCTTGAGTCAGAATGTTACTTGTCATACTTTCATATTTTACAAAGTCTAAAACACGAACAGACCAAAAAAGAAACAAATGTGTTTGATAGATTAAAATGTTATAATAAAAAGTGTATATTTCTTGGCTGGTTTGAGATTAATCATCCGTTGAAAAAGTATTTTGTACCCTCAGGTGTTGCAATTCCTTAGTGAACGGGTCATGAACTCTGTCAATTTCAAACGGTTGCAGCTGAAGTGAATGGTGAGCAGACTGGGAAATGATCATTTGTATCACTCTGTAATTCAGCCAAACACAAACAGTAATATCCTCTTACACTCACATTTGCTTCTTTCTGGAGGGGTTGGCACTGACCCTCTCCGCCTGCTGAGGATCTTGGTATGCATGCCATCCCTGGCAGTTTGCTTTGGCAGCCTGCCCCCCCCCCGTGTCTTGTCTTGACATAGTTGTCATAGCGGTGATCTGCAGCAGGAGGCCTTGTCTTGTTCCCATTTAATTCAACACATCTCTTTGACTGTAGTTATAAAACATTTAGCATTGATACTGATACGTTTTCATTTTAACCACGAGAATGAAGAAAACGGAAGCTCAAATGGGCACACAGGCCCCAACATGTCACTTTTAGGACAATGTGATTTAACTGTAAATATACTTTGTATTTGAGCCATGTCGAGTCAATGTTAGCCAATATCATAAATTAGCTTCAAAGGGCTTTACAACATACATCACCCACGTCCCTTTCCTCAGACCTTCAATTCAAATAAATACCGTATCTGAGAGAAACAAATCTTAAATGTCATAGCAACGTAGGAACAGCAAATCATTTTAATATAAAAGTGTCCCAGATTGTGAACCCAGTAAAAGACTACAGACTAACACAAATGTAAAGAAGAGTGTGAAACTGGCATGATCATGGTGTTTGGCCAGGGTCAAGTGATTACTTTAAATACACACAAACCTTCTTCTAGTTTAATTGTTCCCTCCTGCTCCAGGAGATGATTCTGCCCTCCATCCTCTGTGGAAGAAAAGTCAGTGTTTTTCTTGCAGTGACACAGACAAGGCTGTTTTTTCTTTCTTATTTTCACTCAACCATGGTTAGCATGTGAGAACAGAGCTGCGTTTCAGCCAAACTGTTCTCACTCCCACTGTCCTTGGACTGTTCACCTGCACAGCTCTGATAGACCAATCACAGAAAAGGCTGCTATTCATTAAGTGCAACCAATTGTTCAAGTTGTTATTTCTCAAAGTTTTTTTTTTTTACTGTATCAGGTGACACAGTTTCTTTCTGTTACTGTGTTTCACTCTTTCTGTCTCTCTTCCACTCCATTTCTCCCCTTCACATGCACCTGCGCACTATTGTTACCTTTGTCAGACCACAGCACGTTCTGCCAGTTGCTCCATCCTCAAGTTGTGCACACATTTATGTGTGTGTAGTGTACACAACCTGGGCAAGAAAAATATTTTAAGAAGATGTCTTGTCTTTTGGTTTTTAACTTTGTTTTAATAAGTACATCAACTGATGTAAAGGAGATTTCAGGAACACTTCTTATAAATGATTAGTTGGCAAAAGCCAAACCTCTCGCTTGCCTCCTGTAACCTTTCCATGTAACCAGTCAGACAACGGGGGAAATGTAAACACAGATATCCAACAAGGACATCAGGAATGTCACTCACTCTGCACAAAAGATCAGGAAACAAACAAAAGTTTGCACACATACCTTATCTCAACGGTCAAACAGTGGATTTATGCTGTTGCACGGCTCCTGTGTCGAGCATGGCTCTTTGAGTATTCCCAAATATGCAAAAGGAACATTTCTACCTTTTTGTTTTTCATGACTTTTATCTGAATTGTAGTTGGCAAAATACTCCTATTTATATTACTTACTTACTTACTATATTAATATATTAGTACAGAAGTCAGTACAGTCTAAAGAAAGACAATAATAAAGTATGTATGTTTTCAGCGAACAAGGCAGAGGCTGAGGGATGACAAAAACTAAATGAAAAAAGGAGGAAGCTTTGAAACATTGCTGAGAAAGAATGACAGCCACAGGCAGATTGCAAAGTATTATGAATGAGAGAGAAGTGAGGTCAAACTGAGTCCAAGTGTTGATTTGTGGCCGTGGCTTCATCACCTCTCTCCTGGTGAGGAGACTGAATGAACGGGTGAAAAAACAAATGAATGAATGAAGCCCCCCATGGTATAAAGTCAAGGACAACCTACAGAGTATGAACTCCGAAATCCTTTCTTCAGCACGTCAGTCCTATCAGGGAGCCCAGGAGCTGCACAAACAACAAGTCCTCAGCCAATGAACAAGCAAATGCTCAGACATGCCCCTTTTATATGTACTCACTTTCCCCAACAGGCCCTCTATGTGATATACTTGGCTCTGCCTTCGTGCATCCTTGGTTTGAAATTGTGAGATCATTTATCCTTCATGTCAAACGGAAGTCTTATGCAGTAATGTTTGACTGATCATAAATGATAAGCAAAACACTAAATAGAAAGTATGTAAATATTAAGAGGATATCAAAGCATGAATCCAGGATTTTATAACTAAGATATTTAACTTAAGTTTGTTTATTTCCTGATTGTTAAGTATTAAAAAAAAGACTATCATTAGTAAGTGATTTTCCCTAACATACCATTCAGCATCCTGTCAGTTCATGATTCATAATGTGTCACCCCAGATTGAATCATTCCAAACTAGTAGAGTTTGTATACATAGATGAAATACAAACTTGAGGAAACATGAATTGGTTTCAGTTGAGAATGAAATCCTCTGGAGGAGATACCATCTTAATCTATGTGTAATATTCTCTAGAAAATCATAGGGCTTCACAGAATTCACCTTTGACTTGAAAGCATTCCCCAGCCGGGTGTTTTGCAGCGATGGGTCACGGCTGCGGTTCATCTTGCTCCTCCACAGCTTGGGCCGGTGAAGTCAGCCATTCCTCACAGCCTGTTTGTAAGGGCTGGAAACCCATTTCACCTTGTTCTTTTACAGTGCCAACCACTGCTGCTCCCAACACCCCCCCCCCCCCCCTCTCTTTTCTCCCCCCACCCTCTGTCTCCTTTCTCCTCCTCTTTCCATCTCACAACGAGTACACATACTCCCTGCTCTATTGCGCATATTCTGAATGGTTTAGTCACTGCTAACCGAACACTCCTGCAGCCCCCCAGGGAAACACAAGAGGAGGGGGAGGTAGTTGTGATGACAAGCTTGCCTATGGGGACATAAGTGTGGCTCTGCAAGGGGCTGTCAGACCCTCTTTGCTCTTACACGAACAAGCCTCACTGCCACTGTTTTGCCATGCTCTCGGTGAGACTGTTTGGGCAACACAGACAACTTTTTTTCCACCCAGCAGGTGAGTCTTGAGTCTCCTGTTTACCTGTGAATCTGAATCTGCTTGTGATGCAGAAACAAATGACAACTCCCAATTTCTCTCTCTGCTAATCCTCCTCGTCTGAGTGCAGAAAGTTATTCTATAGGTTGTTTCTGCGTGAGAAAACTTGCCCGGGACCTTTCTGTTGAAAATACTCCAACGCTGGATGCTTTTTTTTTCACTCTTCTAAATAAGTTGTGGTCTTGGCTTGGCAGTCAATACTCTCAGTTCATTTTCACTTTGTGACTTCTTCCTTCCATTTAAATGTGCTCTGCATTCATTTGAGAATAATGAGACCCTCTTTGCATAGTGTTTTTTAAAAGAGGGGTTTCTTGGAAGGAACCCTAATCTCTCGTACACTCACTTCACATTTACCATGGAAGGACAGGTTTTAAAGGATGCACGATGCAGCACTTATTTTACTTATTATTATTTATATGTATGTATAATACTGTATTGATAATCCTCAAATGTATGAAAAATATAATCAGAGTAGGATTTTTTCGGTGTGTGTGTGTGTGTGCGTGCGCGTGCGTGTGCGTGCATGTCAAGTGTCTCAAGGCCATGGCGAAAGGCACTGCCAACTGCAGCTTTCTCACAGTAACAGCGGAGACACGTGTGTAAATGAATGTAAATCAATTACCTTTCGGTACAGAAGCTGTGTTATGCTTTTCAAGAAAACACACTAAAATAACAGATTGTTTTCTCTGGGCTTCCATCTCTGCAATCAAGTGTTTTGCTGTCGGGGAAAAATATGTTGACTGGACTCTATTTTGGAAGTTGCTGGGTTCAGTTGCACTGTTATTTCCCCGCCTGAAAATGTCTTCTGAGAAAAATCTGTGTGGTTGAATAAGATGATAATCATCCGTAGCTTCGCAAATAATTCAATTGTTTGTTTTTCCGTGTGTCTTTGACCTGTCCAAGGAGTATTTCAAAGAAGGGCTTAAAGAAGGGGTGAGTGGGATGTTAACCACAGTCGACCAGGGACATCTTCTGCCCTGATGAATGGTGTTGTGCATAGTAAATCGGTGAATGTGGAAGAGCAGTCAGATTCCTCTGTGCAGTGATGTCACTACGATCGTGTGTGAAACAGATCCAGACTTGAACAGCCCAGCCTGAGCCAGATGTTGAATTTCACACAAAACTTCTCTCTGAACAGCGCAGTCAGAGCTGTTCAGAGCTGGAGGTAGAAGCTTTACATTAAACTCTGGCAGCGTACTGAGACTTTGATAATTACAGGACACGAGACATGCGGAAACAATCCAAGAAGTATGTATAGTCCATCTTGTTGTGCTTGTATTGTCTTTGGAAATAATCTTTATCTCGCTGTGCTTGTCAGATGTGTTACATTCTATTCACATACTTTCATTTCTGTTTATTTCAGGTTATCTGCTGTGTGGTTTGACTGAGCTTCTTGGATAAAAAAAATGGCCATACGATACATCAAGCACAAGTACCTGTGGATTTATGTTTTGAATTATGAAAAACTGTAGAATAAAACAATAATGGAGATTCCACCTGTGGCAAATTTGGAGGGACAGCCAGCTTCAGGAATACAAAAATGTGCCTTTTCAACAACACCGGAGTTGACCCCAGAAAGCTGTGCTCTCTCAGCTAACGGCTCAGCAGACCACAGGAGGGATGATTGTCTCCCTGAAGCCCAGAGCTTGCTATTGGAGCCAGATGAGGACGTACACACGCTGAAGAAGAGTCTTGTTTGTGTCAGTCATAACAACAATGAATTTGCTGGAGGTGTTTGCTTACAGAAGCCTGAACAGTCAGTCATTGCCAGTGAAACACCCCTGGACCAAAGTCCACTGGCCTCCGCTCAACTTCACAAAGCAGGTTTAGTGTTCATATTATCAAATGACAACTGCTCTTTGCTTCCTGTTCCTGTTGCACAGAGCCAGTCCAACCAGGTTCTTCAGAATGATCCTGGTCAGACAGTAGACTTGAACTCCGGATATGTAAATACAGACTTCAAGAGGTTAGAGCCTATGTCAAATGGCCATGTCTGTATACCTTCAGTGGACCCGTGTCCCATCCTCAATCTGGACTTCACTCCTACCCTAACTATCCCTGCGACTGTTCCTGATTCGAGCCAGAGAGTCCTGGATCTCCCGCGCATAGTCAAGCACAAACCAAGCTCCATCACCTTCACCCACTACACCTGTCCCTCCGAAGCCGCTCATGCTTTTGTCAATGAGAGTTCTGAGGATGGAGAATCTTCACTGGAGGAGGATGATCACGATGATGATGGCGATGGGGATGATGGTGACGACGATGATGTGTTCTCAGAGCTGCCTCAGAGTAGAGAGTATCTTGTCAAGCACAGACAAAGGAGCACAGGCAAAGACAAACCGAAGAGGAGAGGCGCTGCCCGAGCAGAAATCAATCACACGGCCAGAAAGTCCGGTTATGAAGCAGAGGGGGAAACCAGCAGCAAGGAGGTATGCTGCTATTTATTTAAAATCATCCACTATTATCCGACGTTGCTCTTGCATTGTAGTGTTAACCATATATTAACTAATTGTAGATTTATTATGACTTATTTTATTTGTTTATCTGGCAAGGACATCTCTTATTGATCCACAGAAACTATATATATATATATATATATATATATACTGTATATGGAAAATTAATATACACTACATAATAAAAACAGTAGTACACATCTATCAACAACTTATGCCACATTATTAGATATGTGTTACGTGAGGGAAATAAATTTCATTAGCTCAACATTTAGGAACCCTTTACAAATACGCACATGTGAAATGTATGTCGATTTATTACATGCTAAATGCTGTTTTGACATGGGATGAATTATTTCATTTGAAATTTTTGCTTGCATGTTTGGGAATTTACTGCCCACATTTTGTTTTTTAAGAGTTTTTAATGGAAATTTGAATAAAACATTTTAGACAGTAAAATAAAACTAAAGACAAGTAATGCATGTATAATGCAGTACTGTTTAGTAAGGAATTGCCCCCAAATAAACCAAATTCAAGGAAAAAATTTATCAGTCAAAGACACTTAAAAGCACTTAATTAAAGCTGTGTAATTATCTAAAAGAAAATGGACTTATAGTGGCAATATTAAGCTTCATTTGGTCCGCTCAAGGAAAAGAGCACAGTGTAAGAGTCCACATTTGCCAGCTCCCAGCAGCTGACATCATTACACTGTGAGATAATGCATAGTTGGTATAAGTGTGTAGGAGTACACTGACTTGACATTTGTACTGGTGAAACGCAGATCCAGAAGGAATGCAAACAGCTTCTGCTTTCTCTCCACTCCCTCAACAGGCAGCGGTGTTTTGACAGAGCCCATAGCAGGCCGTATTAGCACTGAACTTAGCCTTCCATTACTGAACGGCTCTCTTTATCTTCAACAAGTCAAGGCACATTTCTCACAACCTCTTACCTGACCTTGGTTGTAACCATCCTGTAACCCCTCATTCATGCTTTTTATTGCCCTTTTAAAGCCTCATATGAACATTCATAAATATGTTCAAACCCATTGGATAGGTTTTCCGTTATAACTGGGGGGAACATATCCAATGACACATAACTGTCCTCCTTTTCTAAACAGTCTGCAGATAATAGCACACATGTAAACAGGGCAGAGTAAATGGTTGCTGGAGATTAGCTTCTCTGTCTGTTGGTCGGGGTAAGATGTTGAGGTAATGCCGGCTTTATGTGCAGAATGACACTGCTCTGAATGAGTTGTTTTGGAGCGGAGTGGAAGAATGCAGGGAATCCTGTTGTTTATTAGCAACGGAGAGCAAGTCAATGCCTCTCATGCCGTCACTCCACAAGCTCTGTTATCAAATGGTGGGCTGAGATGTGGGCATTGTGAAAGGAAGGGCTTCAATTTCAGGCAACAGGCTGGCAAAGAAAATTAATTGAAAATAGGAGTGAAAACAAGCAATTTTTCTCAACTAGATATCACTTTATATACACACACATGGATGCTAGATAGATTATCTGATCACAAAACCATATAAATTACTTAATCAAGGTAAAAAAAAAAAAATTCTCCTAAAAAATCATTAGAGCAAATGTTTAGAAAGAGACAAAAACTGAATAAGAGCAATATTCATCTTGAATGGGAGTTTTATTTGCATAGAAATAACACTTGAACAGCATTCTCATAAAAAAAAAACTAAAAAAACAAAAAACAGTTTGTAAAACTTTAGAAAAAACAAAACAAAATAATGACTAATAATGAATAATGCATACGTTTTTATCGTTAATGGAACAAGTCTGAAGTATGAGTATGAGCATGAAATGACATGGTATACTGTATATAAAAAGTATGCAATTCTGTCAAAAATAAAGAAATATTTGTAGTAGTTTAGTTTAGTTGTTGATACATTGTAAACATACAAATCTGTGTTTACATTTTGTAAACATTTTTTCTGGAGGGAAGTAAGTGGAGTAGCACATAGCTGCAGTTGTTAACATTAACCATATGAGGGCACTGTATGCATAGTGTTTCTGCTGCGTGTCAGCTCATGACTCCCCCCTGCTTGCATCATTTAGCTCAACTGCGACTAAATGCCTCTAAAAATACACATTTCTTAACCTATTCTTCCTACTCTACAGACATGGCTGTGGCTGTGTTCCATTGGTGTTTTGCGTCGCAGGATATTTAGGGTGTAATTTATTCCTCCAAGTAGCCAGGTAGCCATTGCCCTTTCGCATGACCGGCTGCTACATTTGGATACCTCCATGGTGATCTCTGGCACTCTCTGTGGGTGGCGCAGACTAGGCACCGAGCCCAGAGCTCACACACTTAACTCCTCATTTCCATGTCAAAGCCGCTGTGTTGAGGTCTACAATGTGGCCAATTTGCACTGATAAAGTTATAGTCAGCTCACATGTTGTTGTCCCCAGAAGATAACATTAATGCATTTATCTAAAGGATTGACTCATACCAGCTCAGTTGCCATGGTGTGAGGACTTCACATAATTGCCGGGGCCGGATCGAGGGGAAAGGCACGAAGAGATGAATCAAGGGTAGTGTCTCACTTGAGCGCCAAACCCTCTCTGGAATTTGTCTCATTCTAAGTAGAAGTGCCCACATTCCTAAACAGCACCTTGCGGGGATGTCACTGAAAAGAGACAGTGTGAATGTGTTCCCGATTTGGCTTGAGCATGTGCCAGAATGGGGCATCTGTTTCTTGCATTTGTGTTTGTCTGACTCCTGAGGTTAAGAATCCCAAGATATTCAGCTTCTTTCATTTCCTTTTTCCATACAAAATACATTTTCCGTCATTTAGCTTAGAAAATCAAGAATTGCTTTCACACATATATTAAATATGAATGAAGTTCAGCTTGTTGCTCTAAATCTGAAGAGTTAATTGTCTTTATACACACACATACACCTACTGAAGCTAGAGGTCGACTTCTTATTCATGGACATTTCAGCAGGCTTGGTCCTGACCATCATAACGGCTTAATTCCATCTTCAAGTCAAAACATCATGTCCATAGACCCACTTTGGAACAGTTTGGTCAGTCTCTGTTTTTAGCTGGAGGAATGTCCACCCACTGAGGTGCAGACATGAGGATTTGTTCAGAACTCACATGTGAAAATGTTTTATTTGCATATGCTTCTAATTTTTTTTTTTATTTGGTTCTTAAATCATTTTACTAAAGTTTTAGCTACATTGATCTCAGGATGACAAAGAGGAAATGCAGCCATGTATATGTTACATGTTTCTGGTCAATTTGTTTTAACCATCCATATCACCATCATTTTGTTACAGTTTATAAGGAAGTCAAATACTGGAAATTAAAAAGAAATTCATTGTGTAGCATCATTCTAAGTCTTTTTGTGATTCATGGAAATCTCCTTAGTCCTCAAATAACACAAGTGTCCACACTGCTGACAACTTTATGTCTCTGATTCCATAAATAGGAACAAGAGAGTATCTTGTGTTTAATCTGCGATGACACTGTGACTCTCCCTGGAGAATATCTTAGAAGGATGGAAACAGAAACTGCAGAAGTGCGTAGGAATATTTTCCGGGAATCAATGTTCATTTCTTTGAACGAGTATCTTATTATAAGGCTCACAGAGAGAGGGATGTTTTAGCAAAGGTTCATCTGTATTATTCTTATCCTACTTATCACAGGAGTAGCTGTGGAGTGGATGTTTTTGATCAGTCTTAAGTATAAAGGTATGTGAAGGCCTTCTATTTCTTAAGCAGACACAGAGGATTGAGCTGTCTAAACATACTGATCCCATGTCAAACCTTTTGTATTCCCTGGTCAGCTCCATGCATTGCAGACATAGCAGAGAAGAGAAGCTTTATTTTTTCCTCTCAGTGACCCCAAGTGACCCCTCAGGCCTTAGAGGTCAGCAGGGGATTGGCCAGATTTAGGTCATTCCTGAGGGATTGAGTGGAAAAAGCCACTTTCTCCCTGTGCTGGGTCAGTCAGCTGACACTGGGTGGTCAGCAGGGTGAATGGACCGTCTGGTGTCTGGTCCCTTAATTCCTCACTATTTAGGGAGAATGCCACATAATAAACGTTTGTCAGTGCCTTCGTTTGTAATATAATTCAGATGTGCTGCTAAAGGCATATTACTGACATATGCCAAACTATGACATATTTTACAGTGACGCATGTAACCAAAGTCACAATTTCTTAAACTGAATGGTATTTCTTTTAAACAGTCTATGGATCATAAAGTGATTATAAATAGGGGATACGGTTGGCCTTTCTTCATTTGGACTCCACTTTCTCTTGTCTATTTTAAATCCACCCACAGTGAATCAATGATAATGCTAAAACAAGTATTATACTTGTTTCGAAAAGTTTATCAAAGCCCTTCTGACAAGAACCACGCCCTGTCAGAGACATTGTGGTTTCCCATAAGAATATTCATTGACGAGTCCCTTCAATGAAATGATTGTGCATTGAGAGGCTTGATGTTATAAATGGAATAACGACTTGATTTAGATGTGGCCGGTAGTAATTATTTACAGTATTTAGTTTTAATTCCAGGAAATACATTTTAACTGTCTGTGTATTGGCCTTTTTTAAAAAAAAAATTTTTTATTAAAGTGGAGTCAATAAACATTAAAGGGCCATTGACTGGTGAAGCATGGAGTTGGGTTTATTACATGCTGTTATCTCTTAGTTGTTTTCAACCAAAGAAATCCAAATTGAAGCAATGTAATGAAGCCGGGCTGTACATCAGTGGAAGGATCCAGCAGTAGCCACTAATATTCTCTTGAGAGAAATTGGGGGATTTCCCAATTCAACTTTTTAAATATTTAGATCATTTACTTTACTGGATGCTTATTGTTGAGGATGATCAGTAATATTCTAGATTTTGTCTTCTGATGCAAAATTCGGTTTTGTGCGAAGATACTGATTCTATCTACTAGTTGATAACCCTGATAATCTCAACACTTTACTATAAATTCCCCTAGTTAGCACTAATAAGAAGTATATAAACATTAAATAAATGGTTTATAACACACTGTAATGTATAACCATAAGCATATAGAGATAAATCCGGGCCAAACGTTTTGATCATTTGAAAAAATATTTGATACTGAAAGTTCAAGTTTTGATCTTGAACTTTAAAAAAAATACAATAATATATTAAAACTAAAAATAACTTTTCAGGTTGAATATTATTTTGCATTCAGTTCTGTAATTCTTTTAAATAAATAATTTATTTAAATTTTTCACTTTCATATATATTTATTTTTTCATTCGCAGATTTTCAGATTCAGATCCTATTTTTTGGAGTTTCAGATCGTATTTTTTCAGTTTCACTGTGAAGTATTACTGAATATTGCGAATACTCCCATACAGCTGGCTGATGTATAAACTGAAAATGAAAGACAGTATAGTTAAACACAGTTGTAATAAAATAAAATGTGTCTTCATTGGTTAAGTTATAATAGTTGGATCTTACAGTACATAAATATACACTGAAAAAATATCCTTATAGTTGCGTACAACTACATTAGTGTTTTAAAAACCATTCATTAAATGTTGATATATTGCTTATAAATGCTAAATTGGGGGACTTAAAGTAAAGTGTTACCATTCTGGATGATTATTGATCAAATTATTATTTAATTATTAAAAGTCAAATTATGGGACAAATAGGCCTCCTCCTATTGACCAAATTTCTCAGTTGGCCCTCATTACTGGCATACAATCCTAACAGACCTCCTGCAGCATCCATATTCCGGGAGGGGCTTCTGAGGAAATACTTTATGTTACAGTGTCAAAATAAAGTTCTGGGATTTGATTCTGTGATTCTTGAAAATGCTTCACGGGGACGCTGTCGAAGAGAATGCACCATGTGACCCTCTCCAGGTCTAAGAGTGTTCATTTATGTTTTGGTGACCGAGGTGTTTCCTGCTGATTTATGAGGCTGGACCTCCAGATCCTCAGACACTGCTCCTGTCTGTGTGAGGATGGTCTATTTATATACACGGTGTGTCTGGGGAGTAGTGAAAGCTAGTGCAGGGAATTCCATCATGCTCTGTATGGCACACATGTCTGGAGCCCTCCTCCTTTGCTCTTTCACCCTGAGACACAGCAGAGGAGATCACATTTCCATGTGTGGCAGCAGTGAAATTCACTGTTGTAGCTTCTGCACTTTACAAGATACTGTTTTGGTTTGCCTGTAACTCTTTTCGAGTTTAGGGCAGTGTGATAAATCGGCAAATGCTCTTACCTCACCCGAAAGCTCTCATGTGGTAAATAAGTGAGGCAAGGATGACAGGCAATTACTGGACTAACTAATGAACCAGATTTTTTTCCCTGGTTTCAATTACTTTTACTGCAGGTTTGAAAGTCAGATTAATTCCTGATTTTGATGAAGTTTAGTTGAAGCGTATAATTAAGATACCAAGAAAATTTGATGACGTGTCAGAAGCTCAACTTGACATTAACCTCTAATTTATGTCTGAAAACGGTGTGTGTGTGTGTGTGTGTGTGCGTGTGTGTGTGTGCGTGTGTACATGTGAAAATATGTGTGTGAATGTGTGTGTGTATGTGAAAATGTGTGTGTGAGTCATTTATTCCTTAATTATTGCTGTAAATGTAACTTTCCATGATGCAAAAATGCGGACATTTTGTGGAGACATTTTAAAAATGTGAATAGAAAAGCACCTGAAAATTGTTATAAAAATAATCCAGATAAAAGGAGATACGTGAAATTAAATTTCAGATTTAGGGTGTGAAAAAATCTGAAGATTTTAACATGCTGCAATTTGTGATAACAGGATTAAACAAGACTGCATAGTTGTGCTCAAATACACAAATGCTGCAAACAAACCAGGTATAAATGATAATAGTAAAATTATAAAATAAGAGCCAAAAAGTGTATCAAGATGCTATTGGCTTTATCTTTGATTCAATACTGTCATAGCAGCAGCAGCAGCTTGTCTTCACTTAAAACTGTGCTTCTCTGATTACCCACAGGTGTCTCCGCAGGTCAAGTCTCCGTGGTCAGAGTCAATGAGCCAGCTGATGAGGAAACTGGACCAGCTTAATCTAGACATAGAGGAGGCTCTGAGTGCAAACTCCTCCCCCTCCGACACACCCTGCACCGCCCGCAAGAAACAGGTGAGAGTGTGTTCGCACAGCCTGGCATCATGACTGCTGTCACTCAAGTTAACACAATATCTTCTAAGGGTATGACAAGAGCTGTGCCCCTTGTACTTTGATATAAATACAGAATTAACTCTACGTATCCTGCGTGCAAACAGCATGCGGATTGCACTGCAGTACCTAATGGTATGTGCACTGTCACGGTTGGTACTTTACACATTCCTGTGAAGCGTATGCTGCGTACTTGGTCATGCTTGTAAACTTTGCTAAATCAATTCACTTTGCTCTGTGGAGAGAAAATCCCAATGGATTATTCGGACCTGTAAATGACGGGTGTTCATGGGAAATGTATGTCCTGCTGAGTTTTTAAAAGTGTTCTACATTAGGTTTAGATTCTCTAAAATCAAGCAGTGGTAAGCCATAAACCCAGGATGTGAAAGGAGAGTCAGTGTGTAGATCTCTTGTGAATCGTAACTGTGTCTGTGACTTGTGGGATACAGTCTGTCTGCAACACTATGGGCTTTGTCAAGGCCATCTCATAGTGTCCTTCTGACTTGAGTCTGTTTTATGATGTAGGTCCGCAGCTCTTAGATGTGATACTGGAGCGTACAGTGCTTTAGCCGGGTCACAATGGTGCGGCAGGAACAGACAGCTATTGTGCTTTTGAGGTTGCGACTGGGACCATGCAACTCTGTTCCTAAAAGGGGCTCTTCTCATGGTGGCATGTTTCATGAAATATCCCACTAGAGTTAGCATTTGGGAACAAAAGTGCTCTTTTGGGGTCCATATGTATGTACTGCACAGAGGAGCTATTGTATTGAAGGGAGTTTGTATGATTTGGTCCATTAGGAATGGTTGAGAGAGGCTCACATGCCTCCCAGGCATCTGCATAACCATCCCAGGCATTCACCATTACTTGCTTTAACTAATGACAGGCGACTGGGCGAGACAAGACATCTTTACTGGGATATTTGACAAGGTCATAATCTCTGTCCTCTCCAAAGAAGATCGGCACATACAGGCTCCTTTGTGTGCCTCTGTCGAGCTGGATTGAGAGTGGAGATTTCACTTCCCCAGCAGTTGACCTTAGCCTCTTGTTTTCTTTTCCCCTGGCCACCGTTGAGACCATCCTGTCCTAGTCTGTTTGGCCAGATAGAGACGGACCCAGTCCTTATTCTTGTTGTGATGTTGTTGCAGTGGGGTGCTGTCTCAAAGTCCACGTTACACCAAGCCTTGAACGTCCAAGTTCTCCAAAGACCAGACAGAGGGGAATGTCCGAGCCAGGGCAGGTCTTCTGCTCCTCGCAGCGCAATGGGAACAAGAGCAACAACCAAGAAGACGGTACGTTTCTCTGAGAATAGCAGCTTCCTGCAGGCATCAATGGGAATACAGTGCAGGTAGTGTGTAGGACAGTACATGCAAACTTGCTATATACAGTTCTGTTATCCAGTTCTGATCTTTAAGGCTGTGAATTCCTCTGAGTCTAACTCCAAAACTGGTTGCATGTGTTTTCTTTCTTTTTTTCTTTTTTTTTCTCAAATCTGGCTTTAGCATTTTTGGGTGACTAAAACAACCTGTTTACTTCCTGCACTGCACAAAGTATTTTTCCCAGCTAATTAAAAGTTATTGTCTGTCCGTAGCTGGAAAAAGTTTGTGTCCGTCCTAAATGAGCACTTAACGTACCTAAAATGTTCAGCCCTGGGTTACTTTTTCTGAAACTAATCAAAGGAAATTCATTTGGAACTTTTAATCATTGTTGTTGACAATGCTAAACAGTTTTGCTTTAGCCATGTAGTTTATGTTCAATCTAGGTGTTTATACACCGGTTTTGTTTTGAGTTGAGGTAAAAACTGAGGGTAAAAAAACTAGATGACTGACTGAGGAATGATTTCTCCTCTTCTTGTCAGTTTCCTTCAAGAACAAAACCAAACTCTGTGAAACCTACATTTCACATTCACACATTTATCCCTGTGTTGACAGAAGAAGACAAAAATCTCAAATTTTATAAGCTGATTGCGTGTTAAAGATAAACCATCACCAGTCAGCTGAAATTCTGACATTCCCTTCTGTACAGCTGCTCTTCCCTCTACATCTGTAAATATTTGAGGTTTGCTTTGGGAATAAGATCAGCTTAGGGATTCTTCAACAAGCAAGACTCACTTCTGCTGGACAAAGTATATAAATGTCACTATTCAACGGCCCTAAAAGAAACAGACAACTGAGAGATTTGCAGAATGTAGGGTGGGTTTAAACTCAAAGCCTTTCAGCTTGGGCTTTGTGCTTCCTTGATGGCTATTTGCTGCAGTGTGATAGCAAACAACCTGCTTATACGAGAAAACTGTAGTCGTCCGGTCCCATTTTCGTACACTTTCCAATTTCATTTAGTGATATCCGATATCATTTTTTACCATGCAAACTTGTGACATTTAGTTTTTTGATACAACATCCAGTGTATTTTGTAGACTGCAGAAGGTCTTGGGATGAGAACATAGACTCTATGGGTGAGACAGAGTTGAGCTTCAGCAGTTAAAGAAGATTATTTTGTCTGTGAGCACTGGGCACTTCAAATACAATTATGTTTGGTTCTCAGATGTGTTGCCACCTGTCTTTTTTTTATGGAACCCATAACTACCTCTTGAAAATGACAGCAGCATGGGCTAAAATTTGGCTCGAGGACAGCTGGGAATGTTCACGTATGTTAGAGACAAGAGTATTTTGGCTGCAGTGTAACTTTGAGTATAATTAGATCCCATGTTATTCAGTGGCAACACGTGATGATTATATATGAATGATACATTTTCCAATCATTTTTCCAATGGTAAAATAATAAATTTCACATATGCTACACTGCTAATGTTAAAATTCTTGCAAGTGTTGAAATTTCAGTTTTGTGCAACTCCAAGTTAGTAGGGTTAAGCGATGTCTGATAAATGACTATTTACTGCATGGAAAACTGGATGTTCTGAAGGCTGGAAATTTGGATAGAAAGATAGGATCTTACCTACGAATACTTTGACATTTTGGGAAATACGCTTGTTTACTTTCTGGGATATAGTTATATAAGAAGAATAATACCACTATTATGTCTTCACAGTATATGAGGCTGCGGCCAGCAGTCATTTAGCTTAGCTTAGAGTAAAGCCTGGAAACAGGGGGAAACAGCTAGCCTGGCTCTGTCCAGTGGTAACAAAATCCCCTAACCAAAAATATTCCATCAGCATGCAAATAAACATATTCCCCAAAACGTTTCCTTTAAGTTTGTCCACTGGTTTAAGAATGACCCTGTAAAGTTTCCAAAAACAGATGAGATGACATGTCAGCAGCTTTGCACATGCAGAGAGATTTTTCCTCCTCTGTCCCCTATGAGTCTTACATAAGAGCTCTGGAGTCCGTATGAACTTCTGACTGCAGGGAGCGAGAATATGATACAGATTCAATCACAGTCTTGGAGTCTAAGAATAAACAGGCCAAATGTGAAGCCAGTACACCCTGCTTGAACGGCAGTTGTGGCTTTAATGAGTAATGTTTTATGGAAGTATCTGGTAAAGGTTTTCAGCACCTGCCCGACAACCTTTGACCCCAATTGCTTGACCTTTCATTTGTCAAGCAAAATGACAAATCGGTCCAACATTCACAACTTACAGCTTCTCGAATGTGAGGATGCGCTACTTTTCTTTTTTTTTTTTTCCATTATTGTAAATTAAATATCTTTGAATATTGGTCCGTTGGTCAGACAAGACAAGCAATGTGAAAACATACTCTTGGGCTCTGGAAAAAATGTAATGAGAATGTTTCTGTATTTTCTAACGTGTTAAAGAGAAAACAATTAGTCAATTATTTGATCAAATAATCAAGAGATTTATGGATAATGAAAACAGTTGTTAGTAACAGCCCTAATTGTATTTATATTAGTAGTTATGTTGGCCTTGCTGCTCAGCACAAAGTCTGGTTGAAGCCAGCTCCTCACTGTGTTCTAGTATTGGTGGGAAGAGACATATTTGGGTTGAGGATTCCCACCTTTAATTGGTGTTGACAGAGACGGGCAGACCAGAGTCATTGGGACTAACCGGTCCTGTAACTGCCCTGTTGACTCTCAGGCCGGGTGTCATTTGTGCTGGGACAGCAGCGATCATTCACCTACACAGACCTGTCACTCCATGTAAACATCCTTGTTGGCGAACGCAAAGGTTTTCCTTCTGACAACAGCCCTCCTGCGCTCCTGCGCTCCTGCGCTCCTGCGCTCCTGCGTGGAGGATGTCACTTTTCCTGACCTGCAACCTTTGACATGTGTCCACCATCTGACTGTGATTGGACTGAACTACTGCGATGTGTTTAAAGTGGGTCAGCGCTCCACATACGCCAGGATGAAATTCTTTCTGTTGGCTGTTGAAAAAGAGAGAGTGGTGTGTTCAAGTCTTTGAAGCTTTGTCAAACCGGCACATCTCCACTGGGGCCCAGCATCTGGTTTTTGCAGCACTAATTTTCACAAATTTATTTCTGAAACTGGGTCTAAAGCTGGCCCTCTGAGACTAATTTATCAGGTCCATTGCATGTCCTTCTCTTCAAAGACACATGTAGATTTTGAAAGCATGGAGATGATGGCCCTCCATGTTTGAACTCTGTTACAGAAATGTTTAGATATATGATGAAATTCTGCCAGACTGTGCCAAATCTCACAGTCAATAATGAGGGATACATCAGTGGCTGCACCTCATAATTTTCAGCGGCCCCACTTACCTCTTCCATATTTAAACAGAGGTAAAAATACATTTATGAGGGAATGTTTAATTTCCTCGTTTCTCTGTTTAGTGATATTCAGAGAGTTGGGATTGTGTGCCCAAAGATAACAGTGTGGTGCCTGCTAACCCTGGAGCCACATGGACCCCCCTGTTGGTTTAATCTAACCTGCCAGAAATATCTTGGCAGTGACTCTATCTATGCTCTAAATCTCCCTCTTCATCTGCATAAATCAAAAATAGACCAACCAATGTCCGATGTCCTCATTTGCGGTGTGGCCTAAAAGTGTCAAAGACCATGGACCAAAAACAGATAGCGCACAAACAAAACCACCTGTCCTGTTTAATCCCGCCAATCAGGTCTTTTTTTGTTGTCACAGCAAAGTGGCAGCCATATAGGTCACTCATCCAGCCAAGTGCTTCTTTACACTGTGAGCGTCTCTGCTGTCATGACAACACTGGGGGGCCGTGGCCCTCATCAGACATGCAGTGCACGACTTACTTATTGTGTGGCGTCCAACTGACCGATAAAACCTTTGCAGATATAATGATGGAAGTTCGATTCAGCACCATTTGGGCTGATTGCCAATTCACTGTCATTACGGAGGGTCACCAGTATTGCAAACAGGCAGGCTGGGAGTTTTTGCAGCATTTTGTCTCTATCAGGGAAGAAATGTGAAAACGAGGTAAGCAAACAAGAGCGTAAATCAGACCAGTGGGGCACAGAGGGGAAATGGAGGAGAGAGGTGGGCAAGAGAGGAGAAGCAATCCTGACTGGTCCAGATCAGACACTTTTAATATCATTTTAATATGTGTAAAAGGAACCATTCAAATCAAAGACCTCAGTGTTTTAAGTAAGAATCCTATTTTCTTTTCTTTAAGTTTGCTGTTCAATTTAATATGTATCATCCATTTCTTTACAACTGCACTTTTCCAATACAAACAATGTAACAGTATTCCAGGGGAATAGTATGTGCCTTGATAAAAATGTCCATTAATATTTAGCTAAATGTTTAAATATCCTAGTGTTTCTTTTCTTTTATCAACACTGCACGGACAACAGATAATTGAGGCTAGCATGCTGGTGGGCAGCACGTCAGCCTCTGAATTAAAAAGTGCTCATTTCTACTGTGGAATCTCTTCGGGCAGCTGTGGCTCAGGAGGGAGGGTGGTCATCCATCATTAGGTGGTTCGATCCCCGGCTCCTGCATTCAACATGCCGAAGTGTCCTTGGGCAAGATACTGAACCCCAAATTGCCCCTGAAGGCATGGCCAACCATGTTGAAGTGTGTGTGAAAGTGTATCGCTCCTCATATGCAGGTGGCACCTTGTATGTCAGCCTCTGTGTGTGTGAATGGGTGAATGCTGACATGTGTTATAAAAGCGCTTGAGTGGTCACAAAGCTCTATATAAAAAGCAGTTCATTACCATTCATTGACTTTGTCATTACGACAGTGATTTCCCTATTGAAGAATGCAGGAAGACATCTAACTGGGTGTGTGCCTCTAATGGTTTTTACAGCCTAATGATGTTTCTTAGTTTTCAGAGTAGAGCTACCGTCAAGTAACCAGAATAGTTCTGATAGTTTGTTATTTCTTTTGTCTTGTAGATGTTCAATAAGATGACCAATGCAGCAGGGGCAGGTAAGGAAGTATTTGTGTTTTTGTATTTGTAATTTTCCAACAGCTTTTTGATTTGATGTGCGCACATTGCTCTCTTAGAAGTTAACACTATCACTTTACTTAAGAACGAGCCAGTTTTGATCTCTGGTAAATTCAGGTAGAGCGAAGAGTCTAAAATGTGTGTGTCTTTCTGTCTGTCGTGAGCCTGTGATGCACTGACAACCTGTCCAGGGTGTTTTTCGTCCTCTCTGCTCAGTGCATGCTGGGATAGCACCCTGTGACCCACGTTTAGCAGGTAGAGAAAATGTGGTAACAGTAGTGACCAAATGGTTATCAGAAAGCTCAATAAATTCTCATCTGTATGGCAGAGACAACTTGCTTTGCCTGCGTATTTATTCTTTATTACATTTAATTTAATGGTAAATACATTTACCTTCACTGGAATTGAAAATGAATGCACAGATTTCAGAGTGTAGATGTTCCTGTGCCATTTCTGTTGGTTTTTACTAAGAGACTTAAATAAAGAGTTAGCTGGAAGAGCGCTAATCTCCCTGTATATCACATCATTTTTGTTCACTAGGCAGTTAAATTAAAGTTGTAGCTAGAAAAGCAACCTTTATGCAGAAATACTGACAGCCCGTCCCCTTCGGGCCTCCCTCCAAAGCCATTCCCTCAAAATGATTATGAATGTAAATATATCATAATGGACGTAAACAACGAACAGCTATTGTTAGCACTCACAGCTGTCAAGCTAGCAGCTTGTGGAATATTCCGGTGTAGCGCAGGTAGGCAGTACAGTCCTGCGACAGCCACAGATACCAGATTTATTTCTTTTTTTTGTCAGAGCATTCGATTTATTGATTGCTTTTGGAATGTAAAAAGAATTTCAACAAATACAAATATTTTTCTAAAATACAAAACCCAGCATAGCTTTAAATCATAAACACAGGAGGAAAAACAGATCAGACTTAGAAAATGGATCACCAGAGTTGTATTTCTTCTCACTTGCCTCTCAGGGCTTCCATAGTCTAAGAATTGTGTTCTTGACAGAACTTTATGTCTGAATCAGTTTTAAAGCTGGATCATTTAGGGATTCTGTTTAGTCTCTGTCTAAAGTCGGCACTGTACTGCATTTGAAACAGTGCTGCGATGCTGTCTGGCACATCATGAACATCACCCTACAAGTTGATCCTGCGCTATGTCCTTGCCTGCATGGCACTGCTCAGGCCTTAGACAATGTTAATAAGACAGACAGCCACAGGTGTCTGCGAGCTCCCTCCCAGCCGGTGTCTCGGGAATGTCTCCTATTTTAAAGGCCTTCTATATATTGGTCACTTGGCGGGATGCAGTTTAAATTAGGCAGCGTGCCAGATCATTGTTTCTGTTTTGCTGAGGGGAAATATTTGGCCTGTGTGATGTGGCCCTTGGGGGGCAGCTGCGGGATTTGGGTAGATGCCATTTTAGGCTCAGGTTGCACTCTCACATGACCTCTGTGGTGCATGATGGTAACGCAAAAGTGGACATTAAGGTCTGGAAAAATTCTGTGTCACTTTTATTTGCAGCAGTTAACTAATGTGTGGTATGCTGGTGTGCATGAGATATGCGCTGTGACCGATCACTGGTCGTTCCTAACTGTAATTCTTTGGAAACCTGAGTGTGAGACCACCGTGTATAACATCAACAAGTTTGTCAACACGGCTATGAGATTCTCTTCAACATTTATCATTCTACTTTTCCACCATATGATTGTCATAGCAAGCTGTGTCTTAAAGCACATGCTCTTTTAGGTGGATATCTTGGCTGAAATAAACCAGACCAGAGTCACTGTCAACATTATTTAGTCATCAAGTTAATTAAATCAACATATAGATTCATCTTGAATCTAGTAATACAATAAATTGGAGACTGAGGAATGTTGTAAAAAAAAAAAAGAGCAAGCTGGCTGAGAGTCAGACACATTGTGTCCGATATTCCCTGTTTGTATTTTACAGCTGGGCTGAGGAGACCACTCTTATGACACGGATACGAGGTGGCCAGATGGTTCTCAGTATCGTCCATAACAACACTGTCCACCTCATTAAAATGACATTGTCCAGGAGAGGAAATATTATTTTGCTCCAGATCCAAAATAGCGAAGCAGCAGTGAAAAAAAACCTTGGTATTCGGTGCTATAAATGTGCAGTGTCTTTTTATTGCTCTCATGTGCACATGGTCTACAAATTCAGGGTGTTTGCATGAACACACACCATTTTCATCAATAGCTGCCTGCAAATAAACATTTTGGTTAACAATAGCAAGCTATTAAAGAACAACTTGTGTAAGAAAGTGACGAGATATTTCAAAAATAGTTTAGGGGCTTTTCAAAACTCTTCCTAATAGTTATTTATTTATTTTAGATCACGCAAAGGAATTAATGGAAAAAACACTAGACCTCTCAACCCACTTGACATGTTGTTTTGTTTTTCCTCAGGCAAAAAAGACAGCTCCATCCTAAAACTGCATATGGATACGCTCAGAGAAGATTTGGTCTATGTAGGGGGGGGAGCTTAATCCTACCTTTCAAATGTTTATTTTCTAAAGGCATTACTCAACATTTATAGAGCATTTTTCAATTCTTGAGTAGATGATGGGCCAAAAGTGCCTTATTCCCTCTCATACAGCTTAATTTGTATGGAAATCTATTCCCTACAGTCTCTTTAATTGCAGTGTGGAAATTAATGGCTTCCTCTGGTGAGAGGAGGCAGCTATGTTCATTTCAAAACCCTGCTGCCTTTACTGACATTAATCATAGAATTAATGAATCCGCCGTGACACTGCAGTGCTGAGAGCTCCACATCCAGCCAGGTTTCTGTCAGTGATGCGTACAGATAAGGTGGATGAAGTTGCATTTATCTGTCTGGTTTAAGACCTGTATTTAGTGGGCAGACATAATGGTGATATGATTTTGTGCACAGCTAATGTATATTTTGTAAATGCATTTGTGTTTAACAGAAAAATAAAGATTGCAGTGGAGTGGTAAGAGAAACAGGAAGATTGACAGGGTCCAAGGAGAAGCAGTTATGCAGAACTCAGTGACTTTTAGCTTGCATAAATAAATGGTCATGTGCTTTGTTATGATAAACATCACCTTCGTAAAACGCCAGTCTGAGAGAAAATGAGGCTTAAACAGCCCTCTGTGGCCCAGAAATGTCAGGCCGAAGTTTCACACTCCGAGCTTTCAAACAGACAGACTGTGCATTTACACAGATCCTCTCTCTGAATAAATATGCTAATCTACTTTCAATGTGGAAATCTCTTGCTACTGATTATAAGAAAAACAAAGAGGAAACTCTTTGAATCCCTAGGAGACTTCTTTCTATTTGTAAGGAAAGTAACGTAAAGCCCTGTGTCCCCCACACGTTGGTGTGAATGACTCCCAGTGAAAAGCTGTAGAAAAGAGGGAAAAGGGATGTTTTAAATGTTTAAATGTAGCCATTTTTCCTTCACTGGCAATGTTAAATGTCCTGATGATGGATTCCTAAATGCAGCCTTGCTGCTTTCATTGATTCTGATTTCAGAGTTGTACAATCAAGCTGCAAATAGTTTTCGCACTGAGAGAAGTGTCTTTGGCATGTGCTCTAAACTGTGAAAGTGAGATGAAGTAAACATTGAATGTGTGGGATGTAAATGGGAAGATTTTTTTTTGTTGTTTTTGTTTTGTCAACATTTCTAGGAATGTGTCTATAACAGGTCAGTGAAACGGTGTGACGTACTTTTACTTTTACTTTCCCTGTTCAGTTTTATCACTTTTACCCCTGACACTTTGGGCCCCTGGGCCCAGTAGGCCCATTCAGTAATCCATCCATGATAGTTATTTATATGACACATAATCCGTTATTTATTTATTTAATTTACCAGCCTTGTAGTTGTGCCTCCCAGAGTATGAGACTGACGAAGTGAGCATCGGTCTTAGGATGAAATAACTTCTCTGTGGGACCTCAGTGAGTATCCACTGCCATATAAATCACCAGTCCAGCTATAGATGAAGCACCAGTGGGTAATATATAATGTCTATAGCTACTAATGCAATACAGCAGGGTTGTCTGCTCTGTTTTTGACTCCTGCATGTTCCCCGGCTGTTCCCATGGAGCCCAGGCCTTCAGTCTCACCCAGGGTCACTGCCTGCTGGTGGAGGCTGACTGTGACCTCAGGCAGCTGCGCTGTCTCTCTTTCTCTCTGGGGGGAGGCCTGTTACAGACCATAATATACACATCACAAAAGCTTGTTCAACAAGATAAGTAGGCTGGTGGGCGGAAAATGAAAGTCATATGTGACTTTGGATGTTTAGAGCTGTAAACAGGATTATTAACTGTGTTGGCATTCACTGGTCTCTAATGGATACTGACCTCAGTACTGTTTTTGTTATGAAATCATTGTTGTTGTGACATAAAAGTTCCAAACTGAGCTAAGTGTCACATAGTTCCCAAGGGAGGCCATGTTTCTTTTTTTGGATTTTTAAAGGAATAGATCTGTTTAGAAGAATTGCACCGTTTTTCCTATTTGTCCAAAACCATGATCATTGCTGCTCGGAGTCTGCGGACCAGTTCCTCCCAAAGATGTTGGATGGGGTTGAGGTTGGGCTCTGTGCAGGCCAGTCAAGTTTTTCCATGCCAAACTGGGAAAAACTTTTCTTTATGGAACTTAACACTATTGTCGAGAATATCATTGAGTCCTCTAGCATTCAGATTGCTCTTGATTTGAAGTTGTGCCCACACACTTCTGGTTATATACAGTAGCGCACATTGTAATCATCATTTGGATTGACTGTTTCTGTTACTGTGGGCACCTGTTAACCCGTGGATCAAATATTTACCCTGATATATTATGGTTATTAAAAGTGAAGTTAGCGACAGAACAACTGTCCCTCTTTGGAAGTTTAAAGTTATGTTTCCATACTTTTGAGCAGAGCTGCTATAGACATTCAGCAATTGAGAATAAGCCATTGTTCATTTTCATCATGCAGTGTACCTTCAGACTGCATGCAAATACATAAAGAAGATATCAGTCTGTAAAATTCTGGGTAAACTTCTGGGTAAAAAAGAACCTATGTATTCTGTGAAGGCCTATGAAATAATGTGGATTAGCTTGAGTGTACTGAGGGGAAGATACCTTCATTTTCGTTGTGAGGGGAATATGACAATAGCCATGATGTAGGATATGTAACAACACAGGACTTTTTTAAACTTGGTTAAAAAGGAGACGTGTCAATGAATGCGTCTGCGTCACCCCAAAGAATATGTGTGGTGCATTAGAAGTGGCTTCAGTATTGAGAAGAAAGGCAACGGAGCACATTTTTTTCCACCAAGATGTTTGACTACAGCCAAGCATTTTCATCTGCTTTTTGACTATTTAAAGACAGACCTGGACATTGTGAAACTCCATGATTTAAAGCATGGATATGTCTGCAGGAAAATCCCTTTTCATGAGATTGTACCGTTATTTTTGCTCCCCGTCTGTGCGTTGCCTAACAGGTGCCAGATCAGTGACATCATGCGCTAAATTTATAAGCAAGTCGTCATTTGTAGATCCAGCACAGACTATAAAGGGTGCTGCTGGCATGACGAGTGTATGAAAAATTCCACACATGGAAAGATGGAAAATGACTTGTGGTTTGCTGAGTGCAGAGGCCAGCTTGGCTGTTTGAAGGGGAAAGAGAGGGAGAAAAAAGAAGCCTGATCCTATTTCTGGACTTTTCTTTGTATATACAGTCATTTGTCAAGGTTGTGAAAACATTAGAGAAACTATTTGGTTAACCCGCTCTGAAATCTTTTAACGTTTTTATTGCAATTTCAACATTTTCATTGCAATTATTGTAGCTAACATACATAAAATAGCACATACTATCATTTAATAATGTCTTCAAGGTCCTTTTACTGAATGAGATCATTATGTTTAACAATTCCCATTATGTTTGGGCATAATTTATTGCCAAGTATAAATCATCTGGTTTGATCCCGTCGTTGTGCGTTGCGTTTTCATAGAGCTGTTTAAACAGAAATTGCATTATCTGCCAGTTTTATGTCCTTCAGTGAGAGGAAACAGGTTTATTTTCATGATTCCCAATTATACCCACACTGCCAATTAAAAGAGAAGCAATAAATCCTTTGGGGAACAACTTTCTTAAAACGACCAAGGTGAGGGTGTGTGTGTGTGTGTGTGTGTGTGTGTGTGTGTGTGTGTGTGTGTG
>CALSCE010009465.1:7134932-7148565 GCA_943593645.1 Bovichtus variegatus | reverse complement strand
CGTGTGCGTACCTTTCCCATGAATGTTCTCCACTCTGAGGGAAATGAATCCAAACAATAACTTATTTTCTCATCCAAAGTTTTATCAAGTCTGGTGCTCCACTTTGTAGTTCCTCAGTGCTCCTGCATGCACACACACACACACACACACACACACACACACACAGTTTCCCAGCCAAGAACATTTCCGCACGGTCGGTTTAGATACAGTAACCACATTGGCCTCCCAAATTTCCCACATAAACCACAGAGATTCCAGATGTTGCAGGGAGGCAAAAAGTCTGCGCCTCCGCTGGGCCTGCAGCCCTCTTCCCATCCTTTGGCTTGGCAGAGCACGTGGCACGACTCACACCAAACACTGTGTCCTTCTGCACTAGAGCAAGGCCACGGGTAACCATGCTGCTGGAGATTTACATAGCTGTGCACTTCCACCTGTACCCAGATAACAAAAAGAGGCTCTGTCCCAGGGCAGTGTAGCACTGCAGCTTTCTTGTGGTTTCAGACTTGATTAAACAATTTGGCTCAGTAATCAAAGAGCAATAGCAGGCAGAGGCAGAACAGACTTCCTGTATCCTCTCTGCTCTCTGGCTCTGCGACATTAAAAGTTAAGGGCCCAGCAGGAACTGTTTGTGTCTCAGTTTGAAAACAATACCTCCACTGTACTTCCGGCTTATCATGGCTGATGAGTTAAGCAGAATGGTTGCACAGTGAGTCCACACATGCATCATTAATAAAACTGATCATTCATTTGCTGGTGTTTTACAGAGAGATGAAAGCAAAAATGGAATGGAGGCATAAAGAAAACGATTTACTCTTTTTCTTGTTGTTTACATTTTTTTTTCTTTGTGTTGCTAACATTACTGAGCTTTGTAAACATGTGGTCTGAGAATACTCAAAGTGTTCACACAGATGTTGGTAGCAGTTTAGTTTTTATACAATGGAAATGTTTTGTAATAACTCTGATAGTGTCATGTGTAGCAGCTTGAGAAAACTGTGATTTCAAATTGGACTCTCTATGTTAGACATTTGTCATAGGATGGTAAACTACAGAAAAGCCCTACTGTAGGTTCATTATTAAGCAGCTGTCATTTTCTCCTTTTGGTCTTTGTCAGATTCTTAACTCCAGTTTCTCTCTTGGGATGGCGCTAATCTTGGAACATAAACATCAACTTCCTGTTTGAATTTGTTTTATGGAGGCTAACCTCATGCTACAGTAAGCTGTAATGTATAAAGAGGTATCCTGTCAGCTGCATTTATTGCTGATTGCTGTGAAGATGCCTTGGAGGCAAAACTCCCCTTATGTGCATTTCACATCACCAGAAAGGTGATGGAAATTAGTCCCTTGTGAAAAAAGAAACTTAAAACCAGCTTTAAAATTACTTAAAAATCAATAAAACATGAGCTTGTTTTCCATCTGCCACCTTTGTGAGAAAAAGAGTGAAATGGAGGCAGTGAGAGTGATTGAGAGAGAAATGTACCTCTGTGATTAGATCCGCATTGCTCTAATAGAAACCAGGTGCTGGACAGTGGTGTAAATGTTTTCCCATGCATTTTTGTGGGCAACGCAGCCTTAACAGATTCAGACCTGACAGCATTACATGCTTTGTCATTCAATGAAACAATAGCCACGTACGCTTGTCATGCCAGTTTTACATTCTTCGAGCCTCTTTATACAAACTTTGAACCCTGCGAGCTCTCACTTCTGGACGTTTTTATTATATTCAAACAAACTTTTCAGTTATTCTATTTTTACCTCACCCATTGTTGTAGTTTCGTACAAAAAGTCAAGTTATGCAACAAACTGCTGCAGCAGTAAGATTTGGATACACATAATGGATGAGTCAAGTGAACATCTGCAGTTTTTTTTTTACGTTTCATCTCTATTGTGAAAACAGATCTTGATCATCTGTTTGGGAATTAATGATTCTATCAAGAACAACGTCCATTAAGGGAAGAAACCATGATGTTAGAACACACGGCTCTCTAAGAAAACAGAATTAGTGGCCACTTTAATGGATTGGGACCCAAGTCAGCTCCTCCTTCCCCAACCCCATAATCTAAACCCAGATATACACCACATGTGTGGCTCCTCTGGAAAAATGAACTCGACTTGGGAATATATGGTCAGGAAATTTATAGCACATGCCTGGGACGAGCCTTCAGGGGCCGGGGTGGAGGTGGAGGGGAGATCACCCCCACTCCCCGCTCCCCGAGCCTTGTTTCCATTAGGCTGGGAAGAGCAATCTCCCAGACTATTCAAGGGGGCCTGGTGTAAGACCTCCTGGCCAACAACATGACCCAATCACAGAGGAGAAATCAGTTTCCTCACATCTGGGATTTTCCCACTGCAGCTTTGGGGCAGCATTCCACATCAGTCACCAGACTCGGACACAGAGCACGCACAAACTCTGGAATTCAGATAACTTGTGTACAAATATATGTGTGTGTTTCTCTGTATATGGGGAAGGGAGTTGGTGAGAGAGTGTGGACAAAAAATAGCCCATAAAATGTGCCAGTCTTTCAGGGAAAACGGGAAAATTAACTTTCTAAAAACTGCCCGGCCAAAACAAACAAGTGGGTGAGTCAGCGAAGGGAAAACAGTCTCAAGCTGATTGATGTTTCCTCTCCTTGCATCTGCTATTACTTCCACTGCCAAGGACCACTCCAGAGTCTAAGTCATCATCTAGCCACAATGATCCTCTCAGCGATAACACTCATCTTTAGCATGCAAGTTATTTTTTTTTATTAGGCTAAGAGAGGAGAGGCGCAGCGGTGGGCTGTGTTTACCTCTCTGGTGATTCATGACGAGAGAGGTCAGAACCTAGTTGCTGCGCTTCCTCCATCACTTTTACTGTCAGGGGCTGACAGGGACGCATTGTCTGTCTGTCCATCTCACCTTGTCAGTCACTGGGTCCGGAGATTGATGCCTTGTTTACAGCTTTGACATACTCATTCATTATCCTGTCAAAAGGAATTAGTGAAATGATGGACAGATGATGTTGTGAAGATTGTTTAAGGGTACGTTATGATAAACATCCTTAAAATATTAGTTAATGTCTTCACTTGAAGGAAACCGATGCATTTATTACCAGTTTTGTGGTAAATTGACAACTTGTGAGTTAACTTTCAGCCTTTTTCTCTGTAAGCGTCCTCGTTCACGTGAACAGCGGAAAACAAGGTGCCTGACTCGGCCTAACCCTGACCTTTCCTAAAGAGTCGCAGGATCGAATGAAACAGGTTCTCTAGACAAGTGTGTGTGTGTGTGTGTGTGTGTGTGTGTGTGTGCGTGTGTGTGCATTTTAGCCTGGGGTCTCAACAAGTGGGGTTGAAAATAGCAACATGCTGATCTCTGGTGAAAAGGTTCCTCCCTCTGACCCACAAACCGAAAAAGCATCCATGTTTTCTCAAACACTTTTCATCCCTTTGACTTTCTAAACCTTAGAAATGCAGACGAAAATGCAGCCCTCACACTGAAAATGATTCTTCACAGCGCATGAAAGAAAAAGATTTGATGTTTTGCTTCATAGCAAGGTACAATCTTTGATGTTGCTGTTACTCTGTCTTCAGCAGAGCTGAGCTTTAACCTGAAATACGTAGATGTTAATATTCTCATGTCAGATCCAATATGATCAGAGCAGTTCACTGGGTCTCTCTTATTCCTCTCTTATTACTCTCTTATGGCTGCACATCATTTCAGTTTTAGACAGAACTAATGGAAAACTGAGCCCTTCATTAATATTCTCCCCTTAGCTGCACACCACTTTGGCGCTCAGATATCTCACTATGTGACCTTGTAATAATCTTTAAATCAGCCGTCCTGCTCGGTGGCAAATGGGGCCTATCTCCTCATTGAAATTAAGTAATGTTAGCTCGGCTTCACATGGAGAGGGCAAACTGAAGTCAGCAGAGATTTGTTCATTTAAGAAACTGTCAATCTCCAGACAGTCGCTGTGAGTTAAGACTGAGTGTTTATAATAGTATTAAACCTGTTACAACAGTAACCCCAACTGGTGAAGAAAGAAATCAATACAGCCGATATAATATCACCACTCTTTATGCACTGCCTGAATGGGCTCACAATAGCAGAAGGGAAATTCCTAAAAATAATGATTATATAATGATTACTTAATCTTGTGGCTAATATGCAGACATTTAGAAGAACGTATCATTTATTATATTGTTTATTCTCTGGAGGTGATCTGAGTTTTTCTTTTCTTTTCAGTATCTGCGGTGCAAGATATTGTGACAACAAAAGTAAATGGTGCTGAAACTGAACCCATGTTTCTGTTGAAGGGGTGACCTTCTCTAACATACCTGGGGAGAACTCGCTGAACTCTCACTAAGCTTTAAAATAATAGATGACATCCTGCTGGTGGGAAATGTAGGTCAAGCATCCTAATAATAGTTAATAAAAAGGTCTATGTCAATCAAGCATCCAGAAAAGAGAAAAACTCTTTACAATACAGTTTTAAAAAATAATAGATGCATTCATGTGCTATGATTGTAAATGTATTATTAAGAACCACAGACACATGATTCCCTCGAACTGAACATTACTTTAATGTTGCAATGTTGATTTTACTTTTAACATGTTCTTGTTCTGGGGATGATAGTGAAGTAAGAGACTGCCCTGGAGAAAGTGATTGCTCTGTTTTGAATTGTGTCATTTGAGACCTGCAGTGTGTGTTTGTGGTGGGGAGTTGAGCTGTTTGCAGCTTGTGATGCCTTCAGGTGTTCTACGTAGAGCTCTATACTTAAGTCTTATGTTTGAATTTTCTGAATCTAGACTCTAGAAAGTGACAAAATGAACTTGGTTTGTAAACTCTTGTGGTTGTTTTATTCTTGTTATCAGTAGGGCAGGGCCACGTTGTGATCTTGTAGCAGATTGAAGGGGATTGTCATTGTATACCAGACATCACAGCATCGTTATATAGTATTTTGCTGTAAGCTAAATTGACTGTTATCTCTCAACTATCTGCAGCTGTAGTCTCAAGGACGGTTTAAACGCAATAAACAATTTTTTAAATGGAAGAACATTCTGAAAAGGATTTTTGAAGGTTTACTTCACAGACACATGGTTTCAAAGAAACATTCATGAAGAGTGCCTCTGAGATGTACTTTTGCATTACTTTTGACCTTTTTCCTCTGCAATAACTGTAACTGTAATAACTCTATATCTAGCCATATTATTTCACCATGTTAAGTCTTTTTGTTTAAAGAGTGCTTTGTTTTTTCAAAAAGAACAAAATCCATTGTGTTCAAAAAATTCATATGGTTTTCCAGGAGAGTTTTCTTAACACACTGTATGTACAACAATACCACAAGATAAATGATTTAGGCACAACATACTTTGCATGGTTATGGAAACCTTGAGGGGATGTTCTTTGAGTGTTCTTTGGGATAGGCTACTTCATCTTGCAGAGAGAACAATATATAGGTTATAGGTCCTTGTGATGTTATTTAAAGGTTACATAAAATATTGCCAAGGCGAACCTTCATGGAGCATCCAAATAATTTATTTGCTGTGTCATAAAGTGTGGCATTTGACATTCAACAAAGTCTGAAATTCACCCACTTACATATTGTCAATACATAATATTATCATGCAAAATAGCAATTATAAAATGATGATCAATTTCAGCATCTGTTGTTACAATCAGTCTTCCAGGTTGGTAATTCCCATATTTCCCGCAGCATGCGAAGGTATCACGGCTGTGTAGCGCTCGCTGTGCGTGAATCCCTTCACACACACAGACGCACACGCACACACATCTGGTGTGAAGTGTGAAAGTCTGTCTTGGTGCTTTACAATCACTTTGTTACTTGTATTCGTTTGATTGATTTGCGTTTCTAAGCGAGAGGAATATATTAATTTTTTTTTTTTTTAATTCTATGTTGACAAGTGCGTTTGAAGAGCGGGCACCAAAGTCAGGTCTGCTGCTGCTGTAGTAGAAACAAAGTTTATAACCGGGAAAAGGAAAGGTGATTTTCTTTCGGAGACTTTAACATAACGGGTTTGTGTGGGACGAAGAGGATTTTGTTAGTATGTCCAAGTGGAGGATTTGCGATGACATCTAGAAGAAAGTCAACGAAACTGAAGCTCCGGCGGTCTTTCAGCGAGCAGCTTCGGAGCTCCACATCCAAAGCCTGGGATCTACTCTGGAAGAATGTCAGAGAGCGGAGACTGGCAGGTCAGTAGCCCGCTGCAGGCAGACCCTGGTCCGCTCAAAGAGTGTAGTGTGGGGGGGGGGGGTTCATCACAAGAGCAACAACTTATCTAAACTTAATCTTATCAAGTCATTTGTTTTTGGATAGCAGTAATCGGAATGATATAATTCATGGTGGACATTAAGTGTCATCAAAGTGGTGCAACAGGAGTATTTTGATGGGAAAATATGCATTTTTTTAAATGTTATTAATTATTCTTAGCATTGGTATATTTGTTTTCCTCTTATAGGCCTATGCAGTGCAAAACGTAGGCTATGTATCCTAAAATAGATAGATATCCAATGTGCAGGTGGTCTTATGCGTTTGCACTTTTTTTTACGCGTTTACATTTTTAATTTTAATTTTTTATTTTAAATGTGACACTTTAATCAGTATTGAGTAGATCTATATTGACCGAAAATCCCATCGATTGTCAAACTGTATTTTCTTTTATAAATATGTGGGGAAAGCCTTTTGGAAATGGATTTCCAGAAGACTTTTTTTATGAAGATTTACACTTTTAGTCTTGTCTTTTTAAAGCTATATCATATTTTTCAAAATATCTAATGCATTTCAATGTGTTGTATGTTATACAAGGCTAAATACAGAAACAATATAATTAAAGTATAGCCTTTGGCACACGTGTAGGAAATCCATGGCTACATAGTATTATTACAGTGTTCATTTTTCTCTCCTTGATCAATGACCACGGGCCTGCTGAAGCCGCAGAGTGGCGCTGATGAGTAATGTGTGCACTGTGAAATGGAAAGTGCATGTCAACTGAGTGAGAGTGGAGCATATTGTATTATTTTCCTATTTAATTTTTTGGTCTAAAAGTATCACATGTTTATAGAGCACCTTAAATCTACATGAAAACACATTTAAACAAATGTTCTATCTATCTAGTAACAGACAACTCTAATTCAAGTTTAATGATTTTATTTAATACTTTATGGCTTGCCATAAGTTTGGACTTTTCATTAGTTTACTGTTTCTGTAGTATATACTGTGACAATATTGCAGCTGCTTCTCAGTCTATTGACCGTAAATATAGAAAGGCTATTATAAGTTGATTACACGTTTATATCCTATTGCTCTGTTTGTAAATATGAATACCTGGCCGTGAATAAACCAAGCAATTTCCTACCAACAAAATGGGCTGCGACATGTTATGTGACATGTTATACAATGTGGATGTTTTTTAATTCAACTTTACATTTGAGAGAAACACTGAAGATTTAGAGGTTAATGCCTTGTGCAGTGATTCTGTCAAAGGTCTTGCGAGTGTGTCTGTGTGGAAATCACTCATTTGTGCGGGAACCTGAGTCTACCACCAGGTGCTGTGAACTGACCACATCACCTCCTAATGCGGGACAAAAGCCACATGACTTACTAAACAGTTCTGTCTTCATCATGAGGAGTTTGAATACTCAAATACAAATAGAGACAAGACCAAGTGTGTTCGCTTTGTTTCACAGGATTCAAAACTGCTGTTCAATTCCCACACGAGCTTGTTGCATTTTGTGCAGGAAGTTTGATATATTGACGCATTGATCTTGCATTCTTTTACATATACAGTAAGTATGTGTGCCATGCATCTCGCAGCCTCTGCAGTCTGGAGGCCTTGAGCTGATTTATATTGAACAAGGAGACACGTATAGGCCTGATGCAGCCGACAGACTTAAACGAATATACTTATTGTACTTTCTTTGATCCTTTCAAAGGAGTTCCCTTGTGTTCTTTTTTTCTAGGTCTACTACAGATACATATATATTGTTGTGCCTCTTTTGTGCCTAATATCACATTGGGCTGTATCCAAGGCAGATGTGATATTTGGGGCAGAAAGTGAAAAAAACAAATATTTTATTTCCAAAACACAAATCCAGGTTTCTGGTTTCAGGGAAACCAGAGGGAGGAAACCTGGATTTGTACAAAATGTAGGTCAGATATTTTAGACCCCTGACAGCTCATGTCAAGCTCATCAGAGATGATGTGGCCAATCAACAAGGAAATCAATGTGTGTCAAATCGCAGATGGTTGTCTATTTACAACCAAATATGTATACTTCTATAGTTTTTATACAATCTCTTTGCACACTAAAGCACTAAATCCAACCTGATGGACTTAAATGATGTACGTCAGTCCATCAGATGAGAAGAGTGGAGCCTATGCATGAAACATTATTGTTTGACTGTGATACTGTACCTGTACCCTGCTGCTTTGTTGAAATTACTCAGCAGTAAGCAAATATTTAAAAAGACACGGTGGGCTTCATCAGCTCCTGTGAGATTAATTAATAGGTGTTAACTTAACTGGAGGCAGGAGCCATATACAGATCGATGTGAGCTATCACACTGCATATAGGTACATATATTTTACAAAGATTGTTTTAATTACACAAGATAAAATTGTAAAAACATTATCCAAGAAATAGTATTCCATCTAGAACTGAAACTTGGGCTGTGAATCAGAAATATTACAATTGCAAATTTGGAATACCTACCTCAAAAAGCTGCTCTCTGACTGCTTGGTGAAAATGCATCATGGATAACACAACATAGCTGCTCAAATGAGAGGAAAGAAGGAGATAATAAGAACATTGTTGAGCTCATCAACGAGCAAACTGCCAACTACTGTGATTCAGAATGTGCTGTAAATTCTTTTTTGGAATTACAATCACCCATATTAGTCAAAGTGCTCAGCCAGAACAATCCCTCACATAATTGGAAATAATGATGTGAAATCTATTCACGCCCAAATTTAATGCAAGAAGCATACTGTCCCTCTTCCATATTCTATTCATTCTCTTTTAAAATGTCAATTTTTACCCATATTTTACTTAATAATATGCAGCCAGAATATCCCAGGACACACCTATGTTTTGGGGAAAACCCAGCAGCTTCGTGCCGCTGCTGGAAGACGAGGGGTGCTTTATACTAAAGATAAAATTAAGGTCTGAATAATTAAATATGGATCCTCACTGTATAGACTCACAGTTGCAGTGGGTAAAAAGTTACCAGTAGAGCACCTGCCCCCTCGTCCACTGGACAGCACCAGTGTAAGGGGCTTCTCAAGTTACCAGCAGCTCAACTGATCTTGCGGTATTAAAGAGTGATTTTCTTCCAGACCTGAGCTCAGAATTCAGACATTTGGTGGCTCATGAGGTGGAAATCTTCAGTCACACTGGGTCTATTCTTAAGCCTTAACCACAGGAAACATAGCCACACCAGAACTGCCCAGTGCAGATTACATGTGTCTGCTGCTGCATCAAACCACATCAGAGCAGGGTCTAAACCCCACTCAGCTGCCTCCATACTCATCATCTGTGGGTGCATGATTCAGAATATACTGTAATAGGGCTCGACAATAAGGGTTGCCAGGTTGTCATTGGCAACCATTTTGATAAATTGGCAACCAATTAATTACATGCCATTAGTGAAAACCACTATTTTTTTTTTACATTTTATTAATCCAAGACTTCAATGCTGAAGGGCCAAAAGATATGTTGTGGGAATTAGCACAAATGTCCAGAAAACCCAAATTTGAAAAGGGAGAGAACAGTTGAACAAGCAACCAGTGACTTGCTGGATTATTTTTCGATGGATCTGTGAAGAACATGACAGCTGCAGCTGCAATACTGGTATTTTGTATACCAGGAATTGAGGGTGTAAACGTTAACAGATTACACTTAAGATTCTAATTATGTAAAGTATCTGATAAAACACAGAATATAAATACATTTGTAATAAAGCTTTTATTCTTGTATGTCACATTTTCATTACTCGAAACATAAGGTGGCTAAAAATGGAATCAGTACTTAAATGTGATGCAGGGTTGAACAGCCTGGTAACCAAAGTTAGTGTTAAGCCCTGAGTGAATTGAAGCTGAGTGCTGGAGCAGAGAATGAATGAAGGCTGGCATTAAATGGCTGCATTACAGTTGCATTTCAGGATGGCTTGATTTGTCATCACACAGTATCAATAACTGCCTTATATTGTGTTGAACAATGTGTGCGTGTGTGTGTGTGTGTGTGTGTCTGTGTCTGTGTCTGTGTCTGTGTGTGTGTGTGTGTGTGTGTGTGTGTGTGTGTGTGTGGCGTGAGTCTGGATTCCTGTTGCCATGCTGTATAGTAGTTGAGCTCTGAAACCTAGACAGAGACATGTTGGGACACGTTTGATAAGGGCTGGAGTGACTGTGCCTGACACACAATACTCCCACTAAGGACACACCACAGCCATTTCTTCATTGCATGCAGCACAAAGTTAAACACAGGGACATCCAAAGGAAATACTGGAGATCTCGTAGCTCTTTCACAATCCTTACTGAGGTATTTGAGTGCAGACAGCGACGAAAACACCATTAATCTCATTCATTATGATGTTGCATAGCAGTTGGTGATTGATTCCATAATGTGATATGTATGATGCACTTAGTGCATTTCTTGGTCTAGACGGAGAGGGGAGAAGAAAACACAGACATTGGTTCAGCGAGATCGCGCTGTTGCCAACATGCTGTCACTAATTATTTTAGCATCTGACACCTGAAGCGATCATTTTACAGTATGAATGAACACAGGTGTTTGTGTGTGTATGAAATGAGTCGCCGCCCAATGAAATCATCGAAATAATGTCACACCATCACCTAGTACCTTAAAAAAGCAACAATCACATATTCAAATAGCTCCACCTGAGGGTGTGGAGAGGGCCATTAAACCCAGGAGGAGTTTATGAAAACGCGCAGCGCACTCTGAAGTGTGCTGCTGAATTGTGGTCTTTGTGAGCTTAGGCTAGGGTGGATTTTGCCAGCCATGAAGTGAAACAGACAGGGCCTGTGTTTGACTTGGTCGCTTGCCCATTCACGCTTATTCACATGTATGGCGCCATGCTTATACTACACAGGCAAGCCTGTATGCAGAAGCCAGGACAGTCACAAGCAGAGTGGCAGGGGCAGTCGGTGCATGGTGGGTCGGCTTGTGCGGATGTGGACTCTACTTCAGGTGTAAGGAGATTGTTGTTCAATGCTGTAAACTGGCTGAGAAGCAGACTTTTAAATCAGAGAAGCATGAGTTTTAGTTTTTATTCAAAAAGTATCATCTTCGATACAAATACCTGCCTTAATATCTCGTTACAGAATCTGAAACGATGCCACAGCAAAAACCTTACACATCAGGAAAAGAAAATGGAATAATAGATGACTGAACATGTAAATTAAAATTCTTTTACAGAACATATTTTGATAAATCTCAATGCAAGGAAGAGTCATAAAACAACAGGAGTGAATTATTGTACCATAGTGTGTTTTAATATCCAACCAGGAATGGAGAAACTCTTAAGATCAGCTCGTTCACATCTCTCCACCTTCACACATCACACCGCTGCTTATAAAAGGTCCATTCCATGCAGAGATAAGTGCTAACAGTACAAATGGAGTATATTGCTTTTGAAATGATTGTATTACTATATAATCATTTAATTAACTCATTTATGTTTTACCACACAATGTAACGGCATAGGCTGTGTTCCGAACACATTTCACATAACAAAGCAGGTTGTTAATATGTTCACACTGAAAGAATTGCTAAATTAATTCATTGCTGGGTTGCTGTTGATTGACTCTATTGTCTCACAAATAAATGGAGGAGCTGCCCAGAGCTGCACACAATGAAAATAAATTGTGGATGATGGTGAAAGATAGTGAATTGGCAATGGCAGTTCACATGCATTTTGCCATGTCTTCAACTCAACATAAATACATATTTTAAGAAATTAAATTACTCCAGTTTTAATATTGTTTTTATGTTTTTAACAACTTTCTTCAATTGTAGTTTGAGGGATGTCCAAACTACACATCTTATATCACTTCCTGTACGTACAAATTGGAAAAGCACTGGCTTCTTGTACACTAACTGAAAAAACTGTATACTATAAAAATAAGTATACTGTGATCATTACATATTATACATAGTTTGGATTTTTTTTATCCTTCCAGCTCATTTTTTTCTTTTGCTCTTTACAACTTTATTCTAATTCACAGTTTGATTGACGTCTACACACGTCTTAAATCACTTCCTGTTAGTACAAAATGAAAAAAAACATATTGCCTTCTCGCAAAAAATGTTGAAAATTGCTATTTGTTTAATACTATATATTTTTAGTTTGTAATAGGACTAGAGATAAAGTGTCACAAAAGCCTTCAATACCTGTCACTGAACAGCCATCAAAACATAATCGATGACATGCCAGAGCCTGATCTTTCCTTTTGTGTTGAGTAAAGGGGATCTAGGTCACCCATATGTATTCAACCTAAAATTTATTTTCCCCCTGAGGAGGTGACACTTGGAGGAGACCTGCTGAGAGGCCTTCCTGTGGCTGGAACGAGGGGTTATGTGGTGGGGGTGGGGAGCAGAAATTAGCATTCTCCAACCAAGAAAACAACTTCTCCTTGTCTTTCTCTCTCCTCTGTAGTTTTCTCTAAAATGGCACAGACTCACTCTCGCCCAGTAAACTTGGCACCTGTGTGACCGGCAACAGCAGAAGAGTTGTTCTAGTGCAGGGCGGGTCCAAAAACCACTATTTTTGTAAGCCCTCCCACACCCCTCTTTCTTCCACTACTGCTCTCCACTCAGTTCATAGGCATTCCAATGGTATTTATATTTCCCTCCAGAGCAGGGGGAAGTTGACAAGCGCTCACACAGACATTGGATTCAGCTCAGCAAGGTGGGCAGTACTCCCACAGCTTCCTTGCCATTGGCCTCCATGTGGTCACATGATCTGCAGAGATAGACTGAAGTGTTGGCACTCCTCCCCCTAGGCTCTGCTCTGCAGTCCTTCTCAGCTCACTTTAGGCTTTTTACGCCTCTATGAGAAGTTTTCTGTTGGTGGGAGAGTGTGTGGGTGAGTGTGTATCAGCCAGCGGTCAGGGGCTTGTTTGGGGTACAGTGTTTCAGTTATGTTTCGGGAGCTCCCAGAGTCCACAGGCAGCGAGTGTCTTGGGAGTATGACCCCAGAGACTCAGGATTTCTACCTGAGAATGGACCATCACCGCAGACGCTCCGGGTACAGGCTGGGCAGGATCATTGCCAGGCAGCAACTCCTCAAGAAGATCGCTGGAGGTAGGGGAGGCATTTGGATAGAAGTGACAGTTCAGTTTTTTTTTAAAAATCAGCCTGGTTTTCGAGCCTTGGCTGAAGAGCCAGCTGTTAGGTATTCACAGTTTAAATTAATCCTTCTTTGTCATACCTCCAGGAATGCTAGGAGTCACGGTAAAGCAAGCTGATAGTTATTATATGATATATATGATATATATATATATATATGATATGACGCATATGTATGAATATGACAGTATGATGTTCTTTGGAAGACAAATATAGTGATAACATCGTACGTGTGTGTGTGTGTGTGTGTGTGTGTGTGTGTGTGTGTGTG
>CALSCE010009465.1:6951477-7120748 GCA_943593645.1 Bovichtus variegatus | reverse complement strand
CTCTGTAGCTCTGTATCTCTGTAGCTCTGTAGCTCTGTATCTCTGTAACTCCGTGCGTGCGTGCGTGTTTGTTTTCACCTATTTTACCTTTTAAAGTCTTCAGTTTATAGTCATATCATATACATTGTCTTAAAAGTAAATAGACTGCAGATGGTTATATAAGGTCCCAAGTTGTTTCCTGTGAACTTCCACTCTGACAGACTGGTTGTCATTACATCCATCTCTGAATAACCAGACGGGGGCTTTCAGTTTGAGAATCACTCAGGTCTGTCCATCCCCAAGTCTGTGTTTGTAGGATTCCAGGCACAAAGGTTGTTCTTTTACTGTGTTGGTTAATGCTCCAGTGGTTTTGTTAAAATGGAAATTACCTACCGTGCTTAAGTTTCACTTTTCTTATCCCTGTTTTAACTGTGCGTTATCCCTTGTGTTTCAGAAATTGAGGCGAAAGAGGCTTGTGACTGGCTGCGTGCGGCAGGATTTCCTCAGTATGCTCAGCTCTTTGAAGGTAATTAAAGCACTCCCACACACATCACAAAGGGGGGGGGGGGGGTGTTGTTTGGTTAAAATATAGAGATTAATGAAGTAGCACACCAATAAAATGGCTCTGTAATAAACCAAAAATGGCATTTTTATTTCAGCATTTTTTTTAAACTGTTGTAAAAGGAACCACTGTTTTAGCCAGAATGTGGGCTTTTTAAGATGATGAGGGAATAATAGTACACAGTGTTATCTGGTCTGTCTCCCTAGTTTCCAACACTGTACACACAACTATGTATTTATGGGCTAGATAGTGAGCCTTTTTTACACAACTGTCCTCAGGATGCCTCGCAGCTAGGGCTCCAGTCAGATCCTCAGACACCACAACACAAGCGGGAATATCAGCTGCTTTTAAAGTCTAATCTTTTCCAAGCTATGGTTACAACATAAACATGTATTCTGTGGTGAGGTCATGGGAAGAAATGGGTTTTATCTGAGCTTAAAGTAGCTCTACTCCCTTAGATCTTTGTGTCATGGCCAGACTTTTCATGTGCTTTGGTGCAATATATTTGTTTGCTGACAGTTTGTTGATAGTTGTAACAAAGCTCAAGCAATGTGCGCTGAAAATGGCTGTTGGAGTGCAAAGCAGATAACTTGAGCTTCACTCCTGATGCTTGGGATCATACATTATTAAATTGCATTATTTAGGAAATATGTTATTAGGACGTAATCGTGTTTCAAAGGCTACAGTATATCTGAATGTCTGCGCCCTTAAAGAACAGGCCGAGCCTTGTTGAGGTCTGCTTCTGCTTTTCATAAAAAGTTAACGACTTCACATGAATGCGGTGGAATGTTAGATTCAGAGGGTCTGGATTCAGTCTCTTAAGTTATGTAAGAGGAGGCCCATACCCAGAGAAAGACGTAATGCCTGCACAAGCCGGAGCGCTGTTATTTGGGCAAATTCTGTCTCTTCTCATTAGCATCACATAGAAAAAGTGTGATGGTCTCCCAGCCTTCAATGTACTTCTGGAAAGAATGGGGTTTCCACATATTTTTGTTTATTCATTCCATGAACACTGTCTATAGAAGAACTATTGAAATAACAAATCTAGTTTCAACACTGCCACTTACTCCAACTTTTTATGCTTTCTTTTCTTCAGATTCCCAGTTCCCCATTGACATTACTCCTGTAAAAAGAGATCATGACTTTCTGGACAAAGATCTCGTGGAACCTCTGTGCAGGTAACCAGACGTTTGACTGACACTGAAAAGACGATGGCTCATATGTGAGTCAATGCCACAAATAATTTCCTTGCCTCGAGGAAGTCGACTTGTGTGAGAATCCCTATATGAACTTTAAAGGACACGTATTATGAACAACTTTTTCAGTTCTTGTGCACATACATTTGGGTATGTGGAGTGCCTACCAACCCACAAACAGTGAAATAAGACAACCCGGTCATTTTTTTATGGGCTTCCTTGAATCATGGCGGGATTCGACAAGCCTTTCAGATTCAGCTCCCCTTCCTATGTCACATGCAGGTTTACTAGATTATACCACCCGCTATGTGAGTATCTCCATCCACGGCTTGAGAACTACCTTTTCATTTTTACCTATCAGAGCAGACTGGGAGAGTGGCTTAAAGGGACAGGCGCTAAAACAGATCATTTCAGACAGAGGGGGTGAATAAAGGTATATTGAGGCGGACAGTATAAGAAAAATTATGTGTTTTTTGAACATTAAAGTATGTAAACATGTTCTAGTAGAAACCCAAAATACAAGTATCAACAAGAAAATGAGCATGATGCCCTCTTTTAGAGTAACACGTCTCACATTTCATAATATAGATAATAGCAAAATGTCATGTCAATTTATTTAAAAAAATGTCATGGTTATTAAGAATAAATGAAGAAAAGAAGATGTTCCATTCATTGCTGTTACATTTATTAAACACAACAAATCAGTCCGTCAGTAAATACAGACCTTCATCTGTTGGTACTTAAATGTCAGGCTGACATACTGATTTAATAAACACTTATTAAATGCAATTCTAAGAGCATTGGAGTGACTCTTTGAGCTTCCCTCTGACATAACGAGTATGAGTAATACTTAAAATGTGAGGTTTTTTTTTTACACTTTGCCAGACAGTATTAAGTCAATAAAAGAGCACTAAGCCAACAACTGGTGACTCCACATCACTCCCTTGTAGGACAAGATGGCTCATGTACTTTTTCAAGCCGAGATGAAAGCAGCACTTCAGTTACTACAGTAACCATGGCAACCGTCCTGAGAGCGAAGGAGGAGGAGCATGAGGGTTGCCTTGCACAGCTCAATATACTGTGACTCTAAACAACCCTAAAGCATCTCATCTAAATTCCAAACTAGCCACGGGATAAATGGGAGACAATTGGAAACAGTTCCACCTCCAATGTGATTTTGCCCATGACTTCCCAGCATCTCTATGGTAACATAAGGATGGCTTTGTTGTCAGTTACGCCACCGCAGTGTAGTCTGCAAAAATAAATACCATCCTACATACTGTGGGTGTCTGAATGGAAACTGATAGATGTTTCATGTATGTGAGTGCTCTCTCTGATCCCTGGCTAAGCAGCCTCCTATTTTAGTAACCACATTCAAAGCTCTTTAGGCCTGTGGAATAAAGGGCCCCCAACTTAAAAATCCTTTCTTCAGTTGGGTCCCACTATCTACTGTAACAATCATGAGAACTGTGTGTGTGGCTAACCCCTGTCGTCTACAGCACTGAGGGTTAGTTACAGCCTCCATCTGAGGTCATCACCATCACAGAACAATACAGTCAATCTGTAAAAAAAAAAAGACTTAGTAATATCTGGAGCTGATAAAGCTTGTGACTATCATACCACAAATTAGTTTCTTCTGTTTAAAGCCAGGGCACAGTGAGCTGGAGTGTACTTTGTCATGCCCTTATCTTTTCCCCATGTGGTTCATGTACAGTTTTTAGTTCTGTTACTTTACACATCCCAGTTTGCGCACCCACAAAACCTCTAACCACTAAGCATCTGCTTTAAGGCGTAGACTGTATGTTTGATTCCAAATATTGGAAATGTTTTCTTGCTTCTCTGACAACTGAGTTCAGGACATTTCATTTGTGTTTCAAAGGCAAAGCTTTCATGTTGTTGTTGATGAGCCCAGCAGAATGCTATGACAGACTGCATGTTTGTGTAAGTCTTGTCAGACGCAACTGAAAAATTAAGAAAAAATCAAAAAAGTGCCAAATGGCATTAAAGACTGGTGCATGTGTAGATTAAGATCTACATATGACTTTATTGAATGAACCAGGCTGTGATAGGAACATACATCTCACTAATCCATTGGTTTACCTTAAATTCATCTTTCTTCAAACTACCGCACACCACCTTTTTTAAGCCACAATCGCTTGTATCCAATGCTGAGATAAAGAGGACAGAGCTACCGTCAATTACCGGTGTTCATTAGGTTTAGGATATTGTGGAACGGACTAACTGAATTTCCCTCTAGGTCTGGTTGTACATCCAGACCTGCTGCTGATCTGGTTAACACTTAAATAGCAAACAGAATGGGATTTATTTCTGAAGTGGTCATTAGGAAGCTTTTCTGGTGTTTTCCCTTGTTTGTCCAGAACTTCTTTGAACCTCAGGCCCTTTTTAAGCTAGTACAAAGTGTAGCTGCTTGGCTGTTAACAAACACTAGAAGACACGATCCCATTAGTCCTGTATTAGCCTCCCTTCACTGGTTACCAGGAAGTTTTAGAATTGATTTTACGGATTGCTTTTAAAGAGCTATGGTTTAGCCCCCAGTTACATTGCTGAATTGCTGCTCCCTTATGAGCCAGAGCGCAGCCTCAGATCAATCTGCAGGGCCCCTCAACCCCTTGTCTGAGGATCTAATGCTTGTAGAATCAGTGACATATTTTAAACCACTTCTCAAAATGTATCTTAAAAAAAAGCCTTCATCAATACGAGCGCATCATTTTATTTTCAACATGTCTTTTATCTTTTTAATGTTATTGCCTTCTTTTTTTCTATTACTTTTGCCTATTTAATTTTTATTTGAAATTGTCATTGTCTGGTTTTATTTCATTGCTGTCCTGAAATGTTTTTTTATTCATGTTCCAACCATGTAAAGCACTTTGTAACTTTGTTTTGAAAGGTGCTGTATAAATACATTTTATTATTATTATTCTTTCTTTCAGGCGACTCAACACCTTGAACAAGTGTGCCTCTATGAAACTTGACGTGAACCTTCCGAAGAAGAAAGTAAGTGTCGGCTCTACATTACGAGCTTTATCATCAAAAGGAGGCTTCTGCAGTCTTTCACTTTTAAAGTGGATTATAGTATGAAAAGTGCAAGCTATATGTATTTTGAAAAAAACATGCTACCCAAACAAAAAATCTAGTTTTTAAAAGGTTGATGATTTAGTGCATAGATTATTTTTAAATATAACACTTTGTATGTACCTCTGAGGGTTTGTTGTGTTATTTTATTCCTTGGAAAGCACCATTCCTTGACTCGAATATCACCGTTGAAATTTGTAAGAAAAATAAGTCAAATTTGTATTTTCTTCCAAATTTTTAAAGTTATGTATATACTTCCTGCACCAACACAAATATAATCTGGTCTCATCCCTTTAGCCTATATTCTATGATATTTATGATTGATTTATGACATTGTTGTGTTCATGCCTTTTGAGTGGGATTGCTTTTTATCTGTCCCCACTTTGCCATGTAGCCTGCTGGCTTACATTAATGATTTTCTTCCTGACCTGGTCTATTTATGGAAAAGTCTTCAAGTCAAGAGAATCATTTGTCTGGTGTTATATGACTGTTGGCTGATTGTATAATGTTATTATTTCTGAGCAGACTCATCCTCCAGCCATTTCCTGTATTTCCTATTTATCTGTTCTTTGTAGCATATATTATTGGTGTGATGCTTTATGCCTCACCTTGCAAGCCAGCTGATGTTGTGAATCATTTTTTTACTCACAAAACAACGAGGAAAAATTAACTAATTGTCTTTTGTGGAAATTTTTTTTTTTTATGTCAATCTCAATCACTGTATGTGTATGCATGCTCTTTTTCATTTAAATGTATTTATTATGATTTAATTGGGCATGAAGATATTTTATGAGAGACCTATATGTAAAACATTCCTAACTACAAAAAAGATTCGAAATACCAAATTAAATCATGTAGGCCAGAATAATTGATGCAATCTGTCTTTCCCCAGAGTGAAGACTCGGATGAAGAAGACCTGTTTGCTATCAGTGACAAATGGACCTTTGAGTGGAGCAGCCGCCGCTGGTCCAGGTTACAGGACATTGACTGTCTTCTGGAAAACCACAAAGAGGGTCAGCCCTCCAGTGACAGCGTGCCTCTGAGAACCACCACCAGCAGCGAGAGCGTTCTGACGGACCTCAGCGAGCCGGAGATCTCTTCTCTGCACAGCGAGAGCAGCGGGGGCAGCGGCCATAGGGGCTTCAGCACAGAAGAATCGGACTGCTCCAACCGCACCGGCTCCGATTCTGCAGCAATGCCAGACTCTACTTCTCTCACCATGCCTCACATTCCCAAAGAAATTGCTCACTATGGCTCACTACCTAATAAGAACGGCAAGATAAGCCGCACCCGTGCCAAAGACTTCTTGAGGCGCATGGAGACACTGCGCTCCAGAGGAACTCTGGGAAGGGGTCGTAAGACGTTGGTCATCAGCTCTCCAGTGCTGCAGCAGGAAGCCCAAGCACTGAAGACGCTGCAGTGTGTCGAGATCATAAATGGAGATAGTGAGGCTCCAGTAACGTCCAACAAAGTTCTGCCATCTCAGTCCGGTAGTGAGGGCAGCAGCCACTCTAGTGGCAGTGCTGTCAGCACACCCAGCCTGAAAGAGCGTAAGGCTCACCGGGCTGACTACAAGCGCAGTGGCATGTATTTAGAGGACTTAGACATTTTCTCAGGCACCCAAGTGAATAAAGTTGCAGAACAAAACCGCAAGAATGAATTCTGCTCCTATGAAGACCTGGTGGTCCACATTCCCAAAGACCACAAGCCAGGAACCTTCCCCAAAGCACTGTCCATAGAGAGCCTGTCCCCAACCAATGGGGCCTCTATCAACTGGCACACAGGCAGCATGCATCTGGACTCCCCACTGATTTCATGCAGGAAGGAATCCAGGCCTGTCACCCAGTGCTGCTCGAGAGGCAGCCGCATCAGCGTGTACGATAATGTTCCCGGCTCACATCTGTACGCCAGCACTGGAGACCTGATAGACTTGGAGAAAGAGGATCTGTTCCCTCACCTGGACGATATCTTGCTGCACGTCAATGGTCTACAGCAGATAGTGGACCATTGGTCTAAGAATGTGTTGCCTGTCGGAGAAGGGCTGGCGAAAGTGGACGGCGAGAGGGAACATGCAGTAGGTCATCAGTCCTCCAGTCAGATCACATTGGACTTTGAAGGAAATTCTGTCACAGAAAGCCAGACTACACCTAGTTACGGGGACAGAGACAGAGTATCACTTGCCGATACAGAATCAACAATCCTCAGGGAGAGGAGGGACTCCGGAGTAGGTGGTTCACTCACAAGACCTAATCGGTAAGATTCATGGAGCTGTTTTAAAAGTATTGACATATTTAATACTCTATTATAAGTTTGCTATGAACAAAAGAAAAAATATTTTTTTCTCTGCCGTTTCATCTTTTATGACATCAGGTTACGATGGCCCAGCTTTCAGATATCTAATCGCATAAGTCACTCAGTGGCGTCCCTGCAGATCACCAACCAGTCAGCAGGCCAGCTGAGTTTGTTGCAGAAGTTTTCTCTGCTGCGCCTTACTGCAATCATGGAGAAGTACTCCATGTCCAACAAGCATGGCTGGACCTGGTAAGTCTAATTTTAACTTCTAAGATCCACTTTTGGTGTGGTTCAAGAATGATGACATCATTGTTTTTATCAGTGAAAGCACTATTTCTTCAAATTATTATATTAGTACAGTTAATTTGTTTGTCCAGTATGGTATGAATCAGCCTTAATTAATTACTGTAACCAGATTCCACTTTGGTTTACAAGCTGTTATTTCATGTTAAGTAAATGTGAGTATATCCAGCAAGGTGTCAACGATGTTGTGTTGATGTCTCTCTTAGGTCCGTGCCAAAGTTTATGAAGAGAATGAAGGTACCAGACTATAAGGATAAGAATGTGTTCGGCGTGCCTCTCATAGTGCATGTGCAGCGTTCTGGACAGCCGCTGCCCCTCGGCCTGCAGCAGGCCCTGCGGTACCTGAGGAGTCAGTGTCTTGACCAGGTCAGCCACAGTACTTGCGTTTTTCACATGTGATGTAACAAATGGTTGGCTTTATCTCATGTGTATAATGTGGTGCAAGGTTTCAATGACTGACACAGGTTGTAAGCAAATACAACATTAGTACAATAACGCTACAGTGAGCGGAACTGCTGTACAATGTAGTTACATACGGCTGCCAGCTGTCAAGTTAACGCGTCTGTTTTGCTTCCAGGTGGGTCTCTTTCGTAAATCAGGGGTGAAGTCTCGAATTCAAGCTCTCAGGCAGATGAATGAGAATTCTCCAGACAATGTGAACTATGAGGATCAGTCTGCCTACGATGTGGCTGACATGGTGAAGCAGTTCTTTAGGGATCTACCTGAGCCTCTGCTCACCAGCAAGCTGGGGGAGACCTTCCTCCATATCTACCAATGTGAGGACATACATCTCTCTTTGCTTTTCTTTTGTCCCGTGTCAGGTTTTAACTTTATTTTCTTTCTTGGTTTTGTTTTGAGAGCACTGTGAAATTGCAACAAAACTCACATAGAGTACTGTACTGCTTGAGGATGCAATTTCAAATCTAGTAAATGATCTTTGATAGTTCATGATAGATTTCTGTCTATTCTATCACCGTGTCTGTAAAGCGGAAATAATAGAAATCAATTTTCTCATATGTGCAGATGTGCCGAAGGACCAACGGTTGCAAGCTGTCCAGGCAGCCATCATGTTGATGTCGGATGAAAACCGAGAAGTCCTGCAGACACTGCTCTGTTTCCTTAGCGATGTCACTTCCTCTGTGGAGGAGAACCAGATGACACCCATGAACATTGCTGTGTGTCTGGCCCCCTCCCTCTTTCATCTCAACATACTCAAGAAAGACAATCTCTCACCAAGGTACTTTTTTTTTTAAACATTGCCTGCCACTCTGTGCCTAAAAAAAAAAACTAATGAACAAGATATGCATGCTTTCTAATAACTCCTGCATGATTATCTTCACCTATTACTCCATAAAGATAGACATAAAAATGGGTTACAGAGTTTGCTCAGCCCTCAGGGGTGCAGTAGATTTATCTCTTTCTGTGCCACTTTTAAAAGGACATGGCACTCTTTTTAAAGCTCAGTGTTTTATGAGATCATGCTGTGTACAAACAAAGCAAAGCTCTCTAATTTACCATGTTGAAATTGTTGCTAAAGGGATCAAAGGGGTTTCCTGCAGAGCGGAGGAAGGGTTTATATACTGCGTTTCGTGGGGACGTTGACCCGAGGACTCTGTTGGCCTAATAAGCTTTCTCTCCCCATAATCCCCAGGGCCATGCAAAAGAAGTATGCCACTGGCAGACCAGACCAGAAGGACTTGAATGAAAATTTAGCAGCGACACAGGGCCTCGCTCATATGATCATAGAGTGCAACCGTCTCTTTGAGGTACAAGAACCTGTAGTTGAGATGATGGAAGAATTTCAAGCTTGGATGCAATATCCACATGCCTCCCTCTGTGTATATTTGCTGTGAATCTTACCTCATGCTTTAATAAACCCATTAGATCCCCCATGAGATGGTTACTCAGTCGCGTAATTCATATGTGGAGGCTGACCTGCATGCACCAACAATTGATGAGCTGTGCAAGCAGCTGGAGGATCGTGATGGAACGTACCAAACTCATATGGAGGGGAGACTTCAGAACCAGCTCAAAGAGGCCCGGGAAAAGTCCAAATACTGGGTCTCCTGCAGCAGCTCTGACAACACAGAGCTCTACTATAAGAAGGTTGGTGCTCTTTCTATTTTGGAGTTATTTCATTATTGTTTCAGATGCATTAAAATAATCATGATGTCACTTATCAACTCCAAATTATAAGGTAACACGGGAAATCAAAAATGCAAAAACATTATCACACATTATCAAAACTCGGTGTCCTTAGAAACTTTTAAAAGGAAATTGTCATCACATCATTTAGTGTTTCTTGACATATATAAATCTCTTCTTCTTTTCTCCCATATTGTTTTTCATCTATTTCTTTGTTTTTATTGGATTATTGGTAGTTTTCCTGCTCATTTTGAGCAGAAAAACTACTTGTTGTCATTTATTTTTTGTTGTATTTTTCTAAATTATGTTAACTTAGTTAAGTTTTTTTTTCTCCTTTTTTTGTTATTGTTATTTTTTCTTCTTAAGTTGAGGGAAGGTCCGTTGTGTAAGCCTGGGGCTTCTTGACCATTTTTATTTTTAAATTAACATGATTGTTTTTGTGTGTCCCTTCAGGTGGGAGATGGGAACCCTTTGAGACGCTGGCGAGTGTCTGTGGAGGTGGAAGCACCACCATCTGTAGTGTTGAACCGCGTGCTGCGAGAGCGCCACCTGTGGGATGTGGACCTGCTGCAGTGGAAAGTGTGTGAGACACTGGACAAGCAGACAGAGGTGTTTCAGTATGTCCTCAATCGCATGCCCCCTCATCCCAGCAGGGACTTCGTAGTACTCAGGTGAGTGGAGATACAAAGAACATGCTAAACAGCATATCGTCTTTTTGTTTTGAAGTTGCAAAAATGTATTTTCTTTTGGTGCACATACTCAATCTCTTTCTGTTTATTTAAGGTCATGGAGGACAGACTTGCCCAAAGGTGCCTGCTCCCTGGTTTCTGTGTCGATAGAGCATGAGGATTGTCCTCCTGTTGGAGGGGTCCGGGCTATAGTCCTGGAGTCCAACTACCTGTTAGAGCCCTGCGGCTCAGGAAAGTCCAGACTAACTCACATCTGCAGAGTGGACTTGAAGTAAGTCCCACAAGCATCTAGTTAAAAGATTTTCTCACTAACTTTTAGATATTTTCATTATACTCACAAAATACACCGATACATTTGTATGTGCGATATTAGTTTCATTTTTAAGATAATTATTTGAAGCTCCTTTTACGATATAGTATATTGAGTATACTGTTCTGATTGCAGGGGAAGGACTCCAGACTGGTACAACAAAGCCTTTGGTCACCTTTGTGCCGCAGAAGCTGCTAGGATCCGCAACTCCTTTCAGCCGCTCATTACAGACGGCCCAGAGACCAAAATCTGAAATTCTTTGCCAAGTGTGTCTGCTCAGCCTTGAGATCAAGATTGAGCCTTTGAGTCATTGCTAACAGGCAGACACAAAGCATAGACAAGACCCCAGAACTAAAGCACAGTTTATTCCGCTTGTTTTTCCAGAGTATAAAGGCTCTAAAATGGATTTTGAGCTCCTCTGTACTTGCACAATGACAAAAGAGGACATCTTATAGGTGCTGAGCATAATTACTCAATGGGAAATTAATCATCCTGCCAATGTCCTTAGCATTAGGATTGTATTTACCTTGATGTTGCTAAACCTGTATATTATGATAATTATTATCTTTAATAATATTGTATTACTGTTACTTTAATCTACAATGTCTAGGACATTCAAGCTCTTAAACGCTTCTGGGAAGCATGTATATGTTATTAATTTCAGATCATTTCAAGCTATAATTATTATGATGTAGACTCAAGTGTCTGTGTGTGTATGTATATATATATATATATATATATATGTGTGTGTGTGTGTGTGAATATACTGTACATGCAAGCAAAATGTTTATATTGTATATATGTGAAGTGATAAATAGTTCATATGTTAATATCCTATATATTGATTATTTCACTGTCAACCTTCCTGTAGTACACATGGTACAAAATTGTAAGCTGGTTTTACTTTGCTTCAGTATTGCCATTTTGAAATGGGTGTAATTTTATTGAACTTTGACCTCCCATGGTTGTGAAAAGAATGACTTAAGGTTTGACTTGTTCATACCTGCTTAAGGGTACTGGATTGTGCAGTCAAGTACAAAAGACATCATTTTTTAATAAAACTATCAAAATGATCAAATGTTTGTATGCACTTATTCATCATCTTACTGACACATCAAAAAGTCAAAACAAGACATTTTAAGAAATCCTTCTGTAAATAATGTATACCTGTGAAGGAGTCTAAATACCTATTGAGGACAATTGATATTAAACAGTGTCAGTAATAATTCTGTGAAAATATTTATTTTCCAAAATCATGTATACTACTCATATGCACTGACTTGTACTGACACAAACACAATTCTCTCTGGTCTGGGATGAGAGGGACCTCTACTGGACATTTAAAGGAAACACGTCCACATGGGAGGATGGATTTACATAGACACCTTATTCGAGCTTTCAACTCATTTTTAATGCAAACATAACCGTTTTTCAAAAGCAAAATGCAATGGAGACTGCAATTCCTTTTGTCTGACCCCTCCTTACAATTTTTTTTACAATTTCCCATAAATGTGGGCTGAACACATAAACCTGATTGATTGTCACCTTTGTCCACTAGGTGGCCCTTTCTGATCAGCAGCATCTTCATCTTAACTGTGGACACATTTTGTTTTCCCCTGAGACAATATTATTGAAATGAAGCACCCTTTTTTCAGTTATTTTCAACAGCTAGTAAGGGTGAGAAGATATACGTATCTGCTAAGATATCTAATGGGGAAATGTTCATGCCAATGCTAACGGAGAAACCACAGTAGTTGTTTCAGTCTTAAAGGATGCCACTCTAAATCTATACCCATTTTGTAAAGTATCAAAATACATCTTGGAAATAAAGTTAGAGGTTGTGGCAGCTCAGGCATGATGAAAGTATATAAAAAGATCATTCACCAAAACCATTATAGAATACAGTGAGAAGCTGCTGTGCCAAAACGATCATTACATGAACATTGCTGCAGGTTATTGAGTCTGGATCTGGTCTTAATTCAGTTCCCTATATGCTCTTAGTGTGTGAATGGCAAAGTCAAACCCCTCCATTAACCTCTATTCAGCACTGGCAGGCTTTATGGTTCTCATTGGAATAGGGACCAGGAAGCTTAACAGAAGGAATAGGAGGATAGGAGGGATTGAGTTAGACATTACAAGGACATTATGAGACAAAGTGATGTGTTGGGACAACAGAATAAACATGTTTTAATGGATAATTCCTGAAGGACACAGTAGCTATAAAGAAAATATGCCTCATTCAACCCAATATGTAAATTATGTATCCAAAGATAGTACTCTGAAAAAAACATTTACAATAGCAAATAAGACTAGAGTTAGATAAAAACAGCCAACAATAATATTAAATATTCAGATTGCTAATTGCTTTGTACAGCATTACCGTAAATTAAATCAAGTTTTAAAACTGCATAATAATATACATGATAGGTACAGCTGTATTCAGCGGAACATTATTTCTACCTCTTTTGAAGCCATACTGACAGATCAGCTTAATGAGGTCATGAAATGCAAGCTCAGCTTTTGGCTGTCTGTCAGGACGATGGACAGGATTGTAGCCAAGCTGTCAGTGTCAGTCTCTTTTATATAACCACTGAACCCTGGTGGCTTTTTTTTGGTAATTATTACATGTTATTATAGACTGTAAATCTTTTTTCATATGACTTTGGTCAAAGTAAAATATGTCACACAGGAGATATTGGAGAAGCCACTCCTCTTGATTTTCTCATAAAACATTGAAGACAAATCATTTTTACGAGACAAAACATAGATGCAATGCGTGCAGATGCTTTGGCACCTCATCATTCAAGTGAAATATTCATTTTAAAACAAACATTTCATTAATATAAAACAAATCTGTAAATGGAAATATGCATGGTCAACAGTGATAGATGCAAACCAAGATCTTTAAAAAAGAAAAAAATATTAAGTAATAAACCAGACAATTCATTAATTTCCACCAATGCCGGTAAATGGTTGAACATTCTACCTGTAATTACCAGTTTAATGTGATGTGTCAACAAGCAGACCCACTTATCAACTCACCAGGACCATAAGGGAAAGCTTGACCAGGGAAATTAATCTCACTGTAATAGGATTTGTTGTATCGCTTTGCATATTACTATCCAGGGTCACCTTTGTGCCTCACAGACTAATCAAGGAAATGTACACACCTGAATCTGAAACTTTAATGAAACCAGTTAAGAGAGAAGAACTGGTAGGATAATAATGATAATTCAAGTCAGATGTTTGCATGTGTGCATTCATGGTGGTCAAAACGATGGCCTGAAAGGCTGGGTGTTAATACCCGTGTTATACAATTTGACATGGCCATACAACTCAGGTCTCATTTTAGTCTTTGGCTAGGCTCGTGGCTCTAAAAGACCAACATGGCATCAGGTCTTTTCCCTTGTGTAGGCCTACAACTTCATGATGACAAATAAAAAAAAACTAATAAAGTAGTAATAAAGTTTCCATTCAGAATGGATTGCGGGTGTCCGTTTGCAATTTCCCTCATGGTAAATAAAAAGTGATCTTATCTTAACATCTATAGTTAGACACCTCAAGCATCGCACCGACTGTAGATATCAATCATTCCATGTATGAGTGCCAGTTTACTGGGACATCCAGCCGGAACAAAGCCATCATTAAAGTTATTAGGCACACCTGTGCGTTTGCTGCTATTGAGTAAGAGCTAACTATAAACATTTCTCATTTTGGAAAGATTTTTTTTATTGCATTTTCAACTTTCAATTTACATAGGGTAATACAGTATATCTATTTTTCCATTCAGCCAGGAAACATCAGTCAGGTAACTTCCGGCTGTCATCTTTGTTTGGGAAGGAAGCTACATTGGTGTGCTGTAGCGTAAGCTAAATTAACATGGACTATGTTTCGTTTTAGTTTAACTTTCACCAGTAAAATGTAACCGGATTGGCCTAATTGACACACTTTATAAAATGGAGTTGGATGGCACTATAAACTGCTTTTTGCTTGACAAGCTAATACCAAGTGTCCATGGTATTAGCTTGACGAGGCACTCCGCACTTTGCTGCTCCCACCTGCCCGCTGGAAACACGGGGAAGCGGCCGACCTGCTAGCGGTCAATCTCCAGCTCCATCATTGCAGCCAGCGCAGGCGTGGTGAACCGCAGGCAGGGGGCGGCAACATGGCAGTGGCAGCAGCACAGACACCGAGACGCGCATTTAACAGAGCGGCACTTTCACATACACAGCGCAGGTCAGTCTGCTCAGTTAACCGGCTGGCTCCGACAACACACCGGGACTCTCTCACCGGGACTCTCCAGAGTGGATTTAACTGACGGAGAGTGATTTCTTGTCTGTGTTTTTGTTTTTGTTTTTCGCGGCTTCGCGAGTGTACTTCTCTTTCATTTCTTTTTGATGCTCCAGAGCAGTGATTGGATTTATTACCAGGAGAACGCGTGCAACCAGCTTCTTAAGCCGCCCGGTTTGGGTGGAAATGACAAGCGAGAGACCGGTGACAATGCCGGGCTCGATGTCGCTCTCGGACCGACAACCCCCTCCAGGTCACAGGCAACACTCTGCAGCAGTCTCTGCTGCCGCCGGTGAGACAATGATGATGTCCGGCTCAGGTTCAGTTGTGTTCCCGGCTGGGATTATCAATCCATCGGTTCCAATACGGGATATCAAAATGAAATTTGCTGTTGTCATCGGACTGATCCAGGTTGGAGAGGTTAACAACAGGGATATTGTTGAAACGGTGCTGAATTTGGTAAGTGAACGTTTTTTTTCCTCCTAATGCCCAATTCCCAAAATAGGGAATCCTATTCAGTGGCAACAACTGAATGTAATGTTGACATATGGCAAATGAATGCTATTCTAATGTCGAGACTGTGCAAATGATTATTACATTGTTTGCAGTGCTGATATAAGTAGGCCGATTTAGGATATGTGAGAGTAAACAGCAGTTAGACATTCAAAAGTCACACATGCACACAGACAGGGTGGGTTGAGGAATGAGGGGATACTAATACAAAGGCAGTTTTCAAGTTCAACAAAAAGTCCCAAATTCACTGTGTTTGCTTGTAAATGAGGCACAGTGGTGTGGATGATGTCAGGGATGGTAAAGTGCAGATTGGCTGGGAATACAGTGTTTTGCAGTGATGTAGGTGAGCAGAGGCAGGGGACATCTGCCGTTGCTGTGTGTGGGAGAATTCAAGGGGCCTGGAGCTAAGGGTCCCAATATCACGCCAGGGATTATAACTGCTTTCAGGGAGTCTTCTGGACGTCTAGAATGACTAATATCCCTCGATAGAGGGTTTAAGAACTGGTCAGTGTTTGGTGACTAATTTGGCCAGTGCAGCTCCTCAGGAGCATGGTAAAGACGATGAATATTCTTGGTGTATACTGGACCTGCTGCTAATTTAAGTGTGAGTATTTGTGGTAATATGATGGTCATCACCCTCTACCCAGATTCATTTTCACCTAATATTGTGTAAAGTTTAGTTTTTTCTTCACTTTTTCAACAAGCCGGGAGAGTAATTTCTCTTAAACCATTGTATGAGTAGCTGCAGCAAAAGTGAGAGGAGAGTGAGCAGTAATGATTGTCAGCATAAGGTGGTTTGAGGTTTGAACTGATGGTATGACCAGGGTCAGCAAATGATGGGCAATTTCCTCCACTGGTACAGTTTTAATATGTTATGAAGAGACTGTGGAGCCAGTCCATACCTTCTTTGTCATGACCTTCTGCAGGACAAACACACTCAAGCCTGCTTGCAATAGGTGGCCTTCCCTTGTTAGCACACCAGAGATTAATTACGACCTGTTCTGCCACAACAGAAATCCACTTTGTGGAGCAAGACAAATTGTAGCCCTTGGCATGTTCAGACATGAGACTTGTTCTGCAATAGCTCGAGTCTCTGACACCTTTCCCCCTCTCACTTGGTAAGGCTATTTTCACAGGAAATGTGCACAGAAAATAAAACACTGTAGTCTACACTTATTGTCCAAACAGTGTTTATTAAGTTTAATGTATTCTCAAATGTGCTTTAGTCTGTTGAATGAATGCAGAGCATTGAAGCCACAGCGGCTCTTTGCACATCCAGTGCATTTTTATATTTCAAAGTAATTTGTGCATGCTCTTATATCATACAGCAGAGAGTACTTTATCCAAGCATTTCTCAGTCACATACAGGTCCCAAACTTTTGAATGACAGATTTAATTAACAATTGGATTCTACTTGATGTTTTTGCAAACAGAAATACAACTTCTCCCCAATTGATGTGCATACAAATGAGCCACATATAATGCAGCAATCTTGGGACCAGATGACACGGTAATTGTTATTATATCTGCCGCCTCATCAAAACAATATCACAAAAGGCATGAACAATGCTAGCCAGGGAAGAGGTTGGAGAAAGCTGTCATGCAAACAACCCTCCTGTCGGTAAGATGTCATGACTACAGGAATTTTTATGCTTATAAGTTCAGGTTATTTTTGAAGTGGTGTAGAAAGGGCCTGGAGATCCAAAAGCATCCATAACTGTATCACATGGGCTCCAATTTGTGGAGTAATGAAATAATAATGTTTTTCTCATTCTCCAAGGAGCATCTTGGAAAAATTGTAGCTAGATGTTCAGACCAGGATCCTCTATTATAAAAATGTGTCTTATTCTGTTTTTTATTTTTATTTTTATCTAGCTGCAGTTCTTGTTGAACTGCCAATATGGGTAATTTGACAATAAAATGGATCTGATATTACTGTTCCTCGGAATGAGAGCCTACATAGAAACCTACCTCATGTCATTTGATGTATGAAATGGGCACCACCTATCAGAAAGGTAAATCTCAATTAAATTAGAAATAAAACATCTTCAGACGATATATATATATATATATATATATATATATATATATATTCTTTTTAATTTTTATTTTATTTTAAAAAATTTTTTATATCGCAATGGTAACTTATGCGATAAACACATTGCGAAAGATATTGCACTCAGGGAGTTTTGATTTAGTTAAAAGAAAGTATCAGTAGAAACTGTGCTTTGAAACGTAACAATCATTCTTTTTTTATTTCATTGGTGCCTTTTGAATTTGTTCAATAAAAGAATGTTGGAACTCATTTCCTATGAAGACATTTGTAGTATTTTAGCAGTATACTGAAAGGCAGAACTGAGTACACTTTAATATTTGTCTATTTATCACAAGTAATATCGTTATCACGATATTCAACAGCATTATCGCATATTGCGTATTTTCCTCATGTTGTGCAGCCCTAGTACATACTTCACTCTGTGCCACTGACTTTTGTCTAATCAGAATTACATTAACTAATTAATTCACTGCATTATTTCTGTTTAGGGCCATGGGCATCTGGAGCCTTTCCAAACGCATTATGAGCTGAAGTCGAAATACTGTGGAAAGTTTGTCTGTTTATCTGTGGGTTGACATAGATAGACTGGCAACCAGTTTACATACATGCAAATAACAAAAATCCCAAAAATATAATATCAAAACTTATTTTAATGTTCTATCAACAGAATAATGTGCCCCCCTTGGCTTGAAATGTATTTTCAGCTGTATCATCAGCACATAAGGCTAAGGCTGCTCTCAAGCTCTGACCATAAATGTAAGTCACACATCTAATCAAATTGTGTTTAAGCATATCTATATTGCTTGTTTTTTTTCTAACCATGAAGTTGGAAACAAAATGTATTTGTCTCATACTCCGATTTGTGCAATTTACAGTAGTCACCCCCTTTGCCACCTGTCTGCTGACTCGCGGCTTTCTCTAAGATGTGAAAATATTAGGGGGTATTTCTACTTTTCTAATTGTCACTTGGTATGACTCATTCAATGAACTTCTCTGACAAAAGAGAGTCTCATTACTCAACAGCCTGCACCTTCATGATCAAAGTCACTTATGATCTGATGGATAATGGAAAGAGGTGTGAATTAGGAAATGGCTTTCAGAGTGCATCTTCATCTTGATCCTGACAAGTGCGAGTAACAGAGTTCTCATGTGCTGGCCACAACTGGTTGATGTTGAGCATGAAATAAACTCTTGGTAACCTTAACCGTCATGTCAGGTCAGAGTTATTGCCAAGCTTATTTCGGCTTCCTTAAAGTAATTCTCAAAAAATCTATTCTTTTAGTATCAAACACCCCCTGTAGGCTGCAGAAGGTCTGTGTTAAAAGTGGAGGATTCCTTCTTCATAAAGAACAGGAGCTGTGGGCAACTTGAATTTTATACCAGTGTCATAGATTCTAGTGGTAACCTTTTCATGGTGGAATAAAGTATCAACACTCATAGAAACTTGTCAAACAACTGTAACATAATCCACTTCTCCACTATCCATTTGTATACTCATGCTCCACATGTTCACATTTTAACCAATCTGTCAAAATATGTCAAAATAAAGTTTGTTTTTAGCTCCTGGAGTAAGCTGATTCTGGTTGTAGCTTGCGACTACATTTGCTTATGTTTGTCTCAAGGGACTGCGTAAGAAAAGCTACAAACATCTACAGTGTGCAGTATTTGACAGATTTTGATGAAAATATGTGTTTGAATTTTACTGGTCCTGTGCAAAAACAGTGCAGAAGAAGATTATGCTGCAGGAGTGGATTGATATGTTTTTACAGTATGGAAGTTGGAATTTATGTGCATGAATGATGTAGTCAAGCTGAAGAAATTCTTAGTCGAACTAACACTTATACGATTATGTTATTATACTAATTGATTAGTTGATTTAATCGACAGATCTGTAAAACTGAGTTCCTCCACAAAGGATCATGTAAAAGCAACACTTGAAATCTTGTGTTTACAAGAGATATGCTCTTACGTTTCTTGGCTATAACTCATTCAGCATGAAAAAAGCTTGAGAAAATGACTAATCGTCTAAAGAAATCTTAGTCAACTAATCGACTAAGAAGTACAGCCCTACTGACCAGAGCCACTTTTTTCCATGAAGAAGAAAAACACTGCCAACAGGGTTTTTCAAATCCTACAGGTGGTGAGTGATGGATACGAAAACAATTTTATGACTTTAATGACATGCTTCACCTTACAGGCCAAAGCTCTCTTTCAACCAGTTGCCAAACATAAGGTTTACTGAAAACATTTCCAGAAAATATTTGACTGACCAAGGCAGATGATTCTTCCTACTACAGTCTTCTCATCTGTGTCAGGGATTTTACAGTCAACTTGCTCAGTCCTTACTATGACTTGAATTGCCTAGAATTGCTTATATATATTTGTTGCCAAATCAATTACTTTTATTAGCTGACTGACATTAGACATGCTACTACAATTATCCTTATGTCGGGTACAATGATGCATATTGAACTATGACTAGTAATCATTGCTGTTTCTGTTTGACCTTTGAGAGCAATATTACGTAATCGGAACCAAGTAAAGAAAATAAAGGCTCAGAGGTACATTTTTCAAGACCTATTGTTGTATCAAAAACCTAAATATTCTGGATGCTGGCTGATGCTGGCCAGACTTGATGTCAGCAGAGTGAAATAGAGTTTAGCTGGTTATCTGGTCTGAACAGGACTTTGCCACTCAGCCCGTTATAAGTACCTCAGAGTCAACATTGTCACTAAGAAATTATGTTAATATATTACTAAATAATTTTCCCATTCAAACGTTATAGCCGCCTGGCTTTGTTCAGAGGCAACCCTTTTTGAGTGAATGAAGCGCTACACTTATGTACCGCGCCGGAGTTGGTTGTGGTAGACGATGGGCGTACAAAGCGCAGCACTCTGACTCCAGAGACTGGGTCCTGTCTGTGCTAATGTTGAGGCAACATAAGCACGTTGGTAGGGAAATAATTTAATTTCGGTTGAATGTTGTTAAACGCGTAGGGTCTCGTGTTTTTAATACCTTTTCTGTATTAAACCAAGGCCATGATCTTTACTGTGCCAAGTGCTGCCAGTGACTAAACATATCCATAAACAACATAACAATGCTGCAAGTGGATATTGTAATGCTAGATTGGATATTTTGTTGGAAAACAAATTAAATACGTTGTCAGTTTTCTCTGTCTGGAGTTCTTCAGGAACAAAGGGTGAGGAGGAAGGCTTTGTGCATCACAGAGGAACCTTTACAGACTCTGTTTTCCATATCCGAGAAGCTAAATTCTAGGAGGCGCCCTGATGCATCTGACTACAAAGAATACATAAGATGTCATTTATCCCACAGGCAGTTGGCTTGCTCAATTCTGAGAGACTCCATTTGAATCTTCTTTCTGTATTCTATTACATTTGTATATAATAAAAAATGAAATCAGTGGCATGATGGTGCAGTAGCTAGCTCAAAACTAGAAGCGCAGCTGTTCAATCTGCTCGTCTTGTAGAGTTTCAATTGTTTACCAGGGGATATACTGTCCACAGTCCAAATATGTGCTGTTAGCTGGATTGAGGGCTGTAAATTGCTAATAGGCATGTATGTGAGAGTGAGTAACTCTCAGCTGTCTGAGTTAGCCTCAGCGATGGCCAGGCGATCTGCCCAAAGAGTGTTTGTCCTCTGCCAACTGAATTCTAGGATAAGATCCAGCCCCCTGTAAGTAAAAATAAGCCTTATGATGATTAAAGAATGTGTGTTTGGGCCCGTTGCTGAGGGGGGGTTACGGCCCATCCGGTGCCCCCCCCAGCCAAAAAGCCAATTAACAAATTGCTGCATCCACTGTGAAAATTCATTTGGAGTCTTGATGAAACGGCTTACATAAGCATGACATTGACACATCTCCAAACACTGTTTTACTGTAAACATTAACAGGTCGATTAAATAAGAATTGAGGATGATTTCCCCACATGAATCTACAACTTTTTGTTTGTGCGATAAAGAGTTGAATGTGCTAAACACCCAGATGCTAGTTTTGTGCCACCATCCTTTATCAAAACTAAAGAGTCATAAAAGAGTTGTTAATCTTAAAAAGTATAGGCCGCCTGAAATTAAATCTGTAATTGAGATTATGTGTTGTAAAAAAAGGTTGTGGTGTCCTGCCTTCAAGGAGTAACAAAAGGGAGCTTGAGCTGTGCCATTTTCCACCTTCTATGTTGGGAGTAGTAGTGTCAGTGTCGCAGGGTCTCTCTTATACACTCTGAATAGTCACTTATGATTACTAACCTGGGAATTAAGGTGATTTCCATAGTAATGTTTGATGAGTATTCCTTATTTAACGTTTTTCAAATTTGTAAATGGAGATTTGTGCAATTAAACCAGGGGTTGGGCATTTCATATGACTCTACAAATCATACTTCTGTTGTGTTTTTTATAGAGATGATACACGCAGTGGTGTGGTCACTCGCTACATTCATCGCACATTGTGATGAACGCAGTGAGTGATGGGATGCTTCCAACTGAAGTGGAAATACACAATGTAGGATTAAGGGTCAGTATGCTAAAGAAGTAAATTTGCAACACGTCACAATATAGTAGCAAACTACCTTTCTGACCTCAGGTCTCAACTCCATCATATTTGTGCACTGATTTTAAATCCGTTCCTAAAAACAAAACAAAAACAAAGCAGATTTGACATCGGTTCGATGTTGTTCTTGTTAAGAAGTAAAATAGCACTTTTCCCCAAAATTCAAAGAACCCCTTCAAGATTCTCTAGATAAATAATAAAAATAGTGTCAGTGGTTAAACCCCATCTGAACTTTTAAAGCCCATCGGATGTGGCCTTTTGGATAATCCTGCCTAACGCTGCTCGTCATCCCAAGGTCTACACTAAAAGCCAAAAGTGATGGGCCTTTGCTGTCAGGCTCCCAATTATTCTATGGAAGGGTTTTCTAGAGGAAGTTTGGTCTATCCTTCTTTGTTTAGTATATTACTATAAATTATTTATTGAAATAAATGTATGTGTGTATGTTGGTTTCTCATGTTTTTAATTTGCTCCTAAGTTTGCTCTTTGATACCTCCTTCTTCTAGTCAGACCTTGGTAGTTAGTTCTGTGTAAAAATCTTGTTTGATGTTGTCTTCATCTCTGTTATTGGTTGTTTTTATGCAGGGATTTTACCATTTCTAAAAAATAAATAAAATAAAAAATCAGGCATCTTTCACGCTCCGTCTGGACTTAAATCTGGTTGAAATAGAAGGGTTTGGGAACTCTCTTTGTATCATTCACAAATAAATGTTTTCGTTTAGATGATGGCTTAAGGGAAGACTTTCCATCTTCTGCTTTGTGTAGGGTTTCTTCGTTCTTCAGAAGCAATCTAAAATTCATGTTGTGCCACATTGAAAGGGTATTCAAAGCCGGCAATTTAACAGAGATGTTTTGTCATTGTAGCAATTGAAAACAGTGTTTATTGGGTATAGCAAAACATGATATGCATAAGGAATTAATTGAAAATAGAAGCAAAGATGCCCTAAATTAATTAACTTTTGTTTCATAGTGTTTGTTTGAAAATAAGTTAAAACATAACAGAGCAAAACCTTTGCTGTCAACGGACAATCAGTATATCTGGAAATGCATAATAGATGAAAGACTTGTGTGAGTGTGTGGCCTAAGCGGCTTTCAGTTATGGTTGGCCATCACCGTAAACATCCCTCTGCTGCTGTTGAGTTGGTTGAACAGTTTGATCAATCTTGGATCGATGTCGCCTCGAGGCACTTGTACAGTTTTGCAAATGCCCCCCCCTACACACACACACACACACACACACACACACACACAAAATAGTTTTTACATGTCCCTCTTCAAACATTATCTAATGGGTCCTCTTTAATGCAAACCTGTATGCATACATATATGACATTGCCATTAGACATTCTACTTATTTTAGTTACACTTTCCTTTCCTGGGCATGTTACAAAGGTTTTCCCGAGGAAATAAAAATACAAACAACAAACTTCACGTTTGCAGTGTCATGACGAATGCTACTGACATTTCAATCTAGTTCTGGATTTGTTAGACATCATACCAAGCAATTCTAAAAGGGATGTCTTAGTTATTGATCTGAACCGTGATCTATTTTTTTATTTCATCTCCTAGCTCTACTTATGTCCTGCTGAAATGTCCTTGAGCATGAATCTATACTAAAGGTCCAAAGATGCTCTTCTAGTTGTGTGCCTTCAGACCTCTCAGTACTAGTGCGAGTCAATGAAAGATAATGTACCTACATGGATCAATTAAGTAAAACATAAATGCTGCAATGTACTTGAGATAGATTCCAATATACTACATGCTCAATATGGGAATTAATTCCTCAACATTCATAAGGAATAGCAGTGTTCACCTTCATGAATTCTTTACTAAGCCTTTCAAAGATATTTTCCAGTTTGAACCACATGCATCGTAGACAGTATACTACATACCTACAGTATGCTAAAATTGTGCTTCCTCAGGAAACTTTATTCTCTACTAAGCCGTCCAATTTCTGCCAAGAGCAGTTTCCTCTGATCTACTCTATGATAATCTTCTTAGGATTTGATGGAAAATTTTAATTCTGATTCTGTGCAAAATTGTTTGTTTAAAAGTAATTCACCTGACACTGTTGATTGTTTCCGGGAGCATGCTGATATGCATTTTCTTGTCCTCAACCGAGGTCAAAGTGAAGGACTGCATTTTGAACTTTTTTTGTTTACTGGCATATTTTCTTCTCTGATATAAGTACAGCTGCATCCCTATGTTTCCATTTTTCATGAGGTCCGTGCAGGGTCTTCAGAAATGTCTTAATGCCCTTGGTCTATCTTATTTATGGGTTAGGTCTTTCCTGTAAATTTCTTTTTAAATCATACACACTGTTTGTATAGAAACAGCAATATCTTTTTGTTTTTGAGTAATGTACCCTCTCACTGCTCATGCTACTTATCGGGCTACTACTGTACTGTACAAATTAAAATCCTGCTATGCTCATCCGTCTTACTCGATCAGGCAGTATTATTCCAGGGAGGTGCTGATGGTATATTATTGGGCTGCTGCCTACATTTGTGTCAGGGTGCATTCTGGGATGCATCTCCCAGCTCAGTGACTTAATGTTTACCAGGGGCACAACTGATGCCTGGTTGTGGGGACCCTCTAGCACAAGCTGACCCTGTCTTTCAGGACTTTTATTTAATGTGCTGCTGTGCTACAGTATGATGTGGAAAAGTGTGCAAAATCATGTTAAGGGAGGTGTCAATGAAATGGAGTGCGATGGCAGAAAGCTTAATACATTCCCCCAATAAGCCGACCATTTTCTTCTTCTTGCTTGCTGCTTACACTCAACAGTGTGCTTACAGCCTCATATACTTGCATGCACACCCTCTAGACTGAGCTGAAGGTTGTTTGTGACCTTACTCTGTTTAGATTTGTCTGCTCACAAAAACACATTGAGGTCAGCAGTGTATATAAACAGAATTTTGCTGCAACTTTCTTTTGAAATATTTTTCTAATCTAATCTACTTTACTATATTTATTTATTTAACCATTTATTTAACAAGATATAGTCCAGTATAGGTTTTTAATTTTATTTTGGTTCCGGGCTGAGCTATTTCCAGGCATTTTCAAAAGAATACCTTCCTGTTTCTATCAAAATATGTTTGATTGTGGTTTTGTGGTGAAGATATTTCTCTGTTGCATTGAGATAACATTCTATTGATTGATTCCACCTTTATCCAATTTGGCATCACTTTTCCTTTGCCAACCTCTAAAGGGCACACTACGAGTCTGTTCAAACCAATATGTGTATGTAGTCCATTCTTTCCTCAGAGATTAGTCTGTGCCTAAACTAGACCATTGTACATGCTGGTATTTGGACGAGCAGTGGTTAACATACAGTATATATATATATATATATATGAATGAATTCAATCTTAACAGCAGCTCAGTAACTGACCACTACTGTTTACTGCCAGGGACAAGTGTGTTGCATTATCAGCAGCAGCAACAATGTGAATAATCAGGTTTACTCCCAGGTGGAGCTGGTTTTGGCAGTCAACCAAGTCCCAGCCTGGGTTTTAATGCGTTGTCTCCCCCATAGGAACAATGCTCTGTGCACACATGCTCATTTCTATAGTGATGAGCTGCATCCCTGATCAGGCAAACATGCAAAGTCATATTGCTAACTGCAGCAGGGTGACAGCAAGTTACTGTAGCAAAGAGTGCAGATGCAGCAAAAGCAAAGACTACTCGATAACTAGATAGTGAAGATGCAAATAAGATCTGTGGCCCTGTTCCTGACAATCATTATCTCATAGTTCTGCTTGGAAATGGAAATCTTTGTCAAATTTGTATCTAAGCGAAAATATATGAATGAAAGCCTGGCAACATGTTAAGGGCTGTACTGTCAGAAAACAGTTTAGCTTATGTCAGATGTCGTCTAGCTTGAAAACAAACTTGTGTTCGACATAAATCAAATTAATCCAAAAGCAGTCAGCAGTGTAAATGCGTGATTGATGTTAGGGTGTGAGTGATTTTGAATTGTCTCTGTGTCAAGGAATTATTTGCAAACCCTGAAGTCATGAAACCTAACAAATGGATTTTGATGGATAAGAAGTAAAATATCTAAACTATTAGATTTGTTCCGATACCAGTATGGGAAATGCCTCCGATACAGCCTAAAATGCTGGATTGGGTATCAACCAGTACGCGAGTCTATGCACCAATCCGATTATCTCGTTATCACATAATTTATCAGTTCATTCACGTTACATAGGAACAACAACAACACGTGTCACTCGCTACCTGATCGGTACATACTGCCCTATCAGAGCTGCGCATGTGCAACTCTCAACAGAGATGAGAAAGAAGCGAGATGGCTCACTCGTTAGCTACATCTATCCTCAGCTCCGGAAAAAAAAGATTCCTGCGTCCGAAATAGATAATGGAGAGTTGCACATGCGCACCACCGATTCGGATTGTTTTTTTTATTCCTAGATTTATTTAGTTTTCAAGTTGCTGTTGCATTACTGTTTTATACTATACTTTTACTAATTAGAAAACAGTGAAATTCAAAGAATTGGTATTTATTTCTAGATTTCTTTTTCAGTTATGACAGATTGTCAAACTAGATAATAAAAGGAAGTATTATTGCATTATTCTCTGTATGCATTTGTTCATGTTTTACAAAGGGTTTAACCTAAACCAGGCCAAACAACAATGGTAGCAATCATAGCACATCCATACAGCTGTTAAAAAAATTAATAAATAAAAATAATAATACATATATATATATATATATATATATTTTTAACACACTGGTATCAGAGTGGTACTCGGTAATGGCCACGTTCGGGTATCAGGATCAGTATGGGTAAAGGAAAGCAATGGTTTCGCAACATCTCTATACATTATTTGCTTTTAATAGCTGCAGCTATCTCACTTTGCCCCCAGTTGACCTCATCTTTTACACCTCTTTTTATCTTTACTTTGGGAAAAGTGATTTATTTAAATATATTTAAATCATGTCCTTTTCTCAGCTCCCTCGCTCTTTTGCAACCAGGTTGTAATTACAAAGGACCAAAAAGTAAGCAAGTGAAGCAAAAGAAAAATGTGCACACATTTTGTGATATGTGGGAAAAAACTAAGAAGCATAGGATATCAGCATAAGCAGTGCATTTAGATATTTACATTTACAGTACATGTCATTTAGCAGACGCTCTTATCCAGTCACAGTGAACTAACTACACTGGAGCAACTCAGGGGCACAATGGTAGCAGCTCCTGGTATTGAACTCACAGCCTTCTATTTCTAACCCCTAGACTACCAACACCATATATACTGGGTCCTGATCTTCCACTTGTATCTCTGTTTAAATGTGGTGGTTTGTCACTTAAGTCATTGAAGCATCCATGTTATGTGCTTCAATGACTTAAGCCCAATGTGTGCTATGACATTTAGTATGTTTCTGAGTGCTGTACATCAACAAATATATGTACTTCAATACATGTTCACAATCATACAACAGTGACTTTCCAAGAGAACGATGGTCTTTGTTTGTGTTCTGTCACTAGCAACGATGGAAAGATATACAAAGAGTAGCCCACTTTATTGGTGTATCATAAGGCATCTGAGATCTGCATTACAGGAAGTGACAGATTTATAATTCTCTGTTGCACATGAGCCACTAGGCAGTTAATGATGTGTGCTGTGAATACAGTTTTCTACATTATGCCTGACAATACTGTCGTTTTTGATGGGGTGGTTCTGTTTCGAATATGTTCTTTTTTCCCGTACACTTCATTCCCTTCGGTCTTTGAAGGGCTGCAACACTGTAGCCTGCCGAGTGTTGCCATTAGATGACTGAGGGTGCTGTGTTCATCCTGCAATCCTGCGACGGTTTTGCTTTTGATAAAGGTTAGTGTAATCAATCTCCTAGATGTTTATATTTATTGCTCTAGTACAGCTGCGATGTTTCCATTTCCTGCTGATATTGAAGCATGAAGGACTCTGTAAGAGCTAGATCACACACTGATTTAATGTAGCTGAAGTAAGGGGGAAATAATGGGGGGCTTAGTGGGAGTTAGGGGTTTGGATTACAATTAATACTAAGGGATCAGCATAATGAACAAAGACACCATCCATTTTTATGGCTCATTATCCTCCCTGCCACATTCTAACTGGATCTTTTTATAATTAGTCACTTGGACATACTTTGTCTGCTGTCTGCTTATTTTTCCATCTGGTTTAAAGCACTAACTTTTGAAAAGCATTATGATGGACTCTTACCAGTTTGCTTTTGAATACTTAGGTATGTCTCAAATGAAACATCAGTGGAGCACAACTTCAGATTCAAATGCCACAGAAGTGTTTCTTATACATATATTCATGAGAGACTAATGGGCACCTACATATGTTCTACTTCCCTCATTTAATTAAATGAATTGGAAATGGCAGCTTGGCTTGTTGTCAATGAATTCAGACTGTGTTCAGTTTTCAGTTGCAGGCACCTCTGTGTTTTTTTTTTTTAGTTTTTGTCTGGGATTGTAATCCTAATTATGATTTATGGTACCCTATTGATGGCTTTTTTTTGTGCCATTTTCTATTCTTTCTTGTTTTAACTTCGTTTGAATAGGGACCAGTGTACTATGGCCATTGGCCACTGTTAAAACCGATTTTACCACCTGTTTACACTGCATAAAAAAATATATAATTAAAAAAATCATAATGAATTATGTGCAGTTTAGCTTCAAGTCAGATTTATTTTTGACTTTTGGATACCTTTAACATATGCTGCTTAACACGATAGAACAACAGTAGACACATTTAACTGCTTCACACTGCACTGCATATCTCTTTTGTAGCTTTGGGGATGCAATTGAGTCTCTGTGTGTTGTACGCATGGGCACATTGAAGCCCAATTTCAAGCAAAGTCTAGATGCTAAATGTGTGTCTCTGGCTAATGCTATTAGTCGTGAGAGTTGGACTGCTTTGAAAGGAACATCTGGCTGGAGAGCCTCACTCTTGCTGCGCAGAGTCTCAAGCAGAGGAGGATTACTGCCGTGGCATTTGGTTGAAGATGATTCAGCATGGAATTAGATGGCCTATATGGAACACAGCTTGGGACAGTGTGCCAGTCTTACTCTTCTTGTTAATATGAATACAGGGTGTTAGCAGTGGTAAAGGCTGTGGAGATTGCTGAATCCTGGCATCATGCTTCTGACTGATAATGCATGCTTTGATTAATGTTTGAGTACTTTATCTCATATTCCCTGGCTTTGGGCAGAAAATCCCCACTCTTGACACAGCTTATATTTTCCCATTTCTATAAATTATGTTGACCATATCTATTTCTCAGCAGGATGGTCATACAGTATGTGGCTTTTTAAAAGCTGCAGGCTGTTTTTTGATTTTATCTATCAACAGTATCAGTATCCCACCTGCCAATCCCATCTCTCCCCTCAAGCATTACCCTATACACACATTATCTACAGTAGGTAGCAGGGAAAAACATATGAAATTATGTAAAAATAAACTTTCTCAAAGAACAAAACCAGTAAACAATCATTTACTTTGTGGCAACATGTTTTACTTTCTTACTAAACGTATCAAGAAATAATCAAGCCTAGGCATGTAGGCTATCTCAAATGCCCCCAAAACTAATTTAAAAAGGCAAAGTGCTGTAGGCCCCTCAGCAAACCAGACAGTGGGAATATTCTATATATTATCTTCTTGTCACCACCATCAAGTTTGTGTCTGGAAAAATAGAATAGTTGAAAATATAGACATAATGATCAGTGTGACCTGCTGCTATACTAATGAAGTTATAGAATTTTTATTTTTTATATTATTATTATTATTTACAGTCTTTGTGATTTGTGCATTACTCCACTTATATTTCTATTCAAACCGATAAACCAAGCAAGTCATCCTCGATGAATGTGCAATATTTCAAGGAGACTAGGTCACATCCAGACGAGTAGAGCAGCTCTGCCTCTTCAAGAGAGAATAAAAGTGCTTACTGAAGAGAGTGGCTCTGCATCCCAGGTGTACATTTTTGGAGGTGACTTAATTCCTCCTCGAATGCACACTGTTGTCATTGTTCTTACAACTTTGTCTGCACACAGTTTGAATATAGGGCTGTAAGTTCCTGGAAAGAGTCTGGGCATATATTTTACTTTACTAGTATCACAATTGTATTGTGAGCCCATGGATATGCAATGTCAAACCTACTGGTTTTCATTCTTACCAGGGCAATAATTGCATTCAGCAGGGGTCCTGGGCTTAAATCAAAACATCCAGACTGGATGACTAGAACGAAAACCAACAATTCTGTTTGGCAATCATTTGCACAGTGTGACAGACAGAGCATTGCAGTCAATCATCAATACGTAGGGCTCTCTCCTCTCTTCGCAGAATAAAAAGCTAAATCGCTCTGAGACAATATCAGATGGATTCCAGGATTGCAATGGGTTCTGCCTCTTTAGTTCTCCACACACAGTTTACCTGCATGAAACCAAAGCTCGCTCAAACGTGATTGGTCAATCCTACTCGTACTACAAACTGAATCCAGAACGCTTCTGACACAACTTCTGTCCCGTCGCCGAAAGATTCTGCATTCATATGCAGATATCTGTTTATAGAGATTACAGCAATGGAAGTGTGATTTTTGCTCCACTCTTTAAAGGGCTTTCTTCTCCAGTGGCACATAGCCAGCCATGGCTGAGGCAGGTCTCTATTGACCTTGGAGAAATCGCTGCATCCCCACACAAGGGTAGTCGATAGAGAATAGGAAATGGGGTGAGGAGAAGTTCAGGACAGCCTCATTGTTACTCCGGGGCACAGGAGGACAGCCAAGCTAAATCCATGTGTCAGCTGCGCCTGCACTTTAAAACAACAATATGTTCACAATGTAGGCATTATCGATGATTAGATTGTTCCAAGTTTATCTTCACGGCTGACAATCGGAAGTGTCCCTGTGGCTACAATCCTGCAGTGGTCATTGTTAACGTTTCTAATCAGCTGTACAGCTCCATGACCATTACTCATAGCCAAAGGATGCTGTGTGTCCTTATATTTCCCTGTGTAAAGAAAGGCTGTCTGATGCTGTCCTTCCTGTATAAATTTGACCCGTTTTACAGCTTGATTGTTTGCGACAGTCCCAAAGGACATCAGTGTGATTTGAGTTTTATTAAAACAGTTTATGTTCATGTCGGTCTGTCGACCCAGGATTCAGTGTTGGTCTGACCTCCCTGCCCTCTGTCTGGTTGCACTGCAGTCGGAGCCACTTCTTTGGAACAGTCCTATCTGCTTGACTTTATTAAGAGTGTTGAACAAATTAGTGAGCCACTACTGACCCAGAAATGTTCTTGAGGCTTAAAAGTACATTTGCACTGCCAAGTGTAACAAAGTTCTACATCAAATCTCTGAAAATCCCAAACTTCTCAAACCCCCAGTGATTCTGTGTCATTGCTGCCCAATCTTTTCGTTTTGTCTCAGAACCTCCCATAGATCCTCTGGCTTTGATCATGGAAGAACTTTTTTATTGTAGAGTCCCGAAACAGCAGTTGGAATATCACATTTTAAAGGTGGAACTGGCTAGCTCTCAGAGACTGAGGTACAAGGACTGACGCATACATTTGAAACAATACACTTCTGTTGTCAGTCAGAGCATATGTAAAAGTCTGTATCAATTGGTTACTTCATCGAGTGTTTTGTTGCACAAAATCCAACACAGATTGACTGAGACGAGACAAACAAGCATTTTAGGTCTGGTGATCGAATTATGGTTTCATAAAATATGTGAATATATTTGTTTTGTTGTCAGGTGTCATCAGTGGCAGGTTTGGGCACATTCTCTGCCTCCTCTGGTGGAGTTTCTCTCAGTGAGGGTCTTAAACGTGCAGCTTTGAGTGACAGTGTGGCTATCATGGCGGAGTTGAGCTAGCACTGCTGGAAATGAACACCTAACAAGAGCCATATGTCAGTTAATAGTTTTTGTTTGCGAGGGTAAATTAGTAAAGGTCAGCCAATTTAAAGTTGATTTTCTTGGTCACATACATTCCTTGCATGATTTCAAACTGTGTTCCTGATGACTGAACATTGTCTGAACTAATCAAAGGAAGGTAAAAGCATGGCTCTGTATCAAACAGTCAGTTAGGTGTCTGCTTCCCTGGCTCAACGTTAAGTGGTAGCAAAAACTCTGCAAATGTTTTCCTTCTTTCTCTGGTGTCTAAATTAATGGTTTTCTATAGAATTTTGGCAGGTTTTTGCAGGTTAAGTTTTTATTTTCTGGCTGGTGAACTAAGATTTCAGTCACAGAGTAAATATTTGCCTAACATCCTGACATTTGGTCTTTTGGCAACCTGTGCATACTGAGCAGAAATTTTAAAGCCTTTTTGGAGGATCTACAGAGCTCCATGGGCTGTTAAACTCTGAAACCTAGTATACAGGTTCAGCTGTTTAATGCTTTTTTTTTTTTTTAAAAATGGTACTGTATGACTTAAGAAGTTTAACATTTTATTTTTACATGCTATATACACTGCTCAAGAAAAATAAAGGGAACACTTAAACAACACCTCTTAGTTCTCATTTAATGAAATACTGCAGTTGTAAATCGTTATTCAACACACAGTAGAGTGCATTGAGAACAAAACAACATAAAAATGATCAATGTAAATCAAAATCATCATCCCATGGAGGTCTGGATTCAGAACCATACTCAAAATAAAAGTGGAAAATCACATTGCAGCCTGCTCCAACGTCAGCGAAAATTCCTCCAGACAAGTCAAAATGACGCTCAGTAGCGTGTGTGGCCTCCACGTGCCTGTATGACCTCCCTACAGCGCCTGGGCAGGCTTCTGATGAGGCGGCGGATGTTCTCCTGAGGGATCACCTCCCAGACTTGGATTAAAGCATCAGTCAACTCCTGGACAGTCTGTGGTGCAACGTAGCGTTGGTGGATGGAACGAGACATGATGTCCTAGATGTGCTCAATTGGATTCAGGTCTGGGGAACAGGCAGGCCAGTCCATAGCATCAATACCTTCATCATGGAGGAACTGGTGACACACTAAAGCCACATGAGGCCTGGCATTGTCATGCATTAAAAGGAAACCAGGGCCCACTGCACCAGCATATGGTCTCACAATGGGTCTGAGGATCTCATCACGGTACCTAATGGCAGTCAGGGAACCTCTGGCTAGCACATGGAGGGCTGTGCGGCCATCCAAAGAAATGGCTCCCCACACCATTACTGACCCACCACCAAACCGGTCATGCTGGAGGATGTTGCAGGCAGCATAACGTTCTCCACGGCGTCTCCAGACTCTGTCACGTCTGTCACATGTGCTCAGTGTGAACCTGCTCTCATCTGTAAAGAGCACAGGGCACCACTGACGAATCTGCCAATATTGGTGTTCTCTGGCAAATGCCAATCGCCGTGCACGGTGTCGGGCTGTAAGAACAGGCCCCACTAGTGGACGTCGGGCCCTCATACCACCCTCGTGGAGTCTGTTCCTGACAGTTTGAGCGGAAACATGCACATCAGTGGCCCGCTGGAGGTCATTTTGCAGGGCTCTGGCAGTGCTCCTCCTGTTCCTTCTTCCACAGAGGAGGAGGTAGCGGTCCTGCTGCTGGCTTGTTGCCCTCCTACGGCCCCCTCCACGTCTCCTGGTGTACTGGCCTGTCTCCTGGTATGTCCTCCATGCTCTGGACACTGTGCTGACAGACACAGCAAACCTTCTTGCCACAGCTCGCATTGATGTGCCATCTTGGATGAGCTGCACAACCTGGGCAACTTCTGTTGGTTGTAGACATCGCCTCATGCTACCTCCAGGGCTGCGAACACTAACCAAATTCAAAAGTGACCAAGACAATAGCCAGAAATGATGAGAACAGAGTAATGGTTTGTGGTCACCACCTGCTGAACCACTCCTTTATAGGGGCAGTCTTGCTAATTGCCTCTCATTTCCACCTGTTGTCTGTTTCAATCGCACAACAACAGGTGAAATTGATTCACAATTAGTGTTGCTTCCTAACTGGACAGGTTGATTTCACACAAGTGTGATACACTTGGAGTTACATTGTGTTGTTTAAGTGTTCCCTTTATTTTTTTGAGCAGTGTACATATCTTAATCAACATGTCCTTTTAAGTTTAGGGTTACTTTTATTGTCTCCCATAGTAGAAAATTGTCCTGGATTAACGGAATTGTTCCATCAAAACCAAACATCACAATATTACACATTTAATAAGAACACACATGCAAAAATTTGTCTGACATGAAACAATCAAGCAAGTCAGTCACAGAGCCATTCACTCTGTGAAGAGCAAGACGTACACACCTTAGTACATAAATGATGTGCAAACAAACACATGCTTACAAGCAAACACACGATATGTGACCTGCAGTTATCTGAGAGCCTCCCTACCCGTCTGTCTATCTATGGAGTTGCCCGTTTATCAGTTTAACTGACAGAGGGACAAATGAACGTTTAGAACACGTGTGCTTACACCAGGGAATCCTGTACCTCCTTTTAATGAAAACATGAATAATCAGCCCAAACTGTGCCCAGTGCACATGTAGGTAATACTGCATTTTTGATACCTTAAGGCGAAAGCCACCATGATAGCTTTCTTTCAACTGTTTTCATTTTATTATTTACCAAAACGATGAAAGTTTAAGTGGGAAATGCAACCACTGGAACTAAGAAGATGTAATTAGCTGTCTGGAAGACGTATCACTCTGTTGGAGTTGTTGGAGGTGCAGAACACTCGCTCCACTTTGTACAGTGGTGTTACAAGGTGGAGGCTGTTCCCACACAAACAGTCTTTGGCTTCCGCCTGAGAGAACACATAAACCTGACAACAGCCAAGTTTAATTTTGGCCTGTCATCAAACTACTCACAGAATGAATGTTCATTTGTGACAGCCGATGTGACCTGTGTGTGAACTTTAATGTGATTCTTTTAGTATCCTGAAAATGGCAATTCATATTCACATTGCACAGTGACACAAATACATTCCAGCATCTCGACTGCATATACTGTACCTACCATTGTGAATTTGTGAGTTTTCAGCTGCTGTGTTATGTCAGTGAAGTCTTGTTCGTTCATTCTCTCTGACAGCTGTCATTTTAGTCAGTGAGTGGGAATGATTTTACTCTGCTTCCAGCAGTCAAGCCTGTTTCGACTTTGGAACAGTGTTCTGTCGCTGGTTTATGAGATTGAGTGTGTGACCTGTTATATGGTGGGTCATCTTGAGCTTTGCAGGGGGAAAAGAAGGAAGTATCTGGAGACTGACAGGAAAATAGAGTTAGCAGAGGAGGAGAAAATGTGTTCAAAACCAGTCATCATTACCCTCAAGCCTCTAGTGTGCAATTCACAACCGTTCAACTCGAGTAGGATTTAAGTACACACATTCAGTTACAATAAGTATGTACTCTGCAAGTTACCACATGTGATGACTTGTTTCTTGCTAACATCAGAATCTCAACAGCACTGATGAATAAAAAAAACATCTGCATTGATAACATTTACTAAAAATGAAAGCAGTAAGATGTTTATAGTTCACGCAGTAACCAGTTTATACATTGACGTAAAACAATTTAACTTAATCCTCATGACAGCAGTCAGGGCTTAACCAGGTAATTATAAACAAGTTATGACATTTATTCACACTGCACAAAAACTGGATTACTTGAGTAACCAGATTAAGAATGAAATTCTCCATGCCTGTAAGTGTGGCCACTGATTGAATCAAATCCTCGCTCTTAACACTCTCCAATTCAGCTCCAAATAACCTCTCGTCTCTCTGTCTGTGAAGTCTCCAGAATGACACTTCAAGGGGGGGGGGACAGTCGGCCCCTATCTGTACGTTCATTCTCAGTAAGAGGGCAGCTGGTGCGTCCAGATCTGTAGCTGAGTCGGCGGTGTTGTGGTGGACGATGTGCCTGTGTTTCTGCACTGAGCCGTGTGATTGCCATGTGTCAGAGAGCATGGCCAAGTCTCACTCGGGGGGCATCTGCAGATTATTGTGTGTTGCCTGAGTGACCATGTTTCTGTTCAATCCTTTCCTTTTCCTCTGAGTCTTAATATACTGGCTGGTATTCTGAACACACTTCAATTGTGCTCCTGTTCACTACACATGGGCATTAAGGTAGCATAGTTTGGAGCCTATATAATAATTAGGTTTTGATGTGCTGGTGTCCTGCACATTTAGTCTATCACAACTAGACATTTTCCCTCTAGAAGCAACATTTTGATTTGATGATTGTACATTGACCACCACTATTCTTCAGTGTCTCAAATGCCCCTTTGGAAAGATTCATAACTATTGCTCAATACAAGAAGACAGCGTGACAACCGTGCAAGATGCAGTCACGAAACTTTGCAGGTGTGTAGTTGAGAATGTCTGAGAGAGTTCTTGGATGGGTGTGGTCCGAGCAAGGGGGCCGGAATTAGGGAGGCAGAAAGTGGGTAAGGGGCCATTGTCCCCCAACATTACGGCCTGACCCGATTTGACATTGCGTTGCAAGATGGTCTCTAGTTCATTATCTGTTTTATTCATATCAACCTGCATGTCAAATATAGCACAATAAAGACCTTGATCAGTATGTCTTTGCACAAGCTAGAAGTCAGTGATGGACATATCAATGACTTATTGTGCTCATAGATCAAATCATTCTCCATTCCTCCAGCACACATAACACATTAACCTAGGAACACATATGGCCAAAATAACCATAACAATACAAAATTAATACAAAACAATAAAACATTTACCATGGTAATAGAGAGACCACAGGATACATGAGTTGGCTTATCACCACTGACCGTAGAGAGTGTGATTATTTTGTGCTATTTACTGTAGTGCTTGTATACTGGAGGAGACGCACTGGGTCCTTCTGTACATGGTAAATATGTACTTCAAACCCTTCAGTATCTCAGCAGTGGTCACTGCAGTTCAATGTTTGCTTTTTCCCACCATTTCGGCAGGTGATTGCTCTGCTTTTCAAAGACAGATGATGTGAAGACTTTCACGCTGTGGACAAACTCCACATTTGGCACTGTGGGGGGACACTGCTGTTTTACAGCCATCTGGCTCCTCTGTCTGTCTGTCTGCCTGTCTGTCTGTCTGTCTGTCTGTCTGTCTGTCTTGCTCCACCACACCCCTGTCCAACTATGATTAATACGTGTCCACATGTGCTAACGCCCATACATTCTGAGATATGGGTTTAATAATTGCACACATTTTCCGTCCTGTAGTTGCTATAATTCATATGTCTGGTACTTTACCTCCACCAAAAGAATGGCTTTTGTTTAATCATCAATGTTGTGACGGATTTTGAATGTTGCTGCTTTTGCATTCGCTAAAAGCAGTGGCAAAACATCTTTGGTAATGTTGCTAGGTTCTGAGCTGCGTTTTACAAGAAAAAAATACTCTTAACTCATTTTTGAACGTGACCCACACACATGAAAAGGAGCTTTAGCATTTCAGCTGTTGTCCAAATAACTAGTTTTGATTGATTTAGACACACTAAAGGAAATTGCTGCCTACCAATGATCAAAAATAATTTTCAAGTTATGAAAGGGCAGACATCCCTTAAGCTAAGGCAACATGATGAAACGGCATGTCATGCTGGCAGTAATTACTCTGCCACATTCATTTCTGTTTTATTTTAATAGTTTACTTATCTACACACTTCCACCCCAATCACATAACAAACAATCTTTATATTTTGACCATCTGAGTGAGAGTAATCGGAGTTAAATCTGATTTGAATATTTATATAGGCCTACACTGCAGAATCACGGCACTGTCTGCAACGTTGTCTGGAATGAATCGGTGCATGTGAAAGAAAAGGATGCATTGTTGATATTACTCCCAACTTTCAGTGAGTGAGCAGCATTCTGCTCAGCAGCCTCATGATGCTGGGTGGTTAGAGGCTGACAGGTTGTGTTGATGCAAGTAATTACACAGTAGATCAAATAAGTCCATAATAGAGCCATCAATCTGAGACCATACCGCATTCGCACACATGTGCATACCCACAAAAAACACATGCACAGAGTTGGTGAAATGCTTGTGCTTTTTTTTTAGGCAACTCTTTTAGGATATAGGCAATTTATGTCAGCTATGTGCCTTTTTAAACTGCAGCCCCATTTCTATCTATTTACCAAGCATCTGCTTATTCTGTCTGTAATGTAGTTTTTGATTGATTTTCACAAGTTCTACACTTCTGCTCTTCAGTGTCAAGAGGCTGTCAGTAACTGCTTTCCATGCTAATAATTCCATCTGATTCTGGCTGTCTTGTGTTTGTTTTTGGTGTTTGATAACCTATTTGACATTCAACTGGAAAGGAAAGCAGAAAGCACTTTGTCTTTGCCTGATAAACTGAGCATGGCGCTCGCCTGTGTTGTATTATTGTATGTCGCTGTGGCTTTGTTCAGAGGAGCCTTTTTAGAGCTTGTAAACATATCTGCAGAGGGGCAAAGAACAGCCTCCCTCGCCAAGGTTTCACAACAGAATCCATTAAAAGTGGATATCACTCATTCTGGTAAAGTCTTGCAGCTGGTTACAAGTTTGAGTTGTACATATTCACATGTATGATGTGTGAGTATTCCTACTCTGCTTTTCTTCATAGAGCACCCAGGCTGAGCTTGAATTATTCATTCTCTTTTCATTTTCTCCTGGCATGAACATGACAGTCAGGGTTGAGGTAGAGGTTGAAGTACGAGCAAGCCAAGGAAAGACTAACCTCTTTTTGTCCTGACTGGCTGTCCTGTTCATTTTTATACAGCATCACTGAGAGAATGAAGCAGTTTGGACTACATCTGCTACTGAACTCTATAGATATTTGGACAACAATGATTTGGCTATATTCTGTTATTACTGGGTGTGAAGTAATGACAGTGATGAGGTGGTAATGTAGACAGTCAGCTTTGACTAGAGAATCTTTTCCTACCACTTTTACCACATTTAGTACTGTCTCTTTTCTACTGCCTATGCAATCCCACATTTTAGGCTACAAAAAAGCATTGGACAATCAGTATAGTTTGTCAAATGAATTTTTTTTTGTCAAAACCTCCTTTTTCTCCAATGACATCCAATGGTCTTCAAATTTCACTACACTAAAAAATCTTCAAGTACATTTTTAAATCAAGCTAAAACGACTGCTATGTATTGAAGTCAAATTGCATATTGGAAGAATGCGTTTGTGTGACTACACAGTAGCATGGCTATAAAATAGCTAAGCAACAAAAACACTTCTGTGCATTGTAGTGCTTGAGGGTTAAGTTAATTCTGCAGTAGATTAGGAAACTGTGGTTTGTGTAATTCTATTGATTTACATTATATTCCATATTTATGTGAGATTAGATGGGGATTTGGACAACATGTTAGCTTATCATGTGTATGATGAAATATACTTGGAAAATATGGTTATTACATTTTCTTGCTAAACAGAATGAATATTTCATCAGGAAGGGATACATCAGAAAAAACTGTTGTGGCCTAATTGTAACCTTAACAATGGGTCTTTGGATGGTAGTCCCCTGGATTATTGCTGTAATATTAAAAACAAAGAGAAAAACATATTAAATACAAACAAAAGTGTTTTTTTAATGGTATTTTTGAGTTGTGGGTTGTATTTTCACCTATATCTCACTGAAACAGCATTGCTGCCTATACATGTGATATTTATGTTTATCTCTATTTCAACATACTGGACAAACCTTTAGGTGTACTTTAGTTATATGCTTCACTTGCTACTGTAGCTCTTTTGAAACTTGAAAAAACTGTACCTTACCTAAAGCACTTCAGTGAATGCACTTCTTTCCTATTGGATCTGTGTTACTTGTATTTCATTGATACATTCTAAGTCTTGAACTTCTCTTTACCACTGTGTTCTACTTCAATTCACTTTATGATTTTGGACTAATTACATGTTAGGTGTGGAAGTTTGTGTTAGCACTCCTGAATCCGGCAAGTGTATAGCCTGCCTCAGATAAAATTCAGTTGCACTAAATTCCATATTCCACCTGGCCAGCAGCCCTGGGCAAATCCTCACAAAGGAGAAGAGATTTCTTTATTTTGCTGTAAATGCTGGGCTTGAATACAGGAACAGATCTGTATTGGAGTTTCACTGCATGATGAAATTCTATTCCATGAGTGCTGAACCTTGCAGTGAAATAATTTTGTATGTGCATGTTGTCTGATTTTTAATGTTGATGGCTGTGAACTATAAAGCAAGTATGCTACTGTTTGCACCAAAAGCATCAAGTGGACCATATGGGGTGCAGCATGGGATGAGATTTGTCCATTTTTCTATGGGTAATGACCATGGATTTTCAGGACTGACAGGCCAGGCAGGCAGTAAACAGTCAAGTAATTACACTGCACGACCAGGGGGGAGAAAGGCAGAACTGCGAGGAGGACTCAGAGGTGTGGAGATTGGCTGAAGTGGCCAGACCTGCCCTTGTAGAGGTGACAGATTGGTGAGAGAGGGCAGCTGGTGCTTGAAGCAGCAGCCAAGGGCAAAACATGGCTAAGTCCAGGCTAAGTCCAGAGCAGTGAGGCTAGTGACTAACACCTGGTCAGTAGAGCCCTGCAGAGAGAGCACAATTACAGGTATTTGACAGTATGCAGGCTGACGAATGACAGCAGACTTAACACTGTCAATCGGTAGAAATCACCATAGTGTCTTCAGGTATTGCCTGTTTTGGGCAACATCCAAACCCCACTTTGACACCCTGCCGCACTTATCACTTGCATGTGTCACTGCTTGCTTAACCAATATAGTCAAAGAATGAATCGTCCTAAGACATTTTCTCGATATAATTGTCCAGATTATCATGGCTACTGAATTGTGATTAATATCAGATGATAGAAGCCGGTGGAACTAATGGACAGCAGGGCTCTCCCTCCCACTCCCATTACTCTTAGCAGCAAGCCTTTTGAAGTTCCTATCAAGCTGTTAATGTACCTGGACTGAGAGATGACAGGGTATCTTACCTGACCCCTGCCTCACCCTGATGTTGAATATTCAAGGCTTTCTGTTCATTGCTGCTATAGAGACACTCGTGATGAGCTTGAACACCTGATTTGTTGTGCACATCTACAGGCTATTAGAAAACGCTCTAACTAGTATGTAGTACATAATGACGCGTGGACAACCAGCGTCCCGACTCATTTAATCCTCACCTCCCACCCCCATTGCTCTTTGTGGTGTCCTTGCCTGATGCTACAGGACCTGGAGTACAGTCACCAGGAAGCCCACGCACTATTATGTGATTTTCAGTTTCCCCTGTAAGTACAGATGTAATACTACAATGTTACTTTTTTTTTAACAGGTCTAATTTTAGTTCTACATGTATTAAGAACTGTATCGTGAATAGATTAGAACATTATCCGTGCAAAAATTGGCCACTTTTCAGACATGCTCCCACTCCTCTTAATCTTGTTAAACTATAAACTTCCCTGTCAGTGTATCCATAATTCCATCCAGAATCTTACAGAATTTTGAAGTTGTAGGAAAAGAGCGCTCTTTTTGGCACCATGATTTGGTTGAGCAGTGAGAGCCTCCGTTGGTTGGGCATGTCGGGTATCTCGAGCATTTGAAGTATAGCCAGTGGATGGTTGCTTGGTAGTACATGCAAATACAAATTACATTAAAGGGGAGAAAGATTATGGGGATTTAAATGTACATGCCCCAGGCGAGGATCTGTGAGTGTGGGAATTAGAGAAATGGAGTCCAAAAAAGGGGGGATGCTTTATTATGCTTATCCTAGTATTAGGCTTTGAAAGTGAGAGTGTGACAAGGTATGTGCTCTGTTCTTGGTTTAAGGCTCAGCAATGTACATTTTTTCCTTATGAATTTTAATAAGGGGAATATATGCCTTCTTTATTTACTCAGCTAATCGTACGTAAACCCAGTGGGAAAAGGGCTGCTACATGAAATATCTGATTCACTATAAGGCGGTGTGCTTTGACCTACAGCTAACACTATTCTTGTGATTTTCACTTTCTGGAATAAAAGCATCAGCCCCAAACCCACAAAATGTTTTATTTACTGCTTATTGTGGTTAGAAAGAAGAGCAGTGGGTTGGCAACAGAGTGTTACCAGTGTGTGTACGTGTGTTGTGAGCTTAACGTTGTCATTACTCCTCCACAAGCGCGTTAAATTTGGCTCTATGTAGCTGCGTTGGCTCTATGCAGACCAAAAATAAAATAAATGTAAGCACATATATTTTGCATGACATTTACATTGAAGTAGTTCCTGTTTGTTTAACACTGTTGTTATGTGGATGTGTCTGTATGTGTAATCTGAGGTTTGCCAATATCATAATGGCTCTGTGAAAGAAACCAGTATGGCTTGCTGTCAGAGTGTTGATAAATTGTCCATGAGCAAACAGTGTCATTAGTGTTGTGGTCAGACAGAGGAAGTGGGGAATTGCTGCAGTAAACACTGTGGACTGTCTCCACCAATTTCTTCCTCTACCCTCCCCAGTTCTGTGACCTGCATACTGATCCCTGTTTTTGAACCTGGAGGACATCTTGTCCCAGTCCCAGCCTGGTAACAGAAGTGACACTTTGATAATCTGGAGAGGACAGAGTGAAGAGCTCTCTGCTGTCATCCCCCTTTTCATATTTGGCCTTTCTTGCCTTTCAAAGGTCCATCTCAACCCTCTCTGTTTTCCATCTTTACTTTCCATAACTCCCTCTGTTGTCTGCATTGCAGTGTACTTTTCTTTCCCCCATCAAACATAAGATGTTTATATCAGCAGTGGACCTATAAACTACTCCTCTCCTCTCCTCTCCTCTCCTCCAGATGAAAACTAGCAACACATATCTCTGGATGGATGTGCTTTCCTTTTCTCTTTACAGTATATGAGACATCCGGAGACCATATGTTTTTTGACAGCAGTATTCAGCAGGAGGAAAGCGTGCACACTAATCACGAAACCTCTCGCCTGTTATGTCTTTCCCCATCTGTCTGCTTCATCCAGTTTAGATCCAACATCATGTATTTGAAATGTGAGCTTGATTTCAACCAATTTACATCTCAAGGTCAGTGGGGTTAATACCAGCTCACAACTGTTGCTCCATATCTAATGGGCTTAATTAGCTGGGAATTAGAGAGGCTTGGGTGATACTTGGGTTCAGGGATGGAGAGGAAGACGTTTTTGTTTCAGTTATCTTGTATTATGTGATTATATCACATGGCTTGACTGCGTCAACAAAGGTGAACAGAGGAGAATGCTGCAGTGCAGAGTACTGTCAAGGTGACTCTCTATCTCGGGTCAAATTTCTAACTAAGTTATGGTAGCTGCCAATTTACGCAATTATAGTTTTTGGACAGCAGCGTCATGTCTCTGCAACCGTTCTTTGGATTAACAGGGTGTTCCTATTCAGATCATGGACACAATGTTTTATCTTTGCATTGTTTGATGCCTGTGCTCTCCATTTTTGGCAAGTGCAGTGTTTCAGAAAATTAGACTGTACATATTTTTTTTCCTTTGTCCCATGAGGTTGTTATTATCACCTCTCTGGTACTGTGTTCTGTGACTAGCACTATCATTCAGTCATGTTTCCTTGTGGATGTGTTCACACAGCACACCCTCGTTCCTGTTGCGAGATATATTTCCTGCAAGGTTGCCTTTTTAATTTTCTTCCTCTCCCTCTCTGGAGAGGTGAGCACTTCTCCTGTTTGACAATTCCAAGCATTTCAAGGGATTAGAGGAAGGACCACATGATACAACCCTCCAGAATAGTAAACAGGCCTGTGTTGCCACACAGTAAGCTGGGAAAATGAGATAGGAAAAGCAGTGTGGCTCGGAGAATTCTTTTCCCCTTGGACCTATACCGCTTTCCATCTAACTGCCCCACTAAGTGTGGCCAGCTAAAAGGTGTGATTAATAAGTAGAGTGGAACAAAGGCAAAAAGCTCTTGTACTCTTTCCTTAAGTGCTTTTGAATAGCAAACAGCGCAGCATTACTGGGCTTTGATCCCTATTTTGTACCAGTCAGGCTGCATTAAAGTTTAAGACTGGCAACAGATGAAATGCCTCACTTCTATGACCATTGGCTGCTCCACATTATAATGTTTGGCATGGGACCAAGGAGCTGAGGGTAGACGGTGGAGACACTATATAAAAGCATTTTACACCATTATAAATCCATAGAAAGTGAGAACTCGGTTTCACCTAAAGCGGACCTTCCCTTTCGACACGTCAGACGTCTAGCGCTGATTCTCCACTGGGTTCCACAGAAGGGAGCTGTCCTCAGAGCTGAAATCAAGACAGGCAGCTGGTGTCTGGGGAAGGAGCCGAGGGAATCTCACTGTCCAGCTGCCTCTTTATCGTTGCAGTCACTTCATCGCCTCCCACATTGGGGGAGTCTTTCAGGACCTGCTACTTTTCCCTTGAAGGTATTTTTCAGTTTAGCATTTCCTGATGAGATAATGAGCTTTAAGTACCGTAATTTTCGGACTATAAGACGCACCTGACTATAAGCCGCAGAAGCCAAATTGAATGATGTGTACATATATAAGCCGCACTGGACTATAAGCCGCCGGTTTTTTAATGTTTAATTACCATATGTAAGGGTTCGTGCACAGAGGGGATTGTCGGGAAAGAGGCGGCTGTTTGAGGAAGCTCTCATTTATTAACGTTTCAACAAACAAGTTGCATATTTGCATCACGTTTTCAAGTGTTACCATTTAGTGCAATAGTAGCTACAGAACATGTACTATGCTGTGTAAACTGTACTGTATCACATAGCGTTTCAGACACACAAACTTTTCAATTTTCAAACTTAAACGGTGCGCTCCCAGCGCACGTACCGGCAGTGATCTACAGCAGTGGTCCTTGGCATGAAAAAGACAAACTGTCTCGCTCTCGTAATGTCCGTCTGTCTCGCTGTCGTTCTGTCTCTCGTACCACTCGCGGTTCCACTTTTACTTTTGCGCGCTCTTTTCCGGCCTCCGGAGGACTTCCGCCTTCCGGTGGACTGTAACCTGTAAAATCCATAGATTTAGGAATTCCCCTAGTGGCCGTTAGCTGTAAAAATCCATAGATTAGCCGCACCGTTATATAAGCCTCAGGGTCGAAAAATGGGGAAAAAGGCGCGGCTTATAGTCCGAAGATTACGGTATATCCCAGGGCTGAAAACTTTTATTTTGCGGAGCAGGTCAATGTAGTAATAATTTGACATGATTATATTCAAAACAGGACCCCTATGTTTCATTGTACTCCAGTTTCACCTTCAAACTTTTCAACACACCCCCCCCCCTCTGGGATTTGCGATCTGAATAATAACCAGAGGGAGCTGTTTCGCAGGGAGAGCTACCTTTTCAAAATGTATGCAGCTTCCCACAAAATTCTTAAAACTCTCCTCACAACCCCCTTTCCTTCAAATGCCGTCTGTGTCGTCTTTCTTGATGAGCAGGAAGGTTTAAAGTTGTTTGGTATTTTTATTGTACTGGTGAAATTATGAATAATGTGACGCCACACATTCAAATGACAGGACGTCTATAGTTCTTTGTGCTCCACTTTCACCTTCATATGATAAAGAGGCACACAGTAAATTATTTGACCACATCTGACATGTATTTCCATTTATTCCATTTTCCTGCAGATGGAAATTATAGTCATGCTATTACTTCTAATTTAGTTGTAATCATGAGCAAACAACCTGACCGTTTTACTTTAAGATGAGGGAGCCAGGCAAATTGCACTTTTTGAGATTTTTAGATTAAATGTTTCCCTTAATTTATTGGCAGACAAGATGAAAACCGACAGACCTTTCTCAAGTTAAGGCCTTTTGCACTTGACAATGAAAGGAGCTTTTAATATACAGGTCAGGTTTCTTTGCTTTTGTGTGCTCACCCTTCCTCTCAAATACACCACAAATAGCTTTACAGGGTTTGCTTGGGGACTGCAAGGAGGCAAATTGTTTCATTCAAGATATTAATGAATGAATTGTATAAAATGTTGTTTAGTGTCTGTCTGTTTCTGTGTTGGGAGGGAGGTTAAAATACATTGTTTGTTTCTTTGACTGGTGCTTTAGTTGATGTTGTTCCCTCAGTTTAATGATTTTACCCCCTTTTGGATAAATTGGCTATTACGGGATGTGAGCCGCATCTTAGAAATGAAATGACACATAGTGATGTTGTGGCAGGGAGCAGAGACCAGGACGTTAAATACAGCTATACGGCGCCAGGATCAAGATGAGATTAGATGTATGAGGTGGCTGGAATGCACGGTGGGACACGGTCACTCTGCTGTGCACAGAAGATGACTGGAAGATCAGATGAAGAGATGCACTGCCCTCTGTCAACTGTGTTTGGGCTTGACCCAAGTGATCTCTCTGTGCATTCTCATACTAAAGTCATATCCACCACAAAGTCATCCTTATGTTTTGCATTTTGCCTGGGTGACTCAATAGTAGCAGACCTGTCCCCTCACAGAAAGCTCATATTCAGACCTCCACTCCACTTGTCTGCTTTCTTCTGGCCTTAAGACCAACACATTCTTTTTAACCTGAATGGGTCAAAGTTGTCTTGACTCTGTCAGTATAAAATATGTTTTTCTCAGCTTGTCTCTTTTTCAGCCGCGCTCTCCCACTCTTTGGTGCACTCTCCAGTGTCGCTCTTCTTCCTACTGTACCTTTTGTAACCTTTTTCCTTTGCTCTTTCCCTCACAATCTGTATCTTTGCCATGTTTTTAGTCTGAATGCTGCTGGAGGCTTAGCCTGCTGAGCTGAGGAGATCCAAGTCTCAGCAACTGTGAGCTCCATATGACTGCTGTTGATCTGCCCTGTGTGGCCCCAACTGCACTTTTAATGATCATCTCAAACCTCTTAGTAAACATATAGGCTCATGTTACTGCCAGCCTGATTTCCACTTCACTCATGCACACACACAACAGTAGTTGTCTTCCCCTAGCTTCTTAATCTAAGACTAGACTTCAGAAAAGGTCAGACATAAAGTCTGGACTTCATTAAATCCTCACCATGCCGTTGGATATCAGTAGTTGTACTCACCAACTGAGAAAGCAAAGATTGGATGTCACCCCCAAGAAAAGGAAGGATCATGTGACTGATTGTCTCATTGTCTCAAAATACACCCAGATTGAGCCCAATGAATCAGGCACATTTGATAAAATTGTATTTGGCCATCTAGATATCCAATGCTTTCATACTAGCAGGGTAAACTGCACCAATTGCTATCTTCAAGTGTCCCTGTTGTGCTTCAATTAACCCAGGCTGACCCTGTTGTTTGGAGTGAAATACAGCCAGTGGAAAATATCATTTACTACGACCTTGACTGTCTACTGAAGCGTACGGTGTTCATGAGACTGTTGAAAAAGCTAGAGCTCAGCATTTGAACACTTTTAATTTACTCAAATCCAAATCTTTACAGCATCCCCCCAGTGCTCCTGTGACTTTATAAATGTGGCGTTATATTTTTTCATTATTATCATAAACATTGCTATATTCGTTTCCTATGCCCTAGCTCAGCCTATCACACAAATGTTTTTGAAGCACACTGAATACATTTCATTTATTAATTTAGTATAAATAGGAATTCTGCAGATTGCTGATACTAAGGATGATTGATGGGGCAGCTTAATGTATTGTTCAGACAACTACAATATATGTTTTACTCATTTAGAAAAAAGTATTGAAGTAATTGAGAAAAACATTGGAATTGTTACAGATTTTAATTGGTGACCTCATTATGAAATACATTTGAGCTAAAACAAATGAATCTCACAGCAATCAGCACTGTGAAATATAGTTTACATTAGGATCATTTATTGCTGATTTGGGTTCTATGGGCTACACACTACACTACAATAAAACAATACATTTTTAATTGCATATTCCAAAAGCACACATTGTGCTTAAAACATGTTGAAACAAAACAACTTTGTCTGAAAATGATATATTTTATCTTGGAGTATTTTACTCTTTGCAAGTAGCCACACATTTTGTATGTCAATTTTGTGTTTATTGATCTACTATGACTACGTTAAGCCCCGCTGATAATCAGAAGGTGGGACGATAAAGTTGTTACTAAACTGACAGATGTTTACAGACAGATGATACATTGGTGCTATTCTTAATTAAATAGACAGAGGGAAGAAACGCAGCATGGCTCCATTAACTAAAGATTTTCCAAAATCCTCAGTGATGGACTGGACTGAACTGACTGACTGAATCATTATGAGACACCTTCATCTTCAGTTTCCCGGGGGCTTGTTAGCCACATCTGTATGCTGCCGGCATCCAGTTCAGTGGAGCATATGCACAGTGATCTTTAAATCTTTAGCAGTGTTTGTGATGGAGATGTCAGGGTTGGTGTATTGTTTGCTCATGTCGGTCACATGCAGGGAGTTGGTCTTTAATTCAGGTCACATTCTCTCCAGGCCTGCCACTGCCTACTAGTAGGTTTAGGCTAGTCTATATTTAAATTCAGTCAATGCTCCTGTGTACGTTCTGTAAAAAAAAATACTACTGTGAATCTCCCCTCATAAAGTAGGCACAGTGGCTGTAATCGAGAGATGGTGGCATTACATCTTGGTACCTACATATTGTTGTTTTTATGGTTCCTTGTATAAACTGTAATTACTTATTTTCTTTCCATGTTTTATGATCCCTTTTTGATGTTTTTTCCTTTTTAGTGCTGAAGTAATAAATATGAGGAAACCAATGTTGGCAAAATTGTTACAATGCACAACCACTATCGCACATATGGATGGTCCACACTCTAAATGGCAGGGGATGTACTCAGAAATTCAGACATACCAGGTGGCTGCTGTCTGGAAGCTGTTAGACAAAGCCTAATTTTTAGTGAATGAGAGGAGAATCTCCAGGTGTCACATAGAAGGAAGTGGGCATTATGCAGTCCTATCACCTGTCGAGGTCGAGCTATTCAATCATGTACTATACCATTAATTATGATGTACACGTCTGCTGCTTCACGCACGAGATAAAACAAGTTTGCTTCTAACTTCTGGCTGATGCTTGTTTATGTGTTCAGGTGACTGACTGGCTGTTTTGATCCCTGTGTTGAAATGATTCAGTAAGCCACATGACAACTATTAAATCTGTTAAAAGATGCAGTTTTCACATGGTTGCGTGATGTTGGCAATGCAAATATGAAACCAGATTAAGTAGAAAATGAGGAAGTGTTCTACTCTCTCAAGCACGTCAGGAGAAACATATGGTCCTGTATTAATTCATATCAGTGCATCTGAATCTAGAGGAATCTTCTGCTAGACTGTAAGAAGAAGTTCACTAAGTTAAAGTGTATTTGCTTTTAATAGGTGCAGCATTTCTTAAATGCCTGAAAGGGAAATGTAGACTACCCAAGTCTACATTTCCATTAAAGTATGCTCATGGTTATACATTAAGGACTAAACAAGAAGACAGACCGATAAACAAGAAAGAAGTTAATATTGCCAACTTGGCTCATTGATCCTTTCTTTTTCTCCCTCACTGTTTCTGTTCCTCTCTGTGGCTTCTAGATGATTATTGCCTTTTTAAAGGGAAAAATCATAATAATTTTTCCACTCCCAGTCAGTATGCAGCTCTGTGGTGTGCTTAACTCATCATTGAAGCAGAGTGGGTAGATAGGGCATTTGAAGTGTGGTCATTAGCATGCTTCAACATTGATGTGAGGTCCATTTATCAAACTTAATGGAACCACAGAAGCAAAAAGCGGATTTCTTACACTCCCCCTCCAACGTTCCACACCCATATTCCTTAAATGGCTTGAACTTTTATTTTGGTGAAGTTTTTAGAGTAAAGAAAGAATGGCTCTAGGTAGGCTTCCAGCTTAACTCATTATAAAAGTTCCCTGGAGTGGCAGTGCCATTTTGTCCCAATGCATGAGATTGTTTGCATAATATCTTTATACATCATTCTTTTCAAGTCATTTGTTTCAACATTTACACATTAAAGAAAGAATGGGAATAAGTGCTAATAATTGGCAGGTAAGCAGTCTTGGAAACCCATTGGCACTGTTCTGACGACAATAAGCCTCTGGGGGCAAGGGGCATAGGCATTTATTTTGGGCGTTCCGGTGTAGCCACAGGATATCTGTGCCAAGACTTCCTTATCTGTGCGCTGCTCATTGTTTCAGCCGATTAGCAACTTGAGATGCGAGAATAGAGTTGGAGTAGAGAGACGACGTGTACGACCGGATTGTTTCACCGTTAGCCAGTTTACAAGCTCATTTTAAGCTGATAAAGCTAAATCATAGCAGAGGACAGCCGATGGGTCGCGAGAATACATTTAGCGTTCCACCGTGAAAGCACGCCACCGCGGCCCGCACCATCGAATGGAAGGCACCCACACACTCTCTCTCTCTTCCACGTACACACACAAACACTCTCACATTTGTGTACATATTACCTTTTAATTAACTTAGTATTAGATATTGTGTGTTTTGACATTTATTATCTTATTAATAAATGCTGTTGTACAAGAGTGAGCAATGCCAACCTCTACTATCAAAGAATTCCAAAATCCTTTACTAGCTATTGATCTGGTCATTTTGTTTATAGTTATTAATTCCTTATCTAGTATATTCTATGAGACTACATGAACCGGCTATAATTTTCCTCTGGTTAAGAGCTTCTGATTAGGATGTGGTGCCCCCGTTGAAGTGACTTGGTCTAATTAATATAATTAACAAATATATTGAATATAATAATTATTAATTATTTTTGATCATTATTCATTTTTTACAAATTTTTTTTGTGATTTCAGGAGTGCAAAACAAAAATTCAGACTCGACTCATCCTCTTTCTGTGTGTCTGGAAATTGTTTTTTTACGATATGCAGACCGTACACAAGTTTGTATGATATGGTTCCAGAAGAAGGAAATGAGATGTTCGCTGACCAAAAAAAATTATACAGCCACAGACACGTACAGGTACAGTACATATGGTTATGACCACCAATTGAAGTGGCCATACTTTGATTTATTAGCAGCCTAATATCTGTCTGTTGATTTACTATACAAAGTATTATGTTCTAACCTTCACATTTCATGACTATAGGACTACTGCTGCTATTGTATATTCATGTACTTCAAAATACAGGCATTTCAAAAGTATTCATTATGAGATATTTCAAAAAGGAAAAAACTGAATTGTTTTCTATCTCTGAAAACAAAGTAATTTATGCCAGTGCGTTTGTGAATAAGTGGAGAATAAATTATTATTACATAACATAACTTGCATAACACATCTTTTTCTTTTGAACAGTTCAAAGACATAAGTCTGCCTTTGCCTCATCTTTGCAGGAAAACAGTTTTTTAGAGTGGCTGTGAAATGAGAGGGGTTGTTGGAGAATCCAAGTATTCTATATGGATATTGTGTTTTGTGTTTAACTGTGCCGCTGAGCACTTGCCTGCAGAATGGCCAATTCATTGTTTCCTCTTCTTTACTTCTGCATACCACATTTTTGCATCATACTTTATCCCTTTGATTGCATTTGGGGTTCAAAATGCTGTTTTTTAATTCTGAAGCTGGACCTTGTTATTGTGTTTATTAGAACCATTTCTCATATGAACGCCGGACAATGTTGGGGAATCAGGTCCAGAGCGTGCAGGAGGCAAGACATGACATAGATTACCCCCCGGTAACATAGCAGGCTCGTAATTTCTTGCCATTCCTAGAATTTGTCTGACAATGTCGGACCTCACAGACAAAAATGACCGAATCTCATTGACACTTTTGTTGGCGTCTTCGTGTGAACGACCCCTCTTCTTCACTCTTGGATGTTTGTTTTTCTTCCGGTTTAGCGCAAGCTAAATGATAGAAATGTCATCAACACGCCCACTCGCTCGCTGTCAATTCTCCGGACAATGAGCAGCTCTATTCAAACATGGGCTCAATCGGACATTACACAGACTTTGTACTAGGGAGCTAGCAGGGTAAAGTCTGTTTAATGTCGGGTTCGAATGAGTGAAAGGGCATGTGTGAAAGGGGGCTTAGGAAAGTCTTGCTTCCAAGTATTGACGTTACTTTTACTGGAATAAGCCAACAAGTTATATTGTCTTTTTGATGACGTCCATGTTTTTTTTGTTTTCCTGGTTTGGTCTTCTGCTTGTGAATGTAGTGCTATTTTTTGGCAACACTGAGCATCATATGTTGGAGCTTCATGGAGGACACCCCTCCTCTCCACATCTGCCCCCAAGAGACTCCTTCACTGCAATGTTCGCACTCCACGAACAGCCTTTGTAAATAGGACAATCAGTTCTATTTATTTCCACCCAATTTAGTGGCCACTGTAGGCTTCCCTTGGAAACTGTCTCAAGTCAAATCTTTGCTGCCTGTCACCATGGCGACGGCGAGCCTTCAGCTCTGGCCTAATCAGAAGCAGTTGAAAGTAGAGGGATTCTTGAGGGCTCAGATGTAACTCTCTTTTCTCTGCCTCATAGCAATGACGCACAAATGATTACTTTCTAAGTAAAAAAAAAATTACTTTATTAAGGCTCATAACCCTATCACGCTAAGAGAGGAGCCACGGGGGTGAAAAATTTAACTCAAGCACACACCTTAATTGCTTTCACATAAACAATTTTTGATTTTGCTGCACAATAAAATAAATGCCTGCTTGGTGGAATGTACTATTCCCAGCACATTAAAGAATCACAATAATGGCTCAGCCTCTTTAATTTCCTCAGACACAACAAACTCTGCTGGATTATCTGTAACATCACATGATCTCATCCTTTCCTGGCCAGCCAGGTGAAAGTGACTATAAGCTTGTTAGGTGTTCAGTGAACCTCAGGCCAATGTCTAAGGGTGACTGAAAGGCATTGTTGCTAATCTAGTTTCACCTCTGGTTTGTAAGTGGTAAATCCTTCTCTCTACGTCTCTGTGCTGTTACAGTGAAGGGAGCTAGCTGTCACTCACTTTCCTGTAACCACTCTGACAGGTCTGTCAGCTTGAGCTGCATAGATACCAGCTCGAGCCTAATTAAAGTGGTATTACTCTCCTGCCTCACATTGCGGTGTTGTTTCTATAACCTTCCTCTCTGGTTTGCCAATCATCCACCTGCAGCTCCACTGAGCTTCTGAGCGTTTTAATAATCCTCAGCAGATATTCTTAATTGAAATGATATGATTAGCCATAGCTGCAAGAGGCAGGTTTCCTCCTTCTGTGGGCCCCTCTCCTGGGAACAGGGAAATGGGTTAGCTTTACCTCCGTCTGCAAAACCCTGATTTGAACCAGCACATGGGTATTTGAATCATACAGCATGGATTGCTGGCTGCCTAATTTGCTTCCCTCCATTACGCCATGCTTCCACATGGCTAATATTTTCGGGAAGCCTGTGTGTGTGTGTGTGTGTGTGTGTGTGTGTTTGTGTTTTTGTGGCTCTGAAAATTCAGTGCATTCACACTATACAGTGCATTCAAATAAATATCAGAAGGTTTAATGCCATTTGTGTTTGAGTGGAAGCAATGTGAATATACGGATTGGTTGGGTTGGTGTGCAAAGAGAAATGCTTAAGCTGACACTTGACATGCTGACTGAGAAGTTGTCTTTTACTAGAACTGCAACACAGCCCATCAATTTGAAATGTTCACCCTATAGTGAGAGACATACTCAGAAAAGAGCTTGCTGTACGTGGAATTAGGGATGTCACAATACCAGAAATGTAGTAGTTGATATCAATACCAGGGAAATTCCACGATTCTCGATACCAACCACAGTAACAAAAAAAAAAAATCCCATGTACTTCAACATAGACTCCTTTATTACCATTTGCATACTGGTTTTTGTTAGGAAGCTAAACCAGTCATAATTACCTGTCTAATAACTATTTTATATTGCTGTGAAAACATCTCCTTGTATTAATTCAAGTTTATGACTTCCCATATGTTGAGTACCTAGCTGCATAAATGACACACTTAAGGTGTATGAATGAACTCTGAGGGCGTCATGATCATTACATAAATTAACGGTTCTCCCATCACAACAAAATGCAGACGTGTGGGCTGTGAAGATTTTCCTTATGTAAAGAAATTCATAGAAGCAACAACAGGTGCAGGCTAATAAGCCTGTTTATATTTGTAAAAACTGAAAATAACTTTATTGTAAAATGTTTTTCAGTCGCCTATTTACTCATGAATCGAGCTAAGTTTGAAATCATCGGGTCCAATGACAACTGTGAATAACAGAGGCACAGCACAGATTGTCTGGCAGATTCATGGCAACATGGTGACCACATGCCATGATGAGGCCTGCAATAACATACTCTTACAGAATTCCTAATATGATTCCTATTTTGTCATATAAATACTGATCATATGATGCCATTTTAATTGGCTTTCAGTTATAGTTTATCATTTTATAAAAAGTTTTAATGGCCAAGGACAGCCTGACCAGTTTTAACAAACTGTCTTATCTTTATTCGTATAACTTGTGGTAATGTTTTCAAATGCCTGATAATGTTTTTTCCCTGAGAGTTTGGTAATAGTAAAGGCCTTGAATTAATTCATAGAATCAATACCCATCGGAATACATACTTATATTACAATACAGTGAGTTAAAACAATAATAGTAACACTTAACAGTATATTTCAGTTCAGTATCCCAGCAATAAATGGTATATTGTAATATTGTTGAATTACCATTTTGTTTCTTTGAATGTCCTGAATCATTTGCATCTGAATTTATGGCACTCTTTCTCAAAGCAACTCCTGCTTTATTGTGCAGATTACTGATAGGGCTATCATCTCTGAATCTCAGTAAAAAGGATTTAGCTAAGGATCTCTGTCTCACCAGCACACTGAGGTGCCGTTGGGTGTAACTGTGGTAAACGGACCAAGGCTGACAGTGTTCTATCATCATAAACCATCAGGAGCAGAGAAGTCAGAGATAGGGGCAAAATAAATGAGTGTACAGCCACATCGTCTCACTGCCACTGTTTCCTGCTGTTATAGTATTTTAGATAAGTCCTGGAGAGCCAGCAGGGAGTCTAAAAAATGAAAATGAAACATTTAATTCTGATGGTGGCTTTTGGAGGGAGCGAAAATGTACCCTGCATATTTTTTCTGTGCCTCTTGTTGTTGCTATTGTTCCCTTTTTTTAAACCTAAGAATGTAGGAGTGGCCCCTATTGCAGATAGCATAATTTACTGAAATTATACTGTGCTTCACCAACTATACTGACTGCTTCTCCATGGTACTCTTTAGGCAGTTGTACTGTATAATGTAAAATATAAAAACTGTAAGTAACTGTAACTTAAGCATGGCTTGGTTAAGAAACTTCTAAAAAATGTTAGTGTGTGTGTGTGTGTATTAATATATATATATATATATACCAAACAACTGCACTCTGATAAAAACTGTTTCTCCAATCTTAAAGTCCAAGCAGTCCAGTGACACGCATTGTTGTAACGTAATTGCCCCAAAATCTTCTGATGATGATTGAGGTTAGGCTCGATGTATACCTCCATGGACCAGGCTCTTTCCTCTACTCTAGGCTGCTTTTGATTTCACCTAGCTATTACCTGTCAATCACAGTAATGTGCAGTGGGTATCGAGAACCATTTTCCACCTGCTTGCTTTGATGCCAACCAGTAAGTTGTTGTCAATGCTCTCCATATATACCATGCACTTCTTTAGAGGGCTAATTTCATGCTTGTTGAACTTGAAGAACTGCATTATCGATTGTTGTTTTCTACTTTCTTTAATGGTGATTAACATTTGTGACTCAAAAGGGGCAGCAGGGCTATCGGGACTCTTTCCCTCCTCTTTTCATTAAATGCCAGGCTATTTTGTTTTCATGGGTGTTTAAATTCTGATCAAAACCTTTTTAGAAGGAAAGAGATCTTTACTTTCTTCTTCTAGTCCTGGCCAACCTTTTAACATCAGAGTAGTGATCTGGAAAATATGTGATGGGGTCCTCTTGGTTGATTTCCCCTCAGAGAAAAAACCTGATCAAGAACAGGGTTGAAAGCTGGGTCAGGAAGCAAAACTCAGTTTGGAAGTTTAGTTTAATCCGTGTCCGTCCAAGATGGAGCATTACATCAACAGAATATAATTTAAACAGCATGTGAAAGGCATAAAAATTCAATATTTTCTTACATTCCCTATCTGTCCCGTCTTATTCTGCAGTTGGTGGGTGGTGAGTTTGATCTGGAGACAAACTTCATTATCCAGGATGCAGAAAGCATTGGCTGCATGGTGGAGCTGTTGGGGCACTGTGACGTCACCTGCCAGGCGGAAATCTGGAGCATGTTAACCGCCATCCTTCGGAAAAGTGTTCGAAACCTGCAAACAAGCACTGAGGTGGGCCTCATCCAGCAGGTGCTGCTCAAAATGAGCTTGGTGGACGACATGATAGCAGGTATGATAATTGTGTGAGCGGTTGCTCAGTAGCAGCAGTGGTAGTTAATGTATGTTCTTTTTCAGATTGATTATTATCATGTTAATGTCCGAAAAGTACCGTAAACATGGGTTGCGCCTTCTTAATTTTAGGTTTCAGCCAGGCAACAAACCGTCTTTCTGTATCTTTTAATAGATCTGCATTTTGAGTTACACTAGGCTGCAAAATTGTGATTTTTTTTTAGCTCTAGAGCACTTTTTTTTTATGAAAAAAGCTAATTTCCATTTGCAACCCCAATCTTCAGGACTCTACATAGGTGACTAAGAAAGAACAGCTATGCACCAAAAGTCTACAATAACATGATTAAAGAAAACATCCTTTCAAATCTTTGAAAATATGTTTTATTTTCCTCATAGCATTGTCTGCGTTGCAATAATAACAAATTCAGACAAACAGTGAAGGAAGGCAGCAGGGAATTTAATACTTGCTTTAAAAATATGGCAGACATGAAGTGTAAAGTCTTTGGAGTAAGCTTTTTTTATTTGGTCTATTTTACAACTTTGTAATTGTCATATTTAAATGAATTCAAACAATTCTTTCAGACGTCAATTGTTGCAAAAAGCCTCAATGACACTTGAAAGTCAATTTTGACTTTTCCAATATTGGATCCATAATATTTCAGATATATTTGATCATAAACTCCAGTTTTATTTTTCGCTTCACTAGCAGCAAGGCCTCATAATGCTCTTTTGACAAATGTTAAGTATTTATTTATTTAGGGATTATAAATCATCCAGAGGTTAATTACTGTGTGGTGGTCAAACGTTTGTCTGTGAACATTGCAGTCTGTAGGGACGACTAGTTTTTAGTTCTACCTTTCTGGAATGAGCCCCTCAAATCTGTATTCAGGTCCCTGTGAGGTTGTCTGTAGAAGTCGGTGTCACTTTGATGTTTTGCACTATGCAAATGACATCCATACCTTGTGTAATTTATAAATTGTGTTTCAGCTGATGAATTCTAAATGTGTTTTCCCTGCGGTGTTCCTGTTCCTCTAAGTTAAACAATTTAGCCTTCCATTTAGACATCACTTTGATTTACAAGTCAGTTTCCATGTAATTGTAGTGTGGAAGTTCTACTGTGATAAATATAATGGAATTTCACGGACAAAGAACTGAGAATGAAGCTACACTAAAGAGAAACAGTTTTTTATGTGGATGCATTTGAAAACTTTTGGTGGACCTCCTGTGCAGTGTGGAGGAATTATACTATCTGTGAAATGCAGCTGTATCTCTACTTGCATGCTATGTTCTCTTTAAAGACTTACTAGTGGACATGTTGGGAGTGCTGGCCAGCTACAGCATCACAGTGAAGGAACTGAAATTGCTCTTCAGCATGCTACGAGGGGAAGGCGGCCTCTGGGTAAGTGATAGCGGGGGACCGAATGCAGTGTGTTAGGCAGAAGTATGTGTTGGTTTGACACTGTCACTTGAGTTGCCCCCAGTGAGCCATCACTCTGATCTGTTTAGGGCTTGTTTTGTAATTGACAATCTGCAGAATGAGTGAATGAGGTAATTGACAGTACATTGGCTGCTGTCCAAAAAGTCGGAGTGAAAGCCTTGACTGTCTTGTTATTACTCTTTCTTTATCTGTGCCTCAGCCGAAGCATGCGGTCAAAATGTTGTCGGTGCTGAATCAGATGCCCCAGAGACACGGTCCAGATGCCTTCTTCAACTTTCCTGGTCGCAGTGCAGCAGTAAGCGTTCTCATGTTTCCACTCTGCATCAATTTTAAACTGGCACGTGCATTTTTAAACCTGCAGGTTATCAGAGTACAACTATTGATGATTACCGTGCACAAATGAACAGAAAACACTCTCTACACGGTACAATAATGCTGAAGTAAATCCACTTGTGAAAAAATTTACCTGTGATTTCCGCTGGGCTTTAAAGTTATTTGTCATGAAGTTGTGATATGCTTATTGCAGCAAATGGTATTTTGTGATGGTTCATTATTATTTCCCTTTTTGATGAACCGATTCAAATACAACATGTCTCTTCACCTTTTTCATTTAAATATTTCGTATAATAAGAAAACAGGTGTCAAGTAGTCTTTACGTGTAGGTTAAAATAGCTCAACTAATTCTATATATACATGTATGAGTGTAGCAAGAGTACAAATGAATTAAAGGGTGTATAGATGAGAAAAATGTGAGGAACCAATCCTGTGTAAGAAATATTGACATGGTACTGTGACTTATAAGGTGGGTGCAGTTCTGAGCTGCTAATAGTTTATCTTGGGAGTGGACATATTGAGAGAAACCAGAGACATAGTAAAGTAAATATGTAGAGGGAGACAGGAAGCCTGACAGGACATTTCCCTTGCTGCTACAGGGTGGAGCATACTTACTGTTCATTACATTTGCATCTTTTTGCATAATGCCAAAGCATGTTGATTAAGTTATTAAATGAGTTATCACAGTCATTTCATTAAATGTAATTTTTCACTGATGTTTAAAGACTTGTTTTGAACTTCTCTCTCCAGAATCTTAGAGATTAATAGTAGCTTTCCCCAAATGCAAAGAGGACTATGCTCATGGCTGGATTTATTTCAACAAGGCTGGACACTTGACATCATAAAATATTCAGCATAAGCAGGAATTATATGCGATCAGTTGGCCTGTAACAGTCTGGAGGTCACATCATATTTGTGACCTTACCAAATAGTTTATACATTAAAATGAAGCATGAAAAATGTTTGGATGTCAAATTACACTTAGTCAGTTGTAACACCTTGGTGTTGTGCTCCGACTCAAGGTAAAACTAAGATGCACTATGTAGAAATCAATTTAAATTAATCTAGTAGAGGCAGAGCAAGAGATTTTTTTTAACAATTGTCTCACTTCCTGCCTAATTGTCCTCTTTTTGTGTTTTGTCCCAGGCCATTGCTTTACCTCCTATTGCCAAGTGGCCTTATCAGAATGGGTTTACATTCAACACCTGGTTCAGGATGGATCCCTTGAATAACATCAATGTTGACAAGGACAAACCATATCTCTACTGGTGAGTAAATAAGTACCTACATCTGTGCTCCATGTTTCCGATGTCCTCAATACGCTCCCAGCTCTCTCACAGGGGTGCTGTAAGTCTACATTATAACACCGGGGAGAAGAAAATTACACTTTCCGGTTTTTCAGCAATCTAATTGCTTTAACTTTGTATTAGAAATCACTCCTTCTCTAGAGAGACCTATAACACGACCAGCAGCTTTATTGACAAAGCAATATGCTGTCTGATACTGTGACCTACAGTGATTTTCCCATCTAAGCAGATTCTGTCTGGAACTTGTTTTTTTCAAGGTTAAACTAGTTTTACAGGCACTATTTTTCGCACACTGCCAACATTTATGTAATATGGTTTATGAAAGGGCCTCATTATTTTTCTCTAGATAATGTTCATGAACTATAATAGAGAGATAGGGGAATTAGGTGAGATTATTGAGATTAAAACCCATGGAAGCATGCAGCATCAACGACTGCTACTTGCTGTTACAGAGGTAGACTGCAGCAGTGGGATGCACTGTGGAGGTATTAATTTAGAATTTGAATATCTGCCACATAATGCCCACATACCAGCTCTTGCAAGGGCTTGTGGGTAATTAGTGCTAAAATCAATAATCCAAAAGTGCAGTGATATTCGGCTGCCGTTCTTTCGGTTTATGAGAGGAGTTTAGGGAAAAAAAATCACTGAATACAATGGGACATATAAAAGATTTGTGGAAGGGAATGAAAGAGAAAGTGGATAATAAAGATAAAAATGTAGAGTTGGCTCTCAGGGAAGACTGTTCATACTAATTGGTCAGAGATAACACTGTATCGTCTATTGGGTGCCATTGCTTTACCTGGATCACACAGAGGGAATGAAATAATCTAATCACGTTGGAAGGACTTGTTCTGCGTTTCTATGATGTGAAACATCAAAAAGAGATATTGCCTAAGCTAAGTTGTTGGTATTCATGTGGCAGCCATTTCTTACTGACAGAATCACAAAAAGGCTGATATGCCAAGCTAATCCTGTTTGTGCATTGCTCCAAGGGCCTCATAGCTCATTGGCAGGGCATGTAGACGACAAAAAAAGAATTGTATCTTCAAAAGTGGACCAAGGTTGCTGCTTTTCACCTGATGTGTAATCACAAGCAGGCGTGTCCACCGGAGCATCTTCGCTGGCTTAGCTAGGTGTGGGGCTCTATAGCTCTCTGGCCTTGCATGCACCACACGCTATTAAAGCCTATACTGTCTTTATCTGCCTTGTCAAAGAGGTCTGTTTGTTTTATACGCTCCCAATGGGTGGCTGTGGTCGGAGGCTTTGAAGATTGCAGACTGCTATAGACCTAAAGACTGTGGGGCTGTAGTGAGTACATGACCTTAAAAAAGAGGCTCAATCCAAGCAGAGAAAGAATAGAGAATTAGTGTAGTGTTGTAAGGTTGTGTGTGTATTTTGTCCAGGCTGTGGGCTGCACTAGGGCTGGGGCCATTTGTCTTTTTTGCTGAGGAAGGTTCCCAACTGAGTGAAATGACCCGGAAGTATCTAAATGGCAGCCATGATAAGAGCTGGTCGAATTCTCTAAATGCTAAGGAACGATGCTACAATGCCTCCTTTCTTATCTCCTTTACCATAGGGTACATTGGACCATCTTTTACCAAAAGAAATGGAGATAATGCCATTCCACCATTGCTTTCCACTTAAAGCGACGCACCATTCTGCCATTAATAACATCTGCCATCGCTGTTTAATTGTAGACTATGGAAAAACTGAAAACATCCTTTTTAGGAAGTATGATCCTATTTGGGACACTATACAATAAAACTGCCTAGGAAGAAAAAAGAAATCTGCCATAATCAGATCATATGGTATACAGGTGGTATTTCCTTAGTGCTGACATTATATATCCTTTTATCTGTGGCGTCAAGAAGATCAGAGTAGAGTGATTAGACCCAGGGAGCATGACTGAAGTGTGCTCATAAACTAAGTGGTTTTTTTTGTGTCTTCATCTTTGTAGTTGTTACCATGCCAGCGCAATTTGCAGTAGCTATAGTCTCACCGCAGGCATTTTCCTGTTCTAGCTAGTTAAGCGTAATAAAATAATTCTCATAAGAATTGTAACAATTACCTGTCAATTACTCCTGCAAATTGCTTTGTGTCTGCATAGTGCGAGGCATTCAAATATTATGCTGGCCCCAATCTCATTATGCAGAAGGAAGCCACTATTTCACTACAGTTATTGGTTTCTATGGTTATGCAGTATTGTTAGGGAGGAAATATTTAAAGGAATAATTAAAATCACAAAACAAATGCAGAAGTTGGCAGTAAAAAACCTTCCACTTCACTTGGGTAAAAAATTATTTTCTCCTGCTTGTTGATACAGTAAATGAATTAGGTTTACCCTGTCAAATCTGCACCTCTTGACTCTGATATACTCGTATATTGTAACGGTGCATGTTTCTGTTTACAGCTTTCGGACCAGCAAGGGCATTGGCTACTCTGCACATTTTGTTGGTAACTGCTTGATTGTGACATCACTCAAATCCAAAGGAAAGGGTTTCCAGCATTGTGTGAAGTATGATTTTCAGCCCAGGAAGGTAAGAGCATGCAGCAGCTTTGGCTTTTAATCATTTGTTTTTTGCTGTTATACCACATTGTTATGTTATTTAGACCAAAGCCATTTGATTTGAAGCAGCAGACCCTCAAGACATGCATAGTAGACACATCTGAACATGAATTGCATTATACCAACCACCAAAAAACTGAATTGCACATCATTTTGGCCTGAGCTGAGAGGAAAGGGTTTAAGGCTTTAGATTTCATTTGAAAATGAAGAAATTACACTGCTGTAATTTGCTCTTTTTAAACACCCTACAGTTTTGGCTACACTTACCCCTGACTCTTTAGCCACCACCTGTTCTTTTATTGGAATTACAAAGTTGTATGTCAACACATATACCTGAAGTGTTTACGACCCCCAGAGACGTCTTACAGGTGTAATTGGATGTAAATGTAACATCCAAATGAAACTTAATTTAGCATGGAATGTCAGTGTAGCGTAGCTGTCCCTGCAGTGCAGGAAAATTGGCTCAAAGCATGTGTCAAACTATTAGAGCCTTCACTTAACACCTGGGAACAAGCATTCATCCCACTGCTACTGCCACTGTGTGGGTATCGTATTGTAGGAGCTCTTAGAAGATAAAACATGTTGAATTAAGTTTTTAATTGATTTTGGGCTCAGACATCTGCGGATAAGTGCCGTTCTAAATTATCTGCGGGCAGCTTGCACTCTTCCCCTCAGCCATGAATCCTCTTTTAAGTGTCCTTACCTATGGTGTAGATGGCTGTAATTCCATTAGACTGCTCACTGTGCCCTTCATGGGTCAAACTAATAAACAGTGGGCTCACATTCAAATAAGAGATGGACAACCTAATGCCTGCTGCTGTGAGCGGTTGTGCCAATATTACCCAGTGTTTATACTATTAGCTTCTTGAATGTTTGAGCGTTTTGAGTCTCCTTTGTTGCCAGATTGGATCCATACAGCGTTCTGCAGCTCCGAAGTTGTGAACAGCCAGATTTTGCCTTATGTAATGTTACATTTTATATATATATATATATATGTATATACAGTATATATATATATATATATTTATTTATTATTGGCTTTGTTGAAAGGTTTATCTTATTATAATGGATTATGTTAAGTTTTTAAGAAGTCTACTTTACCTGACTTGACCTGCTGTAATTTGTGTTTCTTCCCCAAAATAACTACAACCAGTGTCTGATGTGGCTTTAAAAAAAAAATGTGTTGTCTTGCTTCCTCTTCGTCTTTTCTCTGATATATTATTCACACTGTTCCACTGCAGATTTTAAAAGATTAGATGGCAACCCTCTATCTAATGTTTCAAAGTTGATCAGAATTTTCCGGTTTTAAAAGAAACCTATTGGAGAGCTGACCTGAAATGTTGTTGATGTTGCTCAATGAACCTAACTCAATTGCAGTTGAAGTTAAGAGCAGTCAAATGAGTTAAATGTAAAGACATTCTTTGATATTGACCCACTTAATAAGCGACCTGTTCTGTTATTACAGCGTTTCATTCTGACTCTTCTCACCCTCAGTGGTACATGATCAGTATAGTTCACATCTACAGCCGCTGGAGGAACAGTGAAATCAGATGCTATGTAAACGGACAGCTTGTTTCTTATGGAGACATGGCATGGCACGTCAACACAAACGATGTAAGCACTCTTCTTTTTACTCCTCTTCACTACTGTCACCTTTTCCCGCTGGTTTTAATGTTTATTGGCACAGGCCATATCGACATCTTGCATGGCTGTAAATTGTGACGTACATATCTCTTCAATAGTGCTCATTGAGGAAAATGGATTGCAACATGGATTTCTCTCAGATATATAACTGCCATTTCGGTCTTTTTTTGAATAGCCATTTGTCACAGAGTTGTGCTGTAGCAGAGAGTGAAAAATGGCAAAATTTCACTAGAAGAGATTGTAATTACCATCCAACTGAAGCATTCTTGTTTAAAATATATTTTGTATGATATTACATGTTTGAATGACTCTAAGCCAAACATTAAACCTGTTTTCACACATAGCTATTTACAGAATTAATAAGCAAATTTGCACTTGCACAGAGATGAGATACATTTCCAAAGGTGTGCTTTACACTTTCAAGGGACGACTGCTCAAATTAATATATACAGTAAGTGGCAGTGCATTAAAAAATATTCCACCATTTTGTTAAGTTGTGATGGATAGTTTTTTTTGGAGAATTTTTCCCACACATGAAAAGAAAGTTAGCATTATTCTGATGAAGAGAATTTTTTCCTGTGATGCGTGCAGAAACGGCTGCATCACAAAGACACTATCCTAACACAGACACAGCAAGAGAGTAGTTTATTGAACCAAGCGAAGGACATTTATTGAATGACGTGGGATAAAAAAAAATCACACCACCAAGAAAATATTCTACACACATTTTAACATTCCCCTTGATCGGGATTATTTAAATGACAACAGATGCTTCTGTCATCTCCTATGCCACGGAGAGTAAGGTCACACAGCTGATCTGCACAAGAAATTCTGTAAGCTGCTAGAGTGGTGTTGCTTGTAGTAACATAAATACATTTTATTTTATTCATTTTTTTATTATATATGTAGAAATGGGACCGAAGATTTAAAGTCTTGGTAATTGTTTCACATATTTTCATAAAGTTAGTGGATGGGCTTTTCTAACAGGAGGAGGATAAGACGAGCTTGATCAAGATTTATAATTTTTTATAAACAAATCTGATGTTTTTTCCCCCTCAGCACCACTTGTATAGGCCTTCATACTGACTGTTTCGGCAGTTGTTAATTAGCTGCTGCTGTTGTAAGTTATCCTTCAATTTGATCCTGATTGCAATCACAGCACATATTCTCTCTTTCCCAGAGGTTATATTGAGGTTTCCTATCTTTGTAAATCAGGGACATGGTTTTCCTCTTCCCTATAGGGAAGTGTCAAGGTTGACACTGTAACAATACAGATGGTGATGTTATTTTGGAGGTTTATATTGAAAATGCAATTTCTTGGAGAAAATATAAAACATTTGCACAATCAAATATGTAAATGTACTCATTATTTTTTTTCCCTCTGCCTAATTCGGCATTTATTTCTTTTAGTCCTTCAGTATAACATGACGTAACCTTTTCTTTCTATGTCCCTCTTGCAGATTTATGATAAGTGTTTCCTTGGGTCCTCTGAGACAGCAGACGCTAACAGAGTATTCTGCGGGCAGCTAGGAGCCGTCTACGTGTTCAGTGAAGCCCTCAATCCTGCGCAGATATTTGCAATTCATCAGCTAGGATCAGGGTATAAGGTATGTACTTGAGGGTGACACAATTAGAATACATGTAAGCAGCCTGCATCACTTATCAATCTGTGAAATCAATGCCCACTGCTGCTCCGCCACAGTTCCTTTCCCATGTGTCTCCGTCCTGGGAGCGCTGCTTTTCCTCCGAGATAAATGGCTGCATAAATGACCTACTTCTGGGAAATAATAGCACAATACACGAGGGAAGCAGCGGGCCATCTGAGGCGATGGAGTCCTGAGCTGACTTATATCAGTTGCAGCAGGTGTAGCACTCCCAAGCTTGTTGATGAAGAGCAAAGATTATAAATATAGCAAGATGCTGACCTACTCAGGAGGGGATTCAGCTGTGAATGTTAATCACATGGTGACAAAAATATTTAGTTTGACATTTTTTTTAAATTAAATAATAGTTTTATTTATTCATCTTGAAAGAGATACAGAGTGTGCCCTCAGCTTATCCTCAGATCCACTCTCACTTTCTCTGACGCTCCTAAAGTGCGGCTGTTTCTTCAGTGTTAAGCTCTGCACAAATGCAGGAATGACACGCACTGCCAATCAGCTTTGAACACAGGATGTGTCTCGGACAATTTACAATATATCTTTCCATTTGACACCAGCTCTGTTTGCTCTCTAGCTGCTTTCAAGACAACATTTGTCTTTTTTTTTATGGCAGGAAGGAACATTATCCATTGTCATTGTAAACGTTACACTGTTAAAGATTGTGAGATGGATGTTTGTGATTTCAATCAGGTCTATGAATGGCTGGAGATGTCATTGTTTGGTCTTTTTGCTAATGGCAGGTGACTTGTCGTTTACCTCCTTAATTGTGGTGCTAGACCTTCTATTAGAGAGGTAACTCGCAGCTGAGCAATCCCCCTGATTTCTCGAAATAATGAAGAGCATGTCCTGGGGAGACAATTACCCGCAATTGATCAAGCTGTGAATGGTGTTAGTAATGGTGAGTATGATAGAGCCAGCCAGTTGAGGTGTGGAGAAAGGTCAGAGAGTTGTCAGGCCCACTGATTGGTTGTTGTAATGTGAGTGCTGTCTGTTTTAATTGAGAACTGCCAGGAATAGTGTGAGTGCAGCAGATCACAGCATATACTGTATCTACTTATATCACTTTTAACTTGGCTCTACTCCACAGCAGGAGAAAAAACATCTGAGCTGATTTCTGATATATTTTCTGATTTATGGTCATCTCATCCATGTTTGATGTTTGACACGCTTCCCCTTGCTCACACAGTGTATTGAATGTAACTGTTACTTCTGCAGTTAGTTGAAATGCAGAGATTATTGCTGCCTAGGGTTGCGATTTCTACCGCACATTAGGATTTATGGCTGAAAATCTGACAGACCAGTTAGTAGAATCTGATCCCCGAGCGCTTCTCATATTGCTGTATGGAAATTGCTCTCTAAACCGAGATGGACTCCTGGTTATTTCATTTAAAGTTCAACAACAACAATTTTTTTTAGACTGACTTGAAACATTTACAGCCCTTTGGAGATAACATCAAGGGACGGTGTTAGTTCTACAGACACTGACATAAGCTGACTGTCATATTGGATGCCATTCATCACTACTGTTTTAGCTGAGTTCATAAGGTTTAGTGAAGGTCTAGAAAATTGTGGTTTTATACAAGGGATTTGTCTCGCAATTGTTTGTGATGTAACTCAGGATAAAGAATATAGTGCCCAGTGGATCCTGGCAAACACAACAGAGTTGTTTTTCTTTAAAAAAAGAAAAAAAAAGGTACTTCTGAATAACTACTCATCTCTTTCCAGCTCTTGTAAATATCCTGGTCTAGAGTCATAAAGTAACATCCTTCACAGCAATACCACAAAACACAACATATTAATCATTGAGTTGACTAGTCAAAATAATTAAGCCATGACTTTACGTCGTCTTTTCATATAATGCACTTCGACTTATTTCTGTCTTTGCCCTCTATCATCACTACCATATGTGTTCTACATGAGTCAGATTAGCCCATTGATTTTGTGCCAACAGTGCTCTGCGGTATGCCCCACAGATTGCTGTAGACGAGACTGAGGAACTGCACAGTCCCGGTCCTCCCTTGTCAGGGAAGACGAATGTTATCTCTGTGTAGGGGCCATGCAATATTACAATATTGATGTAGAACATTAGATGATAAGCTCACAGCCTTTGGAGGTAGTATACAGGCCAACACATATACCTGCAAATTCAGGCTATTTGTAGTAAATAGAGCAACAATTTAGTTTCATCCACAATTAGAGACGGTATAATACCATCAAGGCTCCACAATCACAGTGTTTGATGTTGTTTTCATCTGCATCAATATACACATTTTGATAGACAATCATTGGATACACAAGTAGAGGAATGTTTTGCATGACTGCACTTGAATAAAAAAAAGTCCTGTCTTGCAATAAGAAAGCAATAAATCATTTCCCTGGATCTGTATCTGCAACTGAAGCTAATCACTTATCTTTGGCAGTTACACTTTAATCATTGAGTCAAGACTGAGAAAACTGCACATCTGTTTTTCATACTAAGAATTTGCTGTAAACGATTGCATTGTTGACTATATTGTTCAGTCTGTAGTCTCATTACAGCTGCAGGTACTGTAGCATGGGAGTGTCCCCAGCTTGTCAAGTGTCTGCCTGTTTTCTTGTAGGGAGTTGTGGGGATGCCTCTGGTCCATGTCAGCCTTTGGCACTGAGAGAGGAAGAAGGCAACTGTGCTTTAATTCTTATATATGACTGGCTGGCCTGTGGAATGATGCTGTGCTGCGGTTTGTTACTGTAGCCACAAACCATGAGATAATTACTTTCACACTGTAGTAGGGCTCACACTAAAGTGCAGAGCACTGGACCTTGTTATCACTTGGTTTCATGAGTAGGACCTTTTTGAAGGATGTTAGAGACTACTTGATGAGATGCATGCTGGCTGCTGTGTGGACTTGATCATAGCAGATGAACAGAATACTTCTTACATGTATGCCTTTATTTTAATCTGACTGGAAGGAGGTACGCCATTAAATGTGGCTCAACCCTCACAGTTTCTGGAACTTCTCTGTAAAACTACCAGGCAACAGATATATCGGCAGTAAATATACATGGATTTTGACCAATATCATTTGGAAAAAGGATTAACTTGCCCAAAGTAAAATCTGAAAGGATTAAGTTCTAGGATCAGAAAATGTACAATATTCAGATTTGAAACTGTTTCTAAACAAGCAGATCTAAATGAAATGTTGTGGAATATTTCTAGCGGGTATATAGAGTATACTATAAAGAATAGTGTTAAACGCTTTATGTTGTATGCTAAAGCTTGCCACCTACTTAAAATTCTGCACTTTATAAGCACTCAGAATAGATTGTACAATCATTGTACAGCTGACAACTTGAGTCAGCTCACCTTTTCATCCATTTATTCCCCTTACTGAAAACAAGCAGCCCAGATTTAGAAGCCTTTTAAGCAGGTGCATGAACCCAGTTTGCTTGTGTTGCATAACATACTGTATTTATCTACGGTCCCCGTGGGACCAGATGGTTGTTTCCTCACTTCAGCTTCCGTCTCTTTTTATTTCATCACCATCTACTTGCTCTTCATGAGTCCGAGAGGGAAGGAAATACATTTCTCTCATTCATTAATAATTCAACCCTCCTGATGAGATGACTTGATTTCCTTATTAAGCATGTTCCATTCACACTGCATTGACATATTAATTCAGCTCATCCGTCAAGAGCTAATTATTTGAGTAAATTAAGACTTGTCTGTTATTGATCAGCTATTTGTTATGTCCGCCATAATGAATGTGTTACTGAGCCACTGACTGATGGAACCTCCAGTTCTTGTATATGGCTTCATATGTCTTAAGACAGAATGACATTTAAAGACACATAAAAAACATATAGGACACAGGGTTGACCCTTTATCAAGAGTTATTCATCACTGTCTTTAGGTTACCAGCGTAGTTATTACCTCTACCAAGAAGCAGGATTATGAAAAAACTACTGGTCTGAGAGTTCCCGACTGGAAAAATTGCTTGAATGCCCCCTCAAGTTGGAACAACCGCTCGGAAACAGACATCAGATACGTGTTGTTTAAAACGCCACATTACGACTTAAAGGTCATGAACACACTGAACATCTCAGGAAATGGGACCGTTCGAGGAGCATGGGAATGCACCTTTGGCTTTGGCGGAGGTGTGCGCTCTCCGAGTGCCATTCTAGTTATTTTTTAGTACTAGTGCAGACGTTGCTGGGGTGTTGTGTGGATTTTGATGCACGTCTAGTTTTTCTCTATCCCTGGTATGAGGGTGGTGGGCTGAAATTAAATTAGAAAATGTGATGAATGCATACTAAACAATACTAGCAAAATGTTTTGACTCAGCGTCTAATTACTTTGGATTTGAAGTAACACAATAACTCAAAGCTAAATTACAGACTGCTGGCTTTAACTTGAAGGTGTTTTCAACCACACTGAATAAACTCTTCTCATATTTGCACCTGTTCTATGAGTGCAAAGCATATTTGAACAGAAGCCACCTAGAGAAGATGGAAAGACATGTAAATACAAAGAAACATATGCATTGGTAAACATCTTAATGTGAGCTCAGTAAACTACTGTAATCCTGGCACACTCTCTCTGTAGCCGTTTTCATTCCAGTGTGTCTTCATGAAGATTCAGCAGTGACTGTGCTTGGTTTGGGATTAGTCCAGAACAGGCTAGAGTAAATAGCTTGGTTAAATTAATGCAGGTACACAATCATCTGTGGTATCAAAGCAACTCTGATCCCTCAGCCCCTGTTCCTCCAAATCATTGTACTCTGTAGTGGAACTACAGACCACCATTGACTAGCAAAAGACATGGAAAGTAAAATAAAATGAAATAAACTGGGAAAAGATTTGCAACACATACTTACATAACATAACAATCCAATGTTATATATCCCCTTATTATATTCATGCCTTGTTTATTGGAAATTAAATTATGGTCCCTGCTTTCCTTGTTTCTTGCACCTTGAATGAAGCTTTTCTTAAGCAATGTAACACCTTACTGCAGCTTAATTTAACTACATGCCCTGACACAAACGTATGCTTAGTTGTTAATTGTCTTAAGAACAGTTTGTATCACTAATAAGCAAATGCATGATTGGCTTGTGTTGTTGATTGCAGCATGACAGAATGATAGAGATCAAAAGGATAGCTTTTAATCAACAGAAAAAATTAATTTCCTTTAATGTACTCGGTGCCAAGAAATAATCCTGACCTCTATAAATGTCTGGTTGCTAATACAAAGAAGGCATCTAATCATTCTTCATTCTTGAATGGATATATTTTTTTGAAATAAAGTTATAATTAAAAGATAACACAGAAGAGACACTGATAGGGTGCATGTACAGGAGGAAGCTGCTACATCTATCTCTCTCTCCACCTCTGTCTTTATCTCTCCCTCATTCTCCCCCATTTTCTCTTTCTCATCATCTTTTTTTCCAGAGCACATTTAAGTTCAAGTCAGAGAGTGATATCCACTTAGCAGAGCATCACAAGCAGGTGTTGTATGATTGTAAGTTGGCCAGCTCCATCGCATTCACCTATAACGCCAAGGCCACTGACGCCCAGCTCTGCCTGGAGTCCGCGCCTAAAGAAAATATCTCCATCTTTGTGCACTCACCGCACGCCCTTATGCTACAGGTCAGTTGCTCTACTCAAAGCCAACTCTTAACTTCGTGTCACTATCCTAGATATGGATTGATTCATTTCTGCTGCACTTGTTTTAAAATGTCAGTACAAAGGTCTACTTTCTATTTCCCTCACAGGATGTAAAAGCCACAGTGACTCACTCCATCCACAGTGCCATCCATTCCATTGGTGGGATCCAGGTGCTCTTCCCGCTCTTCGCTCAGCTGGACTATCATCAGCTGAACGTCAGCCAGGTGGAACCCACTGTATGGTAAGAAGTAAAAATGTTGTTACTGCAAAAGAAAATTTCCATTTTTTGGAAAACTGAGTTGATTAAAAGCATGCAGTTGTATGTAACAAAACTCGGTTTGAAGTAATTGTGAATTTGATGACATTTTTGCTCCTTAAGTCCTGAACCCTTTTCAGACTTAATTAATATTAATGACTTCTTAATGTTTCACAAGGGAGTCTTTTGTATAAATAACTATTATCAGCTTAAATGAAAGTGGGGCTGCAACAGAGATGCATGTCATTTCTCCTAGGAATTAGGATTTCATAAACTTGTTGTTAATTATCACTTTTTTGATGGTGTTAAGTGACATCTTGGTGATACAGTTTCAAAATCCAGAATTAGAGTAGGTGTCTATTGGATAAGATATTCTTTCTGCATTATACTGCATTTTTGTCTTGTGTATATTGGTACAATGATACTAATATATATCCGTAATAAACCGCTGCCTGCTTATAAAACCAGCTTTGGTCAAGCTGCAGTCCAGTTTTATTATCATCTCTACTCTGGTTTGGACTTCTCTCATCCCCATCACCCTGAGCTGGTCAGTCCAAAGCTTCCCCACTGTGCCTTGGATGGAGTCTGAGCTCTGCTCTAATCCTGTGTTAGTTCAACGACAGCAGTACCAGATAGACGCTGGACTGGCAACACAGCAGCACAAACCCCTGATCCCCAATGCTCACTGCTTCTGTCGTTTCTTCTCATCTCTGCTCTCTGTCCCTCTTTCTTTCTCTGTCGCTAGCATGTCGAGGGTCTTTCCCTCACAGTGTGTCACTCTCCGCAAAACTTGCTTTGTCCTTGCCTTGGCTTTTAGTTTGAGTCATTCTAAAGCCTGTGGAGCGAAGGAGTTCTAAGCGTTTGCAACAATTAACTCTCTATAATGCCCGTGGATGTTCTGTGGCTGTTCTCAACACCACCCCGGAATAGTGATTTAAAAAACATTCCTTTTAATAAACATCTAATCTCATGTTACTCTTTGCCAAATCCAAACCAGCAGTGATATAACATCAGTCACTACTGCTCTGCCAAATTGGAAGGAAGCTGTGCTTGCAGTAAAGGAGTTTACAGTCACCAAACTCTGTGTGTTTTCTCCGCGGATCAGTTATGGCTAAGTTGGAGCAGTAGCGAGAAAGGAACAACTGCAAACTGACAAGATAGACAGACAAATACAGAGCAGAGCGAAGTTCACATTTAATTGTTTGAGTTTGTATGCATGTAGTGTATGTGCAGTATCTATGGGCTAGCCTGCACAGGAGTGATTGTGTCCTTGTGATTGTTGCACTAGAGGATGTGAGGGAAAGCCAATTAAAAAGTGTCACCGAGCACCACTGTCACCTGAAAAGCCCTCCAACAAAGAAAAAAATGTCTTCAGAGCACCGCCTTGCCCCCTTGAACCCCTTTCTCCCAATCTCTCTCTCTCACACACACACACACACACACACACACACATACACACACACACACACACACAGAGCCCAGCAGCCAGCCCAGGCTTTCTTCTCAATTGAAAAGAGAAGAAAGTGGTGAGCTAGAGTTCCCAGTTGATTGTGGACATCCTCTGAAAATGACCTTGTTGTTTCCCGCCTCTGCCACACTGTCTCCTCACGATTCTGTACTTTATTAAATAACTCTTTCACCACCTGATGACTGGGTGAATAGATAGGTATTTTATCTCTGTCTGAGATGTTGTGTCTTCTTGTTTTGCAGTGCCACTCTCCTGGCCTTTCTGGTTGAGCTGCTCAAGAGCTCTGTGGCCATGCAGGAGCAGATGCTGGGAGGGAAGGGCTTCCTGGTGATTGGATACCTGCTAGAGAAGGTATAGAAGAGCCCTCAGAACATATTGGAACTATTTCAAACCTCAGTTCTCAGGAACTTGTCATTTCTAAATTAAGCAATTTCACTGCACATTGATACAGGTACCGTCTTGTTTACACGTTTGCTCTCAGGACATTATACTAGAGATTCCAATACATGCAGATGAATAGTTTTGGAACCGGCACACTCATTACAGCATCATTTTATTCTTACTTTAAACAGTGATTTGAAAAATGTACATGTCTAACTCTTCATTTTCTTCTTGACTGAACTGATGAATAGGAAATAATTTTTCCCCACTAACAAGCCCATCTGCTTTTGACACCTCTTTCAACTTCCCCACCATCAAGGTGCTCTGCATCTTGTCTACAATATCCAAGCCCTGTCAACAGTCTGATCTTCCATTGCCTGTAGCAGAGTCCTGAATGTGTCTTTCTCTCTTTCCGCATTAATCTTTATTTACCCATTTTGTGATGCAGATCTAGCAGCTTGCCGGCCTCCCCAGAGTACGGGCTCTTTTAGAGCACTGAGAAATGACTCCACTTTGTCACTCAGTGACTTGCCTGCCTGCTGGCTTCAGCTGCTGTTAACTAACAGCCAGGCAGAGTCGGCATCTGAGAGCTGCACTTTTTTTTTCTTGCTTCCTTCCCACTGCCAGGTTTCACACTTCCACATATCCCACCATCTGTTCATGATCTGTTTATGCCACACCTTCCCCTCCCCCCTTGTCTTCTCTCTTTTGCCCTCACCAAGTCCCCAACTGGGCAGAGAACAGGTTCTAGACAGGAGTGGTAACGATATTCATCAAAAAGAAATTCTCTGCAAAGTCAAGCTTCTACAACTTGCCCTAATTTTGTTTTAACCTTATATGTATATATATATATATATATATATATATATATATATATATATATATGTATATGTGTGTGTATATATATGTATATATGTTTGTAAAAAAATAAGTAAAATAAGACAACCCAGTCATTTTTATGTTGGCTGCCTTGATCAGAAAACATGTGATTCAACAAGCATTTCAGATGTAGCTCTCGTTCCTATGTCACATACAGGCTCATTGGAATATACCGCCCTCAATCTGAGTATTTCAGTCTGTCAGTATCGGGGAGGATAAAGACACGCTTACAGCTGAATAGACTTTTCAAATATTATTATTGTTTAACATGAGTCTGTGCTTCTTCCTACAGTCTTCACGTGCACACATCACCAGGGCTGTATTGGAACAATTCCTCTCCTTTGCAAAGTATCTGGACGGTCTGACACACGGGGCACCACTGCTGAAGCAGCTGTGTGACCACATCCTGTTCAATGCTGCCATCTGGATCCACACCCCTGCCAAGGTGAGCTCTTGCAGGTAACTCAGCCCATGAAGGGCCAAGTGTCCTTGTTAGCATGAGAGCTGAAGTCGATGCAAATCAGGAGCCTTCAACCACAGAATACGTCAGTAATCCTTTACGTCGTCATTGCTTCTGTGAAGACAAGGTTTGAAACGTTTTTTGTGCCTATGTATCAAAGGAAATAGGGCTGGAAATGTTGAGTGTTGTCAAGTTGGTTTTACACTTGTGTCAATTTTGGTTTGAATCCCCATGGCAACAAGTGTTTGTGTAGGGGGTAACAAAACAAAGTAGTGGTGAAATATAACCGAAGATTGAAAAGGTATCTTCCCATGTTTTTGGGATACTTCAACACATATTAATGGGATATATGCAAAACAATGTTGAGTTGTCAAATTAAAGAATATTATGGCATTTCACCACATGACAGTTTGTATTTAGGGCCCAACTGACTTTGACCTAACTATTGCCAAGTGTATGATGAGTGGAGTGGAGCACATGCACCAGATATATTACATTACATTTATAAGACATTACATGGTTGCAGAGTTCATCACTTGCTTCCACATTAGTCTCTTCAACTTAACCAAGGTTTTTCTTAATACTCAAGAGCCAACCCCCCCCTTCCTTTTTAAATAATGACCCATGAAAAGATGGGATGAGGTATATCAAAGGAGCTGAGTTTGTGTGGCAAATACATTTGCCTCAGGAATGCTGCTTGTGGGCCGACCCATGAATAAATAAAAAGAGGAAACAAATACAAAAGTGTCTTGAGGCTTGCCAGTAACACTCCTTCAAAATAGAGCGTAGAGAAAGAGGGAGATAATGAAGTGGATTAAAACACTTTTAGCTACATCGGCACAGAGAGCTACACTGGCTCTTTCCCTTAGGACATGCTACAAAGTCCACGTTTCCTCTGTCCCTATCCTCGAGCTGCACGGGTTACAGAGAGCCAGCTGTGTGAACGATGGGAGCATGCAAAATGCATTAATTACGTGCGCCCACTGACCTTGTCCTAGTAGACAAATACGATTTTGTAAGTGCATTTTACTGTTCTGTTCTCATGGAAATTACATTACCAACAGCATGGCGTTCACTTATCTCCAGTGTTTAATTTCAGTAGCCTCAAACCACCTAACATCATGCTCGCATCGTAACCCCACTGTCGCCTTTCATCCTGACTCACAGTTGACTCGTTAATATCCTATAATTTATGACGTATGGGAAAAAGCCTTCAGTATTTATAGCCGGAAGGACTGTGGTAGGATTAAGGATTCTTGTCAGGTCTGTGGCTAATTACAGAGGACATGCTAATCATCACTGAACAGAGTGGAGCTGCAACAATTATGAAATTGAGTAATATAGGGTCAGTGGCCATCCCTACCTTACACCTGCAATGATAATCTGCTCAGCTACTGCGAGGCATAAGGTTCAGGGGATTATTTATACTGTGCACTTAATAACTCGTGTGTGTGTGTGTGTGTGTGTGTGTGTGTGTGTGTGTGTGTGTGTCTCCTCTCCAGGTACAAATATCTCTGTACACATACCTTTCTGCTGAGTTCATTGGCACGGCAACCATCTACAACACGATTCGTCGAGTGGGCACAGTGCTTCAGCTCATGCATACGCTAAAGTACTACCACTGGGCCGTCAACCCTGCAGACAGCAGCGGCATCGTGCCAAAGGGACTAGGTGAGCATATTTAGCTTTTTCTTTTCCCAGCATGAGTCGAGCTTAGTTTATTTGCTTTTTTTTTTTTTATGCTGTGGAATGTGATTTGATTTGGGTTGTTGTTTATATAAACTGTTTCCCATCCATCTGAAGGCTTATCTGAGTGAAGCTCAGTGTTTTGGAAAGGAAATCATTGGAAACCAATCACAATCATTGTGTGCAGTCACAAGCCTACTATCAAAGTGTCCTCCTGAAATGGCAACCGCTCAGCCACATTTGAAATGACTCATCTCCACATGGAAGCGCTTGCCTGACAGCCGTTAGGACCGTGGCCATCACAGGAGATGACAGTGAGGCAGACACACCACATCAATATTGTCATCCCACTAGGGTGCTTGGTGTGGGTGTCAGGCCTCTGAAACCTGGGCCAGTAGTATGACTGGCACCCTTTCTTAGTGAGACAACAGTATATCACAAATCCGGCTGTGCTGGAAGTGAGAGTGTCCTTGAACTGTCATTTACTTTTTGCTTGCCATTATTCTTTTCTAAAACTATCTGTGTTGTATTATAGGGGTTGTTTTTTAATGGCACTGACTAAGAACTCAGTGTATGCCGCACCAAGGCCTTGCGAAATCTACTCCCTGCAGGTTAAAGCTTGTAATCCTTGACATACAGTCATATGGGATTTCTTCCAAAGAGGGTTTTACTTGACTTCCATCGACATTGTTAGCACCACTAATCATTTCCATCTCAAGTGAACATGACATTTATTAACACTGCAAGATGTAAAAAATTCTCACCGGCAGTGTCAGAGTTGGCTGAATGTAGCAGCATTTTAGCCTATTTATATGACACATCAGGGCACTTGGCCTATATCCTTGATCTGCTAGAGCTGGGAGTGATCCTAATTGATTTCCTACTAATAGTGGAAGTGACCTCAAGACTGAGGTTAGCTGGGATAATATGGGCACACACATCTGCAAGTTAGGTCAGTCCATGGGACCCTCAATCACATTGTTTCCCTTATTTTTAATTTGTTCATTTTATCCCTTCTTATGCTGTGCTAGTAAACTTTACAAGACTTAATAAGTGAAGAAATCTCAACCTAAAAAGAGCTCATGCTCTAGGACGATGAGCTATATTTAGCTTGGTCATCAGAGGATCTTTTCTCATGACTTTATTTCTGCCACGTCTACGACATCAGACACTCTTGGAAGGTTTTATTGTTGCTTTCGCCACTGTTGAATAATATATTTTGATCACTTGCACAGGAGTGATTGTGTCCTTGTGATTGTTGCACTCGAGGATGTGAGGATCACTTGTTTGAAATCTGTTTCTGTGTATCCTCCTGCGTTGTACAGGAGCATCACAAGACCAAGTGTTTTTTAGATTTTTATATTAGATTAGATTTTAGTCAGATAGTAGTGTCAATAGATGTCAACAGGGGTTTTAAAAACATTTAAATAATAAAGACAGGATGTGCTACAGTGTACTCACTGGAGCTCCTGCATTTTCATAATAAGTGCAAATGTTGATATAACTACTTTTAGTTTGCTATGTGGGCCTACCACCTGCAAAGATAGGTGTAAATGTCTGGGTTGGGTGCCAGGCAAGGCAGGGTTTTTGGGTGACTGACACCCATGGTCCATTGCCAGAAAACCGCAGATTGCCCCCTCAGAGTTATTTGAGAAAATCAAGAATCTCAGACTTCTGTCTGTGAGTGAGGACCATGAGATCAACAGGTTTATAGGTTGGCAGTGATGCAGTCATTGCTTTGATTTTGAACTCCTACAGTGAAGAGTGAGTGGAGGTTGAGGTTAAGCTCTTTATTTAGCAGGCTATCTCCCAATTTCACCTATGGCCATGAATTCTGCATAGTGACTGAAAGAATTGGTGCCCCAAATGAGGCTCCTTCACAAGGTGAATGTGCTTTAGGGAAATGATAGCGGAGCATAAAGGGGAATTTAGGAACAAGGTGAGGAGCTCTGACATTCAGTTTTGAGTATAAAGTCTATTAAAGTTGGTGTCAAGAACCAATGATGGATCATTACAACTTTAAGATGGGTACAAAAATGTTTCCGGAGAGACTAATAAAAACACAAAGGTAGCTTAGTCCAATGTGGTTATGGGATAGCAATCTATAGACTATGTGTTGGATTGTGAAGAACTACACATAGTCTAGAGAGGAGAATGTCTACAAGGGTGTGATGAAATACACACTGATAGACATCAATAGACAATTGCAAAAGGGTGCGCATATACACACATATTGGACTCCATCCATACATTAGCTATACCCATTGTTATCCTTCCTTCAAGGAGCTTCGAGTTAGGGCTTTCCTAAATGTAGCTCTCTCAAACACAACTGTAAATATGGTGCCGATTGTTGTTGAAGTCCTGGGAGATTGTAATGGCCTGAGAAAATGGCAGAAGTTGTGTGGAAGACATATCTGGGAGTGTATCGCCTTGCTGCCGTGGGTAATTTTCAGAGTGGGTCTGGTCCCACTAATCTTTGCTAGATTTGGCAGGTTTCCAATCTGTCCTCCTAAACTGAGAAATGACCAAACAAAGAGCCATACAAAGAGGGAGAGAGCCAAGCAGATAATGAAGTGTTCAATTATAGGGACACAGAGAACACATTTAAAATGGAGCTCCTCCAGCTACTCACTCTGTTTCTCGAAGTGCCTCCTCTCTTTTTTTTTCAACTCAGGTCTTAATAGAGAGTGCTATCAAATTAAAGCTGTATATTATCTAGTTATACACAGAATCAGTGCAGACAGATGCCCATTGCTCAACTTCTCCCAGTCTGTGATATGTACCCGCATAATCTGTCTCAATCTTGATCACTCTCTTTGTTTGCATCTCTGCCTTGTCTCTGTTTCACTAAATAATGAGTCATGAGATGGGCATCAGAGCTGTCTGGCCAGTCACCTCGTTCAATTCAAGCTGGTTCTGTCACCAGTGACAGACATGTAGGTGCTTCAGAGGAATAATCTGATCAAGGTTTGTGGGAGATATTTGTGTGTGCCTTCATTCTGATGAATTAATCTCATGCAATGACTGAGTACAGGTTAGTCAGGGAAAGCATATGTTACAACCAATTATAACTGCTGTGATTTCAAATGACTTGTTGCGTTAGAGTATCTTATCAGCCTTTGTTTATTTAAAAGCATTTAGAGGGAGAAAACATAATGACTCGTGTTTGCAGAAGTATGGAGGATGCATGCTTTTGTGTATGCCGTGACTATATTATCATCAGTTATAAGCCGAAATAAGATTCCTGCATTAATCACATGGACATCAATTATTTTTCAATAAACACCTTCTCCTTGTGCACTTGGGATGCGGGAAGTAGAGCAATATAGAAGTGAGAAACAAGAGGTGTGCAGAGCTGCTGAGCATAATTGGTTGTGAATAATTTGGATGCAGTGGCTGCGGTAATAATGTTCTTATCATCCCTTACATGTCAGGCTTGGTCCCTGCACTGGGTTTTCCTCTTGCGCTCTATTAATCAGTGTCGGGATGCAGCAGCACTTGCCATCCTCCTGCAACCTCAGGGAGCCTCATCATTGACTACATTGACTGGCTGCTGGAGGAGCAGGATGGTCAGCTGTCTGCTGCCGGTGTATCTGTCATCATGGCACTGTCCCCATTTCAAATGAACATGTGTCTAGCCAAGGTGGAGGTTAGAGTTTATCAGGACTGAGAGGAAAGACATTGGGTAGTGACCGATTTTCCCTGAAAGGCTTTTACTTTTGTATTTGGCCCAGTTACTGTCATTTAATACCTCTGCAAATGTAAAAGATTGTGTCAGTGTGTTTATACCTGGCTGGCTGCACCGGCTGAATAAGAAATGAATGAATATATGCCAGTTTATACAGCCAAAATGGAGCCTTTTGTGCTACAGTGAGAGTGCTGCTAATCTCACAGGGATTCATGTTTGTATTGTTATAAGCGGTAATGTATGACATATCCTGTATTTTCTGATGTGTGTGTGTGTGTGACTGAAAAGCTCTTTGTTGTATTGATCTGCCTGTTGCTGCAGCCTATTAGTGTGCTTACTCGGTGTAGGTGCAAACACTTTTTGGTTAAAAACAAAAAAACTCAGCATATTGAATAGGATCTGACTGTGTCAAAATTAATTATTGTGCCAACCAAACCAATACAGCAGCAGCAGCCGCAGCTCTGCGATATGACAGTCAATCAATACTTTCTGTCATATTCTGTCATTCTTCTGTATTTGCACGGCACACTGTACATACACCTGCTGACAGCGTTCAGCCTGTCAGATGTTGAATGAGGTTCATGACAGGGATAGATTGCAATGTGAGGCTAACTTCGGAGTGTCAAAGTGACCTTAAATTGGCAGAGGCATTCTGGGTATTTTTAATGAGCTGTTGGCCAGTGTGATGGGCAGGTGTGACCTTGGGCTGCCTGCCTGGGCACTATGTTGTGACCAAGGCTACCACATAATGGAACCTGGGATAAACACAGACTTTAGAAAAAAAGTCATTAGAAAAAACATCAGAAATATAGACGAAACTTGGAAATGGGAAGATATCTCATTTGATTCAAATGCTTTCTTTCTCAGTTGTATTGCTTCTCTCTCCAACTACAGATGGTCCAAGGCCGACCCAGAAAGAAATAATTTCTCTGCGGGCATTCATGCTTCTCTTCCTCAAGCAACTCATCCTGAAGGTATATCCCACCTGTCTTCATGCCTCGCAGCTCCTCACACGACTTGATTTTGAGCTGCATAGAGAAAATGTGGAGAATGTCAACTCTCCCTGTGTTATCCTTTTAAGACGTTCTGTCAGTCGCCTCCTTAATAAATTCAGTACTATTTATGCATTTCCTTTCAAAATGATGTGCTCGGCGGAAAACCAGTTGTGCTGAAACTGATGTAATGAATTTATTATTCAGTTTTGATAATTATTTGATAAGTAATTGATGTTGGTTCCATCTGTTTATCAGACAAAGTTAACCCCTTTTTAAGGTATTACTTTGGCTCTGAAAATGTATGACGTATGATGATGATGTTACTTGGCATTTTAATGACTAAATGTGTTCAATTATTTGTTATATATTATTAAAAATAAATTATGAATGAGACAAATCAATAATGAAATGAATATTAGAGTGCTGGACTACATATTACACGTGACTAGTTTTAAAAAAAAAAAAAAAAAAATGTTTCAATGCAGAAACCTAAATTCTCATCATTAAATATTGGCTGACATACTTTGTAATGCAATGTTCCTTTTGACAATTATTTGCCTTATACATCATTGAATCTTTCACCTGTGGTCTATGTTTGTATTCTTTCAGGACCGAGGCGTGAAGGAGGATGAGCTGCAGAGCATCCTGAACTATTTGTTAACAATGCATGAGGTACATGAGACTCTATCTGTGCTAAGTGACTTCCCCCATGTTAGTGGGCCACTTTGCTGCTGCACTAAGCGACAAGGTCATATTGCATTTTTATTGAAGTTTATTTTTTATTTTTAAACTAAACTTTTAACATTTAAACTAACCAACAAGATGAATGAATCATTTCGATCAGTAAAGTATTTTCAATTGCGCAATATCCAGCCACTGCCCCTCTACTGTTGTAAGGTGTCCCAGAGGCCCAGGTGTATTCTACGATTGCAGGTGATAAAATTGCAAGGCACATGCATTATGTCTTTGCTTCAGTTACAGAGTCTGAGCACAGAACAAAAAGGTTATTCTCTTTCTTTGCCCACTCCCTTTTCTATTGTTCTAGCCCTCATTGTCTTTCTCTCCGGGTTTGTCTGCAGGATGAGAATCTGCATGACGTGTTGCAGTTGGTGGTTGCCCTCATGTCTGAGCATCCAGCCTCCATGATCCCTGCTTTTGACCAGAGGAATGGAATACGGTAAGCTCCTCAGGGAAAGACGCAATCCCTTTGCTGTTTAGGCACAAAATGAAGAGGTGATTTCACAGAAAAAACCTAAGCACCTAACACCAGCGCTGCTGCCGTGTGCCTATGAAATTCATGAATAATTCATGAGTTTAGTGAGGGGGGAAAAAAACCTATGCATGGAAAAGTAACAATATTAACATATTGATTTCACAATATAACACAGATGATCAAACTAAGCCCATGTCATCCTGTAAAATATAAATGCGCACAGTGTAGTACTATGTGTGAGTTCTATTCATTGTGGAAAGGCTGCTGCCTTCATTAGGACTTTCATTTAATGTTAATGTGAATTCACTCCCAAGGAAAGTGGTTGTCAGCTAACAAGTGGAGGGCCTTTTCATCATCAGGGCTATATTGTATTCTGTCAAGACAGTGTGCTGTTTCCAGTTTTCACTGCTTGTCTCTATTCCAGGGTAATCTACAAGCTCATGGCCTCTAAGAGTGAAAGCATTCGAGTGCAATCCCTAAAAGTCCTTGGGTACTTTCTCAAGCATTTGGGCCACAAGTAAGTAATCCATTTCAATAGCTGTGTGTGTGTGTGTGCGTGTGTGTGTGTGTGTGTGTGTGTGTGCGTGTGTGTGTGTGTGTGTGTGTGTGTGTGTGTAGTAATTACAAACTCTTAAGTGTTTTTCATAATGAATAGTCTAAAGATTATTGAAGTGTCACATTTTTAAATAGTTGTATGTTACATGTCTAATGTCTGTGTTGTTGTGCCATTTTAAGGCTTTTCATGTTCCTGCAATGTCACACTTAACAACTTTACTATGGGTCAGAAACTGAAAAATCTGGCTTTACATCCAGAGAGACTCTTTTGTGAAAGTGGACAATTAGAAGAGCCAAACACATTTCATTGGTTGCCAGTTTTGTAAATTAGGGTGCACTTTGTATAACACCTAAAATTCCTGGTGTCATGCCCTGTAACCATTACATCACATAAGAGAATGGTGGAATATGTCCAAGTTACTCTCCCGCAGAGTAAGATTAATAATAAACTACCTATGAGGATGTCAGCATATCTTCTGTGTGTTGCACATTGGAGAGGGGAAAGCGAATTATTACGGATGATTCATAATGCAGGATGCCAGGGTGGATGGAGAAGGTATGTTGTTTTTTTTTGCTGTGCTCACCATGGTGCCTGCTGAATGGAGCAAAAGGGCAGACATAAGCCCATACCAGACCGCCCCGGGCACAAGCAAAAGGCCTATATCCTCCAGGGACATGAGGGCTTCACGAAAGCCTGCATTCACCCCTCACTTTAATAGCTTTCAGACATTTTAAAGCACCACCCTGCTCACTGTGAGCTCTAGTGCAACTCATAAATAATGAATCCTGTTTATTCAGTGCTTAGTTGATGTTATTACTTTTGGTAATTGAATTTTACTTTCATTAGTTCAGTGATGTAAGATAGTGTTAGTTCTGTTGGGGTTGATGAATCAAATAGTCAGTATGATGTGATCTAAAGATTTGTCAACAATTTTTTTTGGGGCCGTGCAGAGCAAAACAACCAGAACAAACTTGAGAGAGAAGCCGGGATACATGTCATAAGCTTGGCTCAACCTTTTGCATTAAAATTTCATATATTCAACAGACTTATCATAAACTTAAAGAGGAAACATTATAGATAGTACATGTCGAGTTTTAGAACCCAATATGCTTCATGCTGTATTTTCATTAACATTGTCTTCCTTGATAAAGAGTGCATATGTCTGAATTTACACTCATGAAAGCTTGCCATGAATCATCAGTTTACCCTTTTCGCCCAAAATGTTTTAACATTTATACAGTTGAGAGAAATGCTGCTCTTCTCCTAAGTGTCCAATTTGCCAGCCTCTGCGATATACCAAAAAAAAAAAAAAGTTGACTTATTAGGAAAGTCCCAACTCGTCTTGAGGCAGTGGCAGCAGCTTTGGCTTAGCATTGTGACAGCAATCATTATGCTGTTTGTAGTTGGTAGTTTGTCACTGTTGAACCCCTTCACCTATGGTATGCCTCTGCAGTATCTTGGAACCTTTCCCAGTGACAGGCTAACTTCATTATCCTACACACCTCCAACGAAATTCCCCCAATTTATGACAGCAGGCACTTCCTGACACTTGTCTCCAGAGCTCCAGAACTTCCCTATTCTCTCCCTGAGGGTGAGAATAGGGAAGCAAGCTGACGGCACTCACTGATCCTTTCAGTGGCTTAGGGAGCTCTAAACAAGCCACTTTACCATTATGTGTGTGTGTGTGTGTGTGTGTGTGTGTGTGTGTGTGTGTGTGTGTGTGTGTGTGTGTGTGTGTGTGTGTCAACAGGAGGAAGGTGGAGATCATGCACACACACAGCCTCTTTACTCTGCTGGGAGAGAGGCTCATGGTGCACACCAACACTGTGACTGTGACGACCTACAACACTCTGTACGAGGTAACAAAACGCTCTCCTCTCTAACGTCACTATATCACTACACCATTGTCTTCCTGTGAACACGATGTGTGACTGATGTCTTCTCACCTCTTCCCGCGCCAGATTCTGACAGAGCAGGTGTGCACACAGGTAGTTCACAAACCTCACTCTGAGCCCGACTCCACTGTCAAGATTCAGAACCCAAGTAAGCCTGTTATGTGTCACATCGAGTTTTAGTCTCTCTAAAGTACTCTAATGTGTGATAATGTGTGAACATTTGTGTTTTCGTGCATGTGTTATTAGTGATTCTCAAGGTGGTAGCCACCTTACTGAAGAACTCCGCTCTCAGCACAGAGCTGATGGAAGTTCGGCGGCTCTTCCTTTCAGACATGATCAAACTGTTCAGCAACAGCCGAGAGAACAGACGGTGAGCAGAGCTTAAACCTTTTACTCACCCACTTTATCAATTATGTTGCTGATTAATGTACCAAAGAAAAGAGTAACAAAAGCATACTGGTCCCCCTCCTCGTACCATGTTCAAAAAGCTCATGTAGCTGCAATGATATTGGCGCGGAGTCATCCTCAGACATGCACATGATCTCCAGCAGATGTTTCTGTGACAGTTTTTGACAGTTGCTCATTCCTGCTTTCTCTCTTTTTTTACTCTCACCACCCAATCTCTCCTTCTGATACAAACCCACACACACACACACACACACACACACACACACACACACACACACACACACACGCTTTAAGACCTATTGCAAATGAAATATACATGTTAGGAAATATATCTATAAAAAATCTATATTTTTGCAATTAGACAGTGTACAGGAGATTTCTTGCAAAAAATTATGTGAATAACAAATGCCAAATAGCACCAGTATGTTATTTTGACAAAGAAAGATGTTGGGCGGACGCAGAAAGAATAACTGGCTTTTTAAGTCTAAACACAGTAGAATGTCCTTTTAAAATAATTCCCTTTTACCACCAGCATCAATTATAAATGTTAAAATTACTCAAACTGTTATTATCTGGCTTACATAAGTAAGATTTTATTTGTTGATCGCGTGAGGATGTGTGTATTGCAGGTGTCTGCTTCAGTGCTCCGTATGGCAGGACTGGATGTTTTCTCTCTGCTACATAAACCCTAAAAACTCTGACGAGCAGAAGATCACGGAGATGGTGTACAACATCTTTCGTATTCTGCTCTATCATGCCATCAAGTATGAGTGGGGAGGATGGCGCGTGTGGGTGGATACGCTCTCTATAGCCCACTCTAAGGTGAGTACTGTACTGTAAAGCAAACAAAGAAGAAACTCTGACCTCTGCTGTTGAGGGAGACATTATTAACTATTTTCTCTCTTAAGCTTCTTCTAAAATGATTTCACATTTATTTGCATCATAAATGTGTGGCTAACATTGTCTATACTGTTTCCCTTTTAATAGGTGACATATGAGGCCCATAAAGAGTACTTAGCTAAGATGTATGAAGAGTACCAGCGTCAGGAGGAGGAGAATATTAAAAAGGGAAAGAAGGGTTTGGTCAGCACCATCTCCGGTCTCTCTGCACAGGCCTCTGGCATCAATGGTGCGATTGAGATCAGAGAAATGGCCGATAACTCCCAGACACCTGAGAGTGAGAAGGACTATGAGAGTGTGGACTCTCGCAACCTGCTGGCTGAAGGGAAGGGGCCTGTAGAGGGCCTCAGAGGGATGGAGGGTATGGTGGATGGGGTCAGGGTCGAAGTTCATGACCTTCTGGTGGACATCAAGGCTGAAAAGGTGGAGGCTACAGAGGTTAAGCTAGATGATATGGATTTGTCCTCTGAAACTCTAGGAGTATCTGAGAATGGAGCACTGGTGGAGGTGGATTCTCTGTTGGATAATGTTTATTGTGCTGCCGTGGAAAAGCTCAACAGTAACGTGAACAGTGTGTTGTTGCCAAAAGGCAGCGTGGATGACCAGAATGCACCCCCTCTCATTACTCTAGATGATGACAAGGATGGCATCCTTCACAGCAACAACTTTCTGTTTGGCAAGGTGGCAGACAGCATGGAAGACAAGCTTCTGTCTGATCTCAGTACAGCTGAGCCTCTAGTCCTGCCCAGCCCACAGCCCCGAGTACACACCAGCGCCAGTGATGAGCTGGGCCTTCTTGCTCACATGACAGGCAGCTCTGAGCTTGGCTCCTTACCCAGTATCCTGGAGAATGATGAGTTTGAACTACAGGCAGCCTTGGAGGGCATCAGCTCTGCTGGTTCCGAGGCTGAGGCCTCCTCCAAAAGCCCAGAGGTCACTGAGAGCACAGCTGCACCGACATCTGAAGGGGACCCCACAACTGTTAAGACCAGCAGTGCAGCAGATGCAACAAGCAACAATTCTGACACAGAGAGATCAGATGATGGCAAAGACAAGGAGATGAAGAAAATTCAGACAGCCACCACACAGGTTGGTCCGAGGCTAAATGATCATTCATTTAAATTGAGTTGTACAGTAATATCCAAAACAAAAAAGACAAACTTCCCATATTCACATGAAAGAAATAGTAGAGGTTTACCCGATGGCCCTCGCCGTCTGGGGTCACCCCGTACCACCCACCCACTCTCCGATTGGTGGCAGCTGTGTGGAAAGTGCATCCTTCATTGGCACAGCAGGGGGTGAATGTGGGTGATTTTGTGTGTGTGTGTGTGTGTGTGTGTGTGTGTGTGTGTGTGTGTGTGTGTGTGTGTGTGTGTGTGTGTGTGTGTGTGTGTGTGTGTGTGTGTGTGTGTGTGTGTGTGTGTGTGTGTGTGTGTGTGTGTGTGTGTGTGTGTGAGAGAGACAGTGAAGGGGAGCAGATTGGAGTTTTAGTTACACAAACATTTCCCAGAAGCAGAGCTGCTATGAGGCAGAAATAATGTGTTCATTGGTTATTTCATCAGTTTAAGCTCAGTGGATGGAGCAGTTTCACAGTGAAACAGGGCAGGTCTGAAATATTATCAAGTGCAGTGCTCTATATGCTGACTGAAAAACAAAAGAGATAGTTGATGTTGATAGTTGAACCTGGCTGCCAATGACAACTACTGCTGTTTCCTCAGAAGTATTTCCGACATCATAGACACAAAGTCTGTACAATTATTAACAAAAACTTTCCATGTAAACATCCAGACCAGACTCCTGCTGAAACTTTGACGTCCTGTCCTTACCATTGTTGTGCATTCACACTTTTCCTGTTGAATTAGGGATTATTAATATAAAATATAATTAACAAATAATTTATCTACTTTAATAATTTAACACTGTCCATCCTGTGGCCTCGGACTAAATAACCGGAAAGCTTTGCCAGAGGGAAATATAACAGCAGACGATTATGAATAGTGAAAAAGAGCAGCACCGGGGTCACAGAGTTGAAAGCGAGGAGGGAGACTGTTTGCCATTGTCAGGATGTGTTGGCCTTTTGTGAACAGTTCTATATTAACAGACCCATAGGGATCATTCCCTTCCTCAACTCTGGTTGTAATGGGGACAGGATGGCCTGGTGCACATCAGGCAGCATCCCTCTGAGACTCAGGAAAGTGGGCTACCAGAATAGTTGGCTGAGCCAACAGAAGGGCAGAAAATAGACAAAGCATTATTCTGCAACAATCTCGCGGGATTTGTTCCTTGCTCCCCTCCTCTCATATGAGCTGTGCTCTTTCTCAGAGGTCAGGCTCTTTGCCTCGACTGGGTCACTGATGGAGGGCCAGTGGGAGGCAGGGTTTATTTTAAACCTTTCTCTGATGTTGCGTAATTGCTAATGTTCAATTCATTGCTGCTGCTTTTTAAAAAGGCTTTTTTGCAGCACCTTGCTGACTCATTCAACTCATATTTAGATGTCGCATTAAGCTTGTTGTATTTTTTTTTGTATTCTTTTCTTTACCCGCGGGCAGGAAGTGGTTATCAGAGGACTTCCTTTAATCTGGCAATTCATCATCCATAGTGAATATTATGACAGTAGCATTATATCTCATTAAGGGTGCACCATCGATCTTGACAGAAGAAAAGGATTAGCAACTATTCTGTAAACAGTATCTCATGATTGACAGTTAAAAAAAATGTTATTGATTAATTGGTCTCCCATCAGAGTCTACATGGCCGCCTAGCCACTCCAATGGAGAGGGACATATGTGTGGACTTTGGCTTCAGGGGGACGCCCATGACAGAGGAACAGCGGCGGCAGTTCAGCCCCGGCCCACGCACCACCATGTTCCGCATCCCAGAGTTCAAATGGTCAGCCATGCACCAGAGACTGCTCACTGACCTGCTGTTTGCACTGGAGAGTGACGTCCATGTCTGGAGGAGGTGTGTGAATCGCTTTATGTGCGCTTGAGAGGGAGGGTGAGCATGATGCTTGTAGTGATACAATGATTACCCTTCCATATCAGAACCGAGAGATAACGTAATTGCTGTCTGCCTATACGTTATGTTTTTAGTTATGTACTGCACAGTTAAATTGTCATTTGATTTATATAAGGTGATAAAAAAATGTTTACCCATAATAATCCCGTTTTTGTCTCCCTCCTTCCCCTGCAGCCACTCCACCAAATCTGTCATGGACTTTGTTAATAGTAATGAGAACATTATTTTTGTCCACAACACCATCCACCTCATCTCACAAATGGTAGACAACATCATTATCGCTTGTGGAGGGATCTTGCCTCTTCTCTCAGCAGCCACCTCTCCTACTGTAAGTGCACCTCATTGTCTTCACTGTGGGGGGATAATGCCATCTAGTGGTAGTTTATTATAACCTTTACGTTGTCTGTAGTTTTATACAGGAAAGTATGTACCTGTGGGAAATAGGACTTATTTGACTCACATTTATTTATTTATTACTTTGGAAAAGTTTGTAAAGGACTTCCCTGTGTGCCATTCATGTTTACTTTTATCGATCTGTTGTAATTGTGAAATTTAATTTGCATTCTTGAACTGAAATGGATTTTAATCATCTGATTTTTTTTATTTTGTCTGTGCGTGTCAAGCGTGCCACAGGTTCTTATTTATGCTATTTTAATTTAACTCTCTTAATTATCAAATTCACAACCCTTTTGTGCTTGATGCCCTTTAAATATATCTAAATATATAATATATGATTATAGAACAACATTGCAAACAAACAGGACGTATAGATAACAGCAATAAAAAGAGAGTTTTGCACTGACAAGTGTATGTATTACATCTTAGTGGTAGTAAGTCCTTTCATTGGTTGCCTGTCAGTTTTATTATAGATTTTAAAATCCTTGTATTGGTGTTCAAATCAATCAATGGACTAGCACCATAGTACTTGTCAGACATGCTCTCAATGTACAGTGTGCTCCCCTGGGTCCCTCAGGTCCTCTGACACTGTCCTTTCAGCTGTTTGTTGTTGTTCCCTGGGTGAGGACAAAGACGTACGGGGAGGCAGCATTTAGTGTCTATGGTCCTCGCCTCTGTAAATATGTTTAACATACCTTTTTAGCTTAACATTCTCTTAAACTCAATACATTACAAAAATAAAAATACAAAATACATTTAATTTAAATTTTTTAAATGTTAAACTTTATTTTCCCTCTTCTAATGTGTGACACTACCATTTCCTTATATTACCATATACTTTCATTGTATTGTTAAGCACTTTGTATTGGAATTGTTTGCACAAAAGGCACTATATTAATAAATAAGGTATAGTTTATTAATCATTATTATTATTATTATTAACCAATTGTTTTAATTGGTTACTGAAATATCTATAAGCATGTATGTCTATAAGTACTTTGAGCTGCATTCAATTATTGTCTCATGTGAATTACACTCTCTTGAACCAGAGCAGGCTGACTGGCTAAAAGCACTTTTCCGGAACTGAATAGTGCAATCTCCTCTTACAGACCCCCTAGTGACACCATTAATATTGGTTCTTCTGTTGATATTGGCTACAAGTGATGGTGGAGCTAAATCATGGATGACTTTGTATACAATGTACAAGTTTGCATATTTGAACTTACAATTTGAAATGTGATAAAACAAATAAATAAAGAAAAATTTAGAATTGGGCTGCGATTTAAGTGCTTTAATTTAGTATATAGTAATTTGAGTGATGGTTTGTATAGTGAAAGATCAGCCTCTCTATCAATTATTTTACCATTTTGAATATTATCTCTGTTTCCTCAGAGATGAGACATTACTTACTCTCATGTAATAATAATGGCCCATACTGCTGCCCTCTTCCCGAACTGTCACCTAGTGTCTCTGTCCTAAACTCAGCAGCTCACACCACCGTCTTTACATCTGTTATATGCTCTTTCCACCATCTATTGCATTTCTGTTAAAACATGTGTTTATCACAACTAGAGGTGCGAGAGTGGCAGAGATGATATTGTGCACTTTTCTAGTATTTAACTGGTGTCTTCTTTATTGCTTGTCCAAGACGGAGTTGGAGAACATCGAGGCAACGCAGGGCATGTCCACAGAGACCGCCATCACTTTCCTGTCCCGTCTCATGGTGATGGTAGACGTGTTGGTGTTCTCGAGCTCCCTGAACTTCAGTGAGATTGAGGCAGAGAAGAACATGTCCTCCGGTGGCCTGATGCGTCAGTGCCTCAGACTTGGTAAGATCATGATTGTATGTTTGCTGCTGTCAGTGTGAAAGCCCGTCAGTGCAGCGAGACAGTAACAATTACAGTATCCCTATGTGCCGTTTTGTGAGGTGAGGTGCATATTTTTCCTGTCACACTGGAAAATTGATGAGCTAGAAATGCCATGACAGTATTCTCTTCACACGCTAATTCCTCTAATCCCCGAAAATCCCCTGTTTGATCAGAAAAGCTAATTAATTTAAGAGTCCTCTGCTTATTGTATACTAAATTGGAAAATGTGCGGGGTTTTGATGCATTTTCCAGCAGCAAAAAATGACTGACAGGATTGCCAATTTAGATTTCATAACAAGCAGAGAGAATCATTTGCAGTGCAGTCGGTACTCTTTGCTTTTGTGTCTCTCATTGGTGTGTATCATAAGTCTAGCTCCTCTCTGCCCCTGTGTGTGTTTCAATGTGTCTGTTTAGAGAGACATGAATTACATTTAGATGCAAAGTAGATAACTGCTAAATTCTGAATTTCTAAATTCTGAATTTTATTGAATCAACTGTATCTGTAGAATACAGTGCTTTACAGGAATGAATTGATACATGAAGCACTCATAGAAAATGTGTGTATGTGTATCTCTTCTTGTCTTGGTGCGTGAGTGTTTCTGTGTCTATATCTGTTTGCGCCTGTGGGTCTGTGTGTGCGCGTGAGCTTGAGTGTTTTCTGGATTGTTGACTCCCAAGTTTTGCTCTGGGGGATGGGAAATAGCCATCAGACTTCACAGTGTCCTCGTTGCAAACGTACAATTCCTCATCACTGGCTTCAGTGTGAAATCAGTCTGGCTGCTGATTTTACTCCCAGTCTGTCCCAGCAGCATGAAACAAATAGTCATCAAAGATAACTGATTAATTCTGAAGAGGTCATGCATGTTATCAACATTTAATTACCATTTAACTCTGAAATGTGTGTGTGTGTGTGTGTGTGTGTGTGTGTGTGTGTGTGTGTCTGTGTCTGTGTGTGTGTGTGTGTGCAGTGTGTTGTGTGGCTGTTAGGAATTGTCTTGAGTGCAGGCAGAGACACAGAAACAGGGGAAATAAGTCTTCTGTTCCCAACAATAAGACTCAGGAAATCCTGCAAAATGCTGTGACTTGCAACAAGGTAGGATGTGTGGTTTCTGTGTCCCTAGAAAATTCTATTTATAACATGCATTTTACTCTAAGAACACTTTGCCCCTTGCTTATAATGTGACCTGTATTGACACTTTATCAGCTCTCATATTCCAAGCGTCATTTATGCGCCCTATGGTACTAAATCTGTCTCTATCTGGCTGATTTCTTCAGTTCCATATTTGACCAGTTCCATCTCTTCTCTCTCTCTTATCTAGTCTAGAAAAGTAATGGCAAAAAACTGTTTACTTTAGCTAAACAGAGTAGCATGTCATATTGTGTTATCTTTCTGCTTTAGACAGCCATAGAGACTGTCCCTAGTAACCTGTCTCCCATCAAGGACCCTGATCGCCTTTTGCAGGATGTGGACATCAATCGACTGCGCGCTGTGGTGTTTCGCGATGTGGTGAGTGCTGGTCTCTCTGTGTGCAGGGTCTGTATATTCATGACATGCATGTATTTGTCACAAAGACTTGGCTGCAGGTAGAGAGGATGAAAATGGGATTTATTAAAAAAAATGTTGGCAGACAAACAGGCGAATCAACAGGTAAAACACCAAAGGTGCCCTTGTCGACTGAGTTGCTGTATGTTGAACACAAGCCCACAAAAATTTTGAATGGAAATATTTCAAAACAGCATATTTCAAAGCAAGTATTGAAAATGTGTTTGAGAATGATGGCAGTACTTTGAATTTGTTTTCATTCTCTATGCAAGGTGCATTGTAAGAGAACCATTTCAGGCCGCAGCAGTGGGTTGTGTGAAATGAGATCTTCTGAATAGAGAGTGACATAACTGCATTGTGATTCCTCTCCGCAGGATGACAGCAAGCAAGCTCAGTTCCTGGCTTTAGCTGTGGTGTACTTCATCTCTGTCCTTATGGTCTCCAAGTACCGCGACATCCTGGAGCCCCAGCGTGAGACGGCCAGGATAAGCCAATCAGGCCGCAGCATGCGCCAGGAGATCATCTCCCCAACCAGCACAGGTGTTGACAGCTGCGCCCTTCCTTTCTTACATCCATTTTTCCTGCTCACTAATTTTAGCTTGTGGTAACTGTGTCTGATATAAATGAATGGTAGGTGTCCTTGGTCCTTTCTGATGCACTGCTGCCAGTTTGAGCGGAAAGCTCATTGAGTAAAATAGCAGGGATACCCTGCCTGCACTCCACTGGCTCACCTATGATTTATTCATGAGCTCTGCTAATTGCACTGCACAGAATTAAATGTGGAGACTGGGGCTGGAGATGGTAGTTATGAACTTGAATAGGCATCATCGTTCTCTCTGAAATGAAAGGTAGTATATGCCTAAAGTCATAAATCATACATTAAGCCACATGAAAGGAAATCAGTGGCTGCCCAAAAAGGTTTAACGCAATGTCTGCTGCTGTGCCAACTTGCTATAATGAGATGCACGAGTGAGCATACTTTATCAACTTCCATTCAGACAAAAGGTGAAGTGAATCAAAGAAACAAGAGGAAGAGGCGAGAGGACAAAGGAAATATGAAAGTTTAATTTGAAGACCCCGGAACACACAGAACAAGGAAAGAGAAGATGAGCAGTGAGAAGTTGAGAGATGGGAAAGCAGCAGCATGCTGGCCAACTGTGGGTTTTTGGGGCAGTGGAACCAGGCTTGCTATTTTCAGCCCCATCTGTCAGTGCCCATTAGGCAAGCAATTCACCAGAGGAGAATGGGATCATAGAGGTTGCTGGGAGGAGAGAGGCACACTGCCGCCTTCATAAATTTCACCAGAAAATGGGGGAATTTTCCAGGCGGCATGTGGCAGACGATTGTCTGATGGACCAGGAAGCCAGATGACTTGCTAGCTAAATCAGGCCCTGTTGACCTCGTTACAGGGCATGTGATGAATATTAATAGCCGACCTTGCATCTACTGTAGGTAACTAATGGATGATAGTTATTATTAGGTTTCTGGGGGGGAAAAAAGCAAACAGTTGTTCGCCATATAGTTAATGCAGTTTCAATGTATGAAGACACAGAATGCTGCAGATTCACGGTCAGAATCTCATGTACTGTATATAGAATACAGAATAATACAGCAGCTATCTGACTCCTCCGTCACTGTTTCAAAGAAGTTTAATAAAAAAGCCTTCCAAGGCTTTAGGCAGGAGGAAGCTAAAGAAAAGGATTCATGTTTTATTAGCATAGAAGGAGAATAACAGAGAGATAATCTCACCAGAGGATCAGAGCTTCTGGAGAGAGATCTAAGAAGCTGCGTTGGCACATGGCTCTTTCTACGCATGATAAATTACCTCCTTGACTAGGAATGTAAAGCTAGCTCTTGAATGCAGTTTTATTTATTGGTATCAGGTAATTAGTTTTAAATCCCCGTTTGTTACTTCTCTTGGCATATAGTTAGAGTAATAAATATTTGTGATATGTTGACCACTATAGCGTAGGGATCGACAGACAACTTTAATTATTGACTATTTTAATGACTGAATTCACTTATCCAGTGAAAGCACAGAACTTGAGATGGTTCTAACATCCTACATTTGAGGATCTGTTTCATATTTTTGTAAATTTGATATCTTTGGGTTTTGGGACTGTTGATAAAACAAGAATGTTAAGACATCACTTTTATTTGTTTGTTTTTGTTGATAGATCATTTAGTCAAAAAAATCAATTATTCACAGAAAGTTGTAATTAATATTTGATCAATACCACAAACAATACACTATTTATTTTTGCATGTCAATATTAGTATTGTACTTACATATGTTATGTGTTATGAGGATTTCTGTAGTCACTCCCTGTTTTCTGTATGTGTTCCACAGAAACACCCATGGCATTTGTTAGCAGTAAGGACCATCCTGCACCATCAGACCTCCACATAGAAAGTTTCCTTCCCCACACAGACTCTGGTATCGGGGAGGAACAGGTAGCCAGAATCTTTAACGGGTCGGATCTGGACCACAACGAGGGAGTGCTCATATCTACCTTGTCCTCAGAGGTGAAGCAGTCCCAGGAGAGTCTGTCTGAATCTCCCAGCGTGGAGGTGCTGAAACCGCCCTCCTGCATTAGCCAGACCAGAAAGGGCATCAATGTCAAGGAGATTCTGAAGAGTCTGGTGGCATCTCCAGTGGAGGGCATGGAGGCTGGGCTGGAGCCCCTGTCCTACCCAGATCCTGCTGCCAACACCCAGGCCCAGGCCATGCTGCCCATGCAGTTTCACTCCTTTGACAGGTGAGGAATTGTCATCGTGTGGTAGTCTGTTGTGCAGAAAATCAGGGTGAAGAAGTGTACCGGAGGTCTTGCATATTGTTGCCCATTTACTACAAATCATGTACACTTTACCTCAATCATTCTGCAAACCTTGCAAGCACCCTTTGGATTCTAGTTATTTATTTACAGTTTGAAAATAAAATAAAACACTTCCTTGAGTTGGCAAATCCATCACAGTTACATTAAAACGACAGGCTATATAAGACGTGGACGTAGTCACCGTGACGTCACCCATTGGTTTGTGTACTACGGTTTTGAAGCCTCGAGTTCATCTTGTTTTTTTGGAACCAGCAGGGACACGAGAAGTTGGAGCAAAGTACAACCGAATGCTAAACAAGACATTCTTTTTCACCAAAATGTTACAATTAACTTTCATGAACTGAAAACACACTGTGAAAGGGTTAAAGTTCTAAGACGAAAACACGGAGAGCACCTAAACCAAACAACCTCATTCACAGGGTAGTCACGCCCTAAAGCACACCCTGCTTTATCGTCTATTTTACTCTAAATGGGACCATAATTTACAAAATGAAAATAACTAGCGCTTGAGACCATAAACTTGTCAAAAAAATGTTTACTGAGATAACAAATCAAGTGAAAAGTAGGGCCATTTTCTCATAGACTTCTATACAACCAGACTTCTTTTTGCAACCAGAGGAGTCGTCCCCTGCTAGATAATAGAGAGTCACTTTTTAGACCTGGAGGTTGCCGCTTGATCAAAAGACAAATCTATGTAATATGATATTTAACTTGAGACTTAATATTGACTAAAAATGTAAACAATACAACTTGCATTTTTGATACAAACATGTAAAGTAAACGCCACAAGATTTGAAAAACGCCAGTCTAGTCCTTTTTACAGAACTTGAGTTTTATATTGTTCTTAATGGGTAAAGCAAACTTCATTAAAGCCAAAATCAAACCTAGAAGATTATAAAGCAAAATAAGAATGAATTATATCAAATGTTTCTCTCAGGATAGCTAGCAAACATTTCATGCCATAAAAGATGTGCGTGCATGTTATCACTCAAGTGACCGTAAAATGCTGATGTTAATCCTCTGGGTTTATTTAACTTATCCAGTATACCACTAATGGTTCCTAAGTAGCATGCAACACATTATTCATTTCAGGCCACTTAGGCCACTACCAGGTATTGTACTCATCCCCCGTGGCAAAGAATTCCTATGTTTGAAAAGATCTCTGAAGCATTGTGGCACTGCTGCGGTTTATTTACGTTCCTGGATTAGATGAAACCACACAGTAATCTGTCTGGATTTGAGAGTTTACAAACCTGCTCCTGCAGGGATTTGAAGCTTCAAGCCCCTGATCCCTGTCTCTTATGCTTGGTAAAGTTTTGAAAATCATAAATTTTCTGAAAGTAATTTGAGTTGGTTTAGCACAAACAAAAACTCCTCCAGTCCTCTGGACACCACTGTTTTTGTTGAGTTTTTGTGTGTGTGTGTGTCTGTGTAATCACTGCCAGGCCCCAGAGAGACGGCAGAGGACACACTGAGGCAGGGGGAACAATGAGGTCTCCTTTCATTTTAATGCATGCTGCTGGGCCGAGGTGAGCCTGATGAATAGGGGAGAAGATGGAGGAGTATGTGGAGAAAGGACAGCTGAGAGGGTGGGGGTCTCCAGGGCGTTGATGACAGATTAAACAGAAGCGGCCTCACGCCACACCATGGCCGGCCCTGTCGCCCTCACCGCTCACACCAGTAATGGAAACTGGCAGCCTGAAATGAGTCGCCACAGCAAAGTGTATTATTTTTGAAATGCTTTCACACAAACCCTCCTGACCACATATACAACTTTGTTTCATGCTTTTCATGTCACTCCCCCTCCAGCCTCTATTTGCTGTGTCTAATTGTTTGCCACCTGCCTGCAAAATGAGCTGCCAGACATGGACAGGCCTTTCATTTGTCTGTCAGGGTGACAATAGATTGGGAGTGACAACATCAAAAAGGAAAAAGGAGGGTAAAAATGGCTTAAAGTGGGGTGCACAGGGGCAGTCGTCGCAGAGGTCCCTCTAGTACAGACTTTCATAGAGGAGGTTTAAATTGCTCAGCATCCAGATGTCTGTTAAACCAGATGGGAATAGAGTACAGAAATACTTCAGTAATCTTTAACTTCCTCCCTTTTTCCTCTCTCCTTCCCCAAAAGTCCCCAAATTAGCTCCATAAAGAAAAAAATGTGTCCATACATATTAGATTTTTCCTGGAATGTAGAGAAATGTTAAGTGGTTATAATTGAATTTGTGAGTGAAATGTAAGCACATTTTCTCTATATCTATCCCTCTATAAACTGACTAATGCACTATTGGACTAGATTCCTTTTGTTGGATTTATAAAGGAAATATTTCTTGGGTTATACTTTAACACTGCAGTCATCTCCCACAGCCGCAGACCTCATTAATATTAATCCCAAGATTAATCCTTGCTTTATTCTCTGCAACTCAATTAAGACAATTCTATTAATAAAATATGCACTAGATAATCTATACATGATTCATGAGTACTCCGCTAATTAATTATTCATTAAAAGAGGTTCAGGTTTTTATCTACATGTAACGTCCCAGCTATGCCAAAGAACAGGCAGGCTTCGGTGGGAAGATGCAAGCAAGGGATACATTTGGAAAGCAAGATAACATTCACGCTGGCTTCCGACAATCAAAACACGCGAGTGATGTTCTGATATCTGTCTGAGATTTCACAGAGAAGAGCAGTACAGAGATCTACTAAATAAGTAATGCTTGTCATCAGTGTTCTTCAAGGCACAGCTGTGTCTCTGGAGATAATAATATTTAGCTTCCAAGCTTTTCTGACTGTCTTGAAATTTCAAAAATGTTTTTTTTTAACCACTATTTTTGTTTTTGTTAGGTGGTTGTCAACAACAGGCAACAGTGTGTCACTTAATTGGGGCGGCTGTGGTCGTCCACCAATCAGACTCCCTGCAGTCAACATGTTAAAGTGTCCTCGGGCAATGTGTAATATAATCTACTTTTAGTATAGTTGATCCATAGAGATATTATTTAATGTCACATAAAACATCTCGGCTTTGATAATTTTGAAAAATTACTTGTACAGGAGAAAAGGATGCAAAATAAATGACCAAAAAGCCTGAAATACATCTAGGCCAAGTTAGGTTTATTCTCACATGGAGTCCAGCATGTTTAATTTATCCATATACAGTATAATTGCAACATAAAACCCTGTGATATTTGTAGAGGGGGGATTTCTGGGTATTTTCTTCAGATGACAGCAGGCGTAGCTCGTGACAGAGCAAAGGCCTGGCCTGTGTCACCCAGAGTAACTGCCGGAGATTGAACAAGACATTATCTGGCACCCTCGCAAACCCAAAGGCCAACTGCAGACGTGATAAGGACAAGCTTTCCTTCTCCTTCCTGTCAGGGAGCCTTTGCAGGACCAAGTGCACTGCATCATCTTTAATCGTTGGCCAATCAAATTGCACATGAACAGAGGTCTGGTGTGTTAGTGATGCGTCTGTGCTGTTACATGAGGTCACAAGTGTATCTTTCATCTCAAGCATCCACAAGCTTTTCTTTACATGTTTAATTCATGAGCTTTGCCTCTTTCTCTTTTAGCACCATGTGATGTTTTGTACAGTAGCCTACCCAAATAAAAGGGAAGACACTGCTATCATTAATAAATTAGGATATTAAGTTGTTTTCCATCGTCTTAGCGTCTCGGTTGGGGGAATTTCTTCCCAAATTAGTTCACCCTGATCAGGCTGACTTTGTTAAGAGTTGGGTAGCTTTAGATAATGTACTCCGTCTGCTCGATATTTTGGGCTTGCTGCGAGGAACTGCATCAAGAGCTACGTTATCAGTTGATGCTGAAATTGCATTCGACCTGTTTGAGTGGTCCTACATCTGGAAAGTGCTTAGCTGTATTATTTATTTATTTATATATATATCCATCCAGATGTAGGACCACTCAAACAGGTCGAATGCAATTTCAGACTCACTTCCCTATTTCATCTCATAACTTGAATCATCAACTGTTTCAATTAAGAGCACATCTTATAAAAAAGGTAACTACACCAAATTGGAACGTATGTGTGTGAAATTCACTTGGAACTTGTTTTCATATGATGTTGGAATGTCATCCATTTAAAAAGTTTGGGCTGGATGTGACAACCGTTCTGTTTGCTGTGACAAGCTGTCAGTTGGCCCGCAATCCAGAATTGATGCTTCTAATCGATGACCGCTCCTGTAATATGACTCTCCATCAGAAATGTCTCCGACTCGCACGTTGTACAGCAGCAAAGAAATTGCTTGCATTAAGGTGGCAGCCCCCTCATTCTCTATCAATAAGTCAATGGAGTTAGACATTTTAATCATGGAATATTCATCAGAAACATTGAATGGGAGTAGTGCTGACACCATTTAGGATTGGAAACGTTATATAGCCATGGTGTAAGACCATTTCTCAAGATGAGCTTCAGTTTGTATTTTTTTTGTTAAATATGATTTATATATTTATTATTTAAAATATTTTTAAATTAGACATATTATGTATTTTTCTAATATATAAGAGGAAGAGTAGTGGTGGAAAGAAAAAGGTTCTCTGTAGGACTAGTTTTATTTTCCTGTATAATCCATCATATAGTGTTTAGATCCAAATGTGTGTACAAGGTGTATGCTTGTATATATGTAAATTGATATGATTATGGAAGTTTATATAAGATATGTGGTACTAGGTGCACACATTTACATATGTGTGCATATTCTTTTTTTCCTTCTTGACTTGAATGTTTATAATTAGTTATGGTTTACTTTGACTTCTCAGTTCTTTGGTGTCCTCTCTTGCATCTCTACTTTCAAAGTTTCTCTTTTTTTAACAAAAACAAAAGCAAAAGTGTTCTATCTAGGGACATGATATAAAAACTTGCCAAATGTAGTCCATAATCCACATAAATGTCTAACACTCTACATGCACTTTCTGTCAAAGACCAGATGCTGCTCTGTATGTCTGTGCAGAGCAAATGCCAAATAGAAAGGTCTTGAATCTCATGCTCAATGAGCCGTAGCTCTGTCAGTTCAAACACAGACGGTAGCTATGCAAATGCTTGTCAGTAACAACTGCCAAGTTGCTCCTGGAGCGCCTCTCATTAGGGTTAGGGATGTTCTCAGCTCTTCCAGGCAGAGCAGAGAGCAGCAGAGGGCCACCGGTGGCAAGAGCAGATGTAAGGAAAAGTGTAGTAGCTGGCTGGCTGGCCTCTTGCCCTCTGGTTTATTTACTTTCAGTCTCTTGTGTGTATGTGTTTGCATTGCATGCGTTATGCTGACAGATGGAGTTACAGGTCAGGATGTTTACCTTTCCAAATGTCCTGACTAACGTCTGGGCATGCTCATGCTGGCTCAGCCTGAGAGCAGTAAGAGACGATGAAGATCATTACTGTTCTCCTTTTTTTTCTTTAAATACGTGATTTTTATTTTTATATTTTTTTCAGAAAGGAGGATTAGAAAGTTGAATAGAAAGTCAGAGAAATCCTAGATTTTCTGTCCCGAGTGCATGGCTGAAAAACCTCTGGTCCAGATGCTGGCTTTAATGAAAGTCAGTTTTATTATGACAACTTTTGTCTTTAAGCTAACCTGCTATATGGCTGGATCATTTGATTTCCAACCCCTGGTCCCAGGCTGTCCTGACAAAAATGAAAAAGTATAATTCACCCACAGTTCTAGCCCTGCAGTCTTTTTTACATTAGTATGTCAAGCCTATAAGTCAGTGTATGAATAATTCTACAAAGTTATCACAATTTGGGCCTACAGTTACCACCTGCAGTTACAGCACCCTGTTAGCGATTTAGTGTCTTGCTCAAGGGTACTTTGGCAAGGAAGATACTTTTAAACAGAGGGCATAAACTCTCCCTCCCTCTAGCTTTTCCTCTTCACTGTGCCACTGTGCTGTCCTTTTTCAATAAATTTTGAATTTGTTGTTTACGCTGCAAGTCTAAAGATGTGAACCTTCTGTTTCTAGTATTTAAACCGTTTCTTAGTATAATTTTACGTGCATGTGCAACTGAGTAATATCTGTGTGTGTGTGTGTGTGTGTGTGTGTGTGTTTCCTGTAGGAGTGTGGTGGTGCCTGTGAAGAAAACCTCCCCAGGCAGCCTCGCCGTTAACACAGTAGGAAGCAGCAGCAGCACCTCTGCTGGGCTGACAGCTGGCAGCACCCCCAACATCTTTGCTGCTGCCTCTGTGACCCCCAAAAGCATGATCAACACCACGGGTAGGTCACGCACAAGGTTACTGGAACATACTTATATTTAAAATACAACATTCAGCCCCGGTAATGTGGTTGATTTTCAAATGATACTACTTTAGAGCAATTTGAGCAATTATTGTTCATCTTAATGACCTATCTTTCTTTGATGCCATTCCAAGAATGGAAACAAAGCGTTGTCCCTCTGCTGGAACATGTGAGCCTGTTTGCCCCTGCAGTGGCTTATTGTTACCACTAGGTGGCCCTCTTTACCTTCCTATCAGAGTCTGCTGCAGCTCTGTGCACTGCCAAATAAATACTGCAACGCTTCCTCCTGATACAACCAAACCAAACAACTCCATTTTAATCTACCTGAATGCCTTTTTAATAGTGAAAATTATTTGTAGGCATGGCTTCTGTGTTCTGTGTGTTCCTGTCTGATTGACTGCAAGCCGTATCTCCCTCCCCCTGCTGTCACGTTACTTCTCCTCTGGCTCTGCTGCATTTAGCCAGTTCCACCTCAGGGCTCCTGTAGTCAAGGCCTCTGAAAGGACCCACTTAACACCAAGAACCATTAGGAGCTCCAACACCTTTTTAATGTGCTCCATTAAAAAAAACTCTCCCTCTCCTCTCTGAGCCCCTCTGCAGGAATGTGAGAAATGTATCCAAGTCAAAGTGTGCTTTCAGCTAACGCCACAAGCCCTCACCCAGACCCCGTGATCTCACTTACTCTGGTTTTAACCTCTCACAAGGACAAGTCATAATGATTTTATACTTGCGGTTCAGTGTTTACCTTTAATTTACTGCTGTCCCGATACCCTCATTTTGTAATATGTAAAAATGTGATGCGGTGTTATTTTGATATGTCGGTTGATTCTTCATCTTTTGTGGCCTTAGTAAGAAAAATAGTTCCATATGTTGCTCCTGGCATCAGTTTGGGCAACCGGCGTAGGTGCACTTGGATTTAGTTACAGATTGGGTGCACAATGTGACAAGCTTACCAAGTTTTCATTTGTTTGACTTGGTTGAAATTGTGCTGACTGCTGAAGTCCACTGTCAGGGCTAGGTTGCAGCTGTATTTTAGAACTTCCCGTTCGTTTTTCTTCTTTCAATTATTTTAGTCTGTGTGACTAAAATGTTACATACATTTACAGCCTCTGGAGGTGAGCCTGAAATGTAATTGCAGTCTACATATTTAATGTATTTTAAGATTTGACTTAATAACTGTAGTAGTATTAAAAAAAAATACTGAAAATATATTTTTTATACTTTAATTGTGTTTTGTTACCTAAATATGAATCCTTACCTCTCTTTAAAATGATTACAGATTATTAAACAAGGATTATAATACATATTTAATACTGATGTTGCATGCTGCTGTTGGGCTTCCCTGCAGGAGCCACTGATGCAGCCCCATCTACCACCTCTTCCTCCAGTTTTGTCAACGGAGCCACCAGTAAGAATCTGCCGGCCGTGCAGACGGTGGCCCCCATGCCTGAAGACACAGAAGAAAACATGAGGTACAGCAGGGCCCTCTGTTCAGCCAAACTCTTATTTCCTGTTAGTAAACTCACTCTATTCAAATTGTGTGACTGATAAAATAGCTCATGTGCAGAGTTGTGTGTGTGTGAAGCTTATCTCTCAAACACATTTTATCATCTGTTATTTTTTCAGTTTTTTGATTATCTCATTAAAGGTGAGGGACCTTTGTTAAATAATAAAAAAAAATTGTCTCTGCATAGTCAAAGAACAAAAGGCCACAAATGGTTGTTTTTACGTGAACACTGTCGTAAAGTTTGGCCTAATTCTTTGTGTACATTTGTGTATTTCGGTGCGTATCTCTTGTTGTGACCTTGACTCATCTGCCTTAATAGTTTGTGACAGACGCCCTTAGTCCTGCTCTCCCACCGACTGCTGAGAGCCCAGGTCTTTCTCCAGAGTCTCTCTCTTTCTCTTTTCAGTTGCCATGGCAGCAGTAACCGACATCACTTAGCGTAACTGTGAAGTCAATGATAGGACTATCTTGCTGCAGAGCCTCATATTTTAGATGAGGAAAAAAACTGAACTGCCTGCTCCAGTCTGAACTGAAAATAATAAATAAATATGAGTATATGTATTTTATAATATGTATTTTATAATTACTTCCTGAGCCCAACCGTTAAGTCACAAAACAACATGAAGCAAGTACTGCCTGTGTTTCATTTTTAATTTTTCTTTCTATTTCAGTGCCTTTTGTGAAGTGGACCAGTGTCCACTACGCCAGGGACAGACACCTCCTGAGCTCAAACCCTTTAGCTCCCTGACAGGATTACAAGCAGCCTCCAGAGATGCAGGCCAGTGTCTTAGGCAAGGACATTTATGTTAGCCACCTAGACCCCCTTCACCCTGCTTTTAATGCTAGTCTGTCATCCCTCTGCTGTGTTTTCCCAGGGTGCAGGAAGGCAGATTACACTACACACTTGTACAAATCCTAAACCAAACCTTTCCTCTCCTCTCTTCTCTCTGTTTCTCTATCCTGCTGCTTTCTGCCCATCTTAGCTGGGAAAACAAGCCTCTTCTCTCCTCATGTTGCCTAGTATCTGTGTGTGTACACCTAGGAGTGCAGAGATACGTTGCTGCTTGAGTCGTATCTCTGCTTGTATACAGTCTGAGTTGTATGGCTGCATGACTCCAGCTCACAGTTTCTCTGAGGTGCTTCGATAATGTCAGACAGCAGCATGTAGTGAGTGTGTAGAAGATAAGGAACTTCCCTCTGCAGTCTTCAACAACTGTGATCCCATGTGCAAGCCTGGTAACATAGCACAACAAAGAATGCAAACTGCTGAGAAATCCTCTTTGAATGGGGGGGGGGGGAAATGGAAACATAGCTTTTTGGAAAACATAAAATCTTCTTATTGACATCTCCAGTGATAGCAACCATTATGTTCATGGATACCCAGCTTGGTTTGCATCCTTTGAAATGTGTTGGTTACCCTCTGCACCCACAGGGGCTCTGTCAGTCTGGCTACACACTAACTGATGTTAGCTGTGTACACTGGGTCGACTATGAGGCCCTCACTGCTCCCTTTTTGCCTTACACTTGATGGAAGGGCAAAACCCTACCTCACTTACATTTCTACTTTAATTCAGGTTTCTAATTTCCTTCTGTGACTTCTATCTTGATGTGTTTTCTTTCACAGCATTACTACAAAGCTGGAAAGGGCCTTGGAGAAGGTGGCACCCCTGCTGAGAGAGATCTTCGTGGATTTTGCGCCCTTTCTGTCGCGCACCCTGCTGGGCAGCCATGGGCAGGAGCTGCTCATAGAAGGTACAGATGTTGTATAGTACATATTATTCCCCAAGCTGTGCGTGTAGAGTCCTGCCCCCACCACCCTGCCACTGTATGTACTACACTGGCTGCCTCATTGATGGATGCATACGCAGTAGTAGGTGTTGACAGGAGAGTCACTATTTTGCACACAAGCTGGGAGTCTGTCACAGACTGATTAAATCTGCTTTCCCTTTCATTCATCTTGTGACGTCTGTGTGTTTCGCCTTCTTCATGATTCACTCCATATATTGAGGATTATTTACGAGATGTAGTATTTTTAAACATCCGTGTTTCACAGTCACGGCAGATGTCATGTTGAAATGAATGTTGAAATAATTGGTGGCCTTTGCCTCATGCCAGTGATATTTTTAGCATCTCCAGGTCACCCTGCTGCTCGGTGGATTTTTTTTTCTTTTTTTGGTGAAATGTTTTATTTTCTTTTTTGTTTCAGAATAAAGATTTTTGTCAGATTTTTGCCGTTGGAAGAAAATCTGAAAGCTTTTACTGTATTTACATTGGAAGTAAAGTGACTTTTTATTTCCAGTTTTGTGCCATAAAGAATTTAGCCGATATTTCCACACTGTCCAGCGCAAATTCAATTACATGGAAAGTTAAATGAAGTATAAATGCTTAAAGACACCTTGTTACATTTTTAATAATGTCTAAGAGGTAATGCAGTAATGGTTTGTTGATGTAAAATGATATAGCACTACAAGTTAAACCTGGAATCATGGATGTTTGGTACTCTGTCACAATAAAGCGGCTCTTAAGATTAACGTCTTTACCATAAAAGCCTCATGATTTTATTTTAAACAGTGTTTACAGCGGTCACATTACATATATTGAAAGTGCTGGTCTGACTGGCTTGGTTGTGCACATTGTTTGCAGAAGTGTGTGTGATCCTGCTGCTGCACTCCACTCTGGTCTTATTTCCTGGTGGTTGTGAGAAGGCTCCCAGGTTGGCAGTCTCTCACAGTGCCTGACCTCAGGGACTCTCTGCCTGCACGTGTATGCTTTGCCAGCCTATTCCCAACGCTTGCTTTGGCTTTCATACAAGCACACGCACACGCACACACACACACACACACACACACACACACACACACACTGTTTCTGCAGAAATTTGTCTGGGCATGCACAGTGTGGGATACATGTGTGTGGCCTCCAGTCTCTTGCAGTTGAAATTATATCTCTGTGTTTTCTCACTGCCAAAGTCTTTTCTTTTAAGTGTTAACTAAAGCGATATTAATTTCAGAAGTCTATGCCGAGAATGACAGCAGACTGAAAGAATGCATTCTCGTGACTTTATTAAAGCCGGATTCAGAAAAAAAGTTGTCTGAGACGCGACTACTTTCCTGAGCATAGTTTATTTGTATGTTTGCACTGCCAGCTACATTTTTAAATAGCTACATTTTTAAATTGCAAATGTATTTAATTGTTGCCAATGTTATAGTGTTTTAAATAAAACAATATTAAATATTATATTTAGTTTTGCTTAGTTTATTTTTGTTATCTAGCAGCTAGATCTGGACTCTTGAGATTTAAATTTTTTTCCTAAATCAAGATTTGTTTTGGAGCAGATTTGGTATTTAATTTAAGCTTTGAAAATAGTTAACTTTGGAAAGATTACTCATGAGCAGGGTCTTATTTATTTCAAACTGTATTAACCAATCCTGTAAAAATCATTGGTGAAATTATCAATTAAGTTAAAAGGACATTGAAAGTATTTCTTTTCTCTTTTTATAAATGTTTTAATTCCAGCCAGTAAAGTTCCACAAACAGGCAGTTTATCCTCCATACATCATGCATATACCATTCACATACAGTATGCATATGTAAATAGCCATGTGGGTATGCCAGGCACATGTGGCCAAGGCTCCTCACTCAGGGGAGAGAAATGAAAAATCAGGTAGCATAGCCTTGACAAGTGTGAATATGTCTGTTACCCTTTCACTCAAAGTCTGTCAGCAGACTGACCAAGCTGACAAACCAGAGCTGAGCTGAGAGTGTAACCCCACAAACAAGGTCATAGATAGACAGCTCGGGCCTCAGTGCTCCTCACCAGACGTGTTTAACCCTGTCTGGGTCTGTAAAAAGTGCATAATTTTCTTGACTCAAATTAGAGCACCTGTACTAGTACATGTGTTAATCTGTGCATTTGTTTTGTCTGATGAACCTATCAGCGTCTACTTACTCTGTCAAGCGTCTTTGAGTTTCTAGAAAAGCGCTATACAAGTAAAATATATTATTATTATTATTATTATTATACACGCACATTATGTCTCTATGGAGCCTCAGGTCTGTCCTAGTTACAGTGTGTTTGTCCAAATACTTGAGCTGTTCCCTCTCTTTCTCCTTTTCTTTCTCGCCCTTCCCAGGCTCACAGTTGAAATACTGTGCTGTAGTGCAAAGGCGCTCCATTTACCAGTAATTACCAGTCATCCATCACTCCTTAGATTGCTCGAGGTCAAGCCCCCCTGTGCCCTGTGTGCCCCTTTGCCTCACCCTATTCCTTCAACCCCCCTGCAGACGTGGTCACTGCGGCAATTATGTTGATTGCACCCTGAGCTTTACACTTGGAGTTGGTGGCTAAGTCCTGTGTGTGAACACTACTGCTGTTGTGATGCCTGCCGCCTGCTTCTTGCTGTCCCCTGAGTGGCCCAGCCTGCCGGCACATTGCCCCACAATGCCACATTCACCCGTGCCTTAACCCTGCCCTGTTTACAGGAAAGAACTGGCAGGCCGTGTTTAAATAGAATGCATTTAGTTTGTCTACCAGCACAAGGCCAGGGTCAGTTGGCCACCTGACTCCTGTGTCAGACTGGACTGACTTATGGCTCAGCATGTCACTGCTATAACAAGAGGTCAGCAGTGGCACTCTGTGTACAAGAAAAGGGTCACATCCTCTCAGAGTATTTACAATACGCTCCCTCGGACACTCTCTGCTCATGAATGGAGACGGAAGTGGAATCGCTGAGCAAAACATCCATCCTCCCAGTTTGCTGAATATTTTGAATTCTTTGTTACTTTGTACAGCATTTAGACAAGCATAACTACACCCATTGGATGTTAATATCAAGTTATGATATTAGCTCATATATTTTGTTGTTGTCTCTGTTTTGGAGGAAATGTCAACCAGTTTAAGAGTTATTGCAGGTTCTAGTCTTGTGTTTCGAATTGTGGTGGTGGAGCTACAATTTTGTTCTATGGTATTTTAATTAATTGGAAAATGATTTTTCTTTATGGCTAATTTTAATATTTCATTCACAGTGCAGTTAAAGTAAGGTGCATATACTGTTTCATATGTCGTTAAGTTATACAGTGTGGGTCTGTTTTCCCCTCTAATAGGTGTTTAAATGTAATGTCACTACCTGAGAATTTAGTTATTGTGATCACAGCCAGTAATGCATACTATTATTTCTTTAAAAAAAAAAAAAACTTTCCCAGAAAGAAAGTCATTAACAAACAGGAACATTACCTACCTCGTCCCACCCCACCCTACACATGTAAGGGAGAATAAAAAAAACAAAAGCAACAAATAATACTATTATTTCTCAATTTGTGCAACTACGTGGAAATCTTCTTAAGAATATTTCCCCCTCTGGTCGACACCCCGTAATCCATGAAACAATGGCAGCTGTGTGGCTCAGAGTTCTGCTCCTGCCAGGCTATAATGAGTCCTACCGAGTTGCATTCTTTCCCTTTACTAATGACTGCACCTTTAATGGTTCTCGCCATGTGTAACAGAAGGAGCTGGAGGTGCACAATACGAGACCGGTTGCAGCCATTGTTTCTGCAAATGAGCTTTTCACACCTGCCCTTGTTTCATTAGAGAGTTGTCTGCTACTGCGGCTCAATGTCTACAGAATGGAGATGAGGGAAGAAGCTGTGAATGTATGTGTTCACTTCTCTCTCTGTGTGTGTGTGTGTGTGTGTGTGTGTGTGTGTGTGTGTGTGTGTGTGTGTGTGTGTGTTCGCACGTACATGTGTGCATCTGTTCTGTGCACATGCAAATAATTTTTTATGATGGACAAATTTGAAGCACAATCTCATGGGTTTACAAATTGCTCGCCACTGCCTGAAATTCCTCTTTTGCCAAAAACAATATAGCATCGTCCAAGGTCTATACTGTAGCATATATCAGCAATTTTAATCATAATATTTTTTTAAGTAATTTTTGCAGTATTATCTTGTACTGCCACATAACTGATGAAATAACAATTGGTGAACCAACAGATATTCTATGTTGAATACTCGTATAATAACCGTAATAGTTCATATCTAATTCTGTTCATCTGTTTTGTCCCTACAGGTCTGGTGTGTATGAAGTCCAGCACCTCAGTGGTGGAGCTTGTCATGCTGCTTTGTTCTCAGGTGAGCTTTTTCCTTTCTCCTCCTCTTCACGATTCTGTTTCCCAGCCTCTCTTTGTCTTTTGCTCTCAGTCCTTTCTCTACTATGCTTCTCTTTATAACATTTCTGTCAACACTATGTGGACATCTGTTAGGAGCTGCTTTCAAATCGTATATGGTCAATGTAATTGTACATTTCACTCAGCTCTTTAACTCATTAAAATATATATTTTAAACACACGAAAAACAAGTTCAATCTTTATCCTGTCAAAACTGTATATGTTTATATAAATGTAAGGTTAATGCTTAGTTAAAGGCTAAGGGCACTGTCTTATATAAGAGAACAAGTTATTAAATCTCCGCTGTAGCTTTGCTTAGAAGTGTATTTTTTTTTCTCTAAAATATTCCTTAGACAAATTGTACAAACTGACGACATACAGACGCAAACACCTCTCTGAGAATCCAGCAGCTTTCTCACTACACCCCAGAGCTTTAACTGAGCCCTACTTTAGAGAAAGAGTCCCACCTCATGCAACGCTGCTAGTGACTGATCACCTCCGAGCTGACCCTCTGAATCTCTTGTTAAGCCCTTGTTTTAGAGAAGGTCAAAGCCCCGATGTAGCAGTTAGAACAGGAGATATTTAACATACCTTCTGTCAGCCCATCAGTCTTGCGTCGGGAGCCCATAAGGAAGCCATTACTTGGTGCCTCTTTGTGGATCCAGACTGCAGGGCCAGAGCCTCGAGGAGGTGGATTGCCACTATAGGCGCTCTGTGGTGTCCGCACTCCAAAGCCCTCTTCAGCAGGGAGCCCAGCCTCTGTTATATGGAGGCCATTATTCAGGGGCTTTCCTCAAAAACCTACATAAATGGGACAGCCAACATTGAGTTATTGTTGCTCTTTTGAAGGTTTTTGACGAGCTCCCTTTTGCACTGTCTGTAGAGTATCTGTGGGAAGTAGCTTTTTCCAGCTCTAGGATTTATTGCCGATGAGAGCGTCAGCATGCTGTTAAAGGTCTGAGTCCACCCCCCCCTTTACACAGATAGCATTACTGCGGCTCCAGAGGTTCCTGCCATTAGGGGCTCTAGGGATGAAACTCAGGCGAAGATATCGATCAGACGGTGAGGCCTTGAAACTGGACCATAGAGCTTGGTGTCCTTCTACAACCTTTCAAATAGAGATGAGCCATTACTCTGTATCCTAACTCTGCACCATCAGTGATTAATCCAGTTATGTTGCCAGCTAATATGATTTAAAAACCACACTGTAATGATGGATAATTGTTGTCAGTGTCTTCTACTTCTTTCAGGTGACAAAGCTGATGTATGCAGAGCTGTTTTATTATGAGCAAATATAATGTTTGTTCTGACTAATAATTACATCGCAATGTACTTCTAATTAATGTCTTTGGCATCACATAGTGACATCACTATAAAATGCCAACTTCAACGTGTCCCTCACATATTTCAATATTAATGTTTTAAGACAGCAAGGAGGGCACTTAGTTGACCTTTAGTCCCTCTCTGTTTTGTGACCTGTCAGTTTTATGAATGAATTAGTGCTAATGATCTGCCTTTTCTTATTTATGCCTACTTATCACAGCAATCACAGTGTGGCTGGCCACGCCTGCAGACACGGTGTGTCTCTCCTCAGCCTGGGCAGCTGAATGAAAAGGTCAAGCAGCTCTGTTTCTTGTAACAGCTTAAACATACAGGGGGGATCTAGAGTGGAGCCACAGAGATTTAGTGATGGAAGGCCCCCAGATGTGGAGAGTATAACAGAGCACAGCAGATAAAAGCAAAAGCTCCCACACACTGACAGGTTGGATTGAAACACCACAAATACTTATTGCCCTGCTGAATTTCAGCAAGATGAAAGTGGGTAGAGAGAAATCTTATCAGGGCCAGAAAACTGTTCTGGTGTTGGGTTCTGGTGTATGTGCATAGATGGAAGAACCATTGTTGACTGTCCAACATTTCCCAGTGTTGCATATGGGGTGGAAGAATTCACCAGCTTTTCAGCTTTATGTGAATTGTCTGGTTTTACATACAAATGCACTATACTCTTCAGTTCCATCACTCTCAATAATATTGTTTCCAGAAGGCAGTTATATTCAGCAAAAATAATTTTTAAATCCTGCAAACAAACTATACAACCTGTCCTACACCGTCACTTGTGAGATTATTTTTCTCAGGAGTTTGTGGAAACTACACCTAAGATAAAAGTTGACTGACTTGTTGGACTTTCCTTTGTCAGTTCGCATGAAACATGACTAAGAATGCAAACATTGACCATGCCTGCAGGATATTTAAGTAAGCAATTGTTAGCTTCTGAGTTAATCATAACAACAATATAGGACCAACATTTTTATTTCCCTGATCTAAATATGTGCATGTTAGGGCGTTTGGAAAGCAAAGAATGGATCTAGCTTTAAACCCAAATAAAGAAGAGGCTAATCACGAGACCTCTGAAAATGAATGTTGACAATATTCAATTTGAATTTGAATTTGATTTGAATTATAGAAACGGGTCTCAAACATGATGCGTAAGCAAAGTATGTGTTATACAATAATATATTTATACTATTACACTATAATTGTGCTCTGTGTTGTTGTTGTTAAATTGTGTCTCTAGATCCCACTGTAATTACCAAAGATCATATTCTGTATATCTCTGTAGTAATGACATTGGATCAGGTCAGTTTTTGTTAACGCTTATCCTGTCCTGGGCACAGTGGGCAGTATCTGCTCTCATCTCCATCACCTTCTTTCTTTCTTTTTCTCTCAGTCTTCATCACCTTGTCCTCTATGTCTTTCCAAAGCTGAGCATTGATCTGTCTCAGTGAAGAAAGTAAACACAGGGTCAATTAATATTTATGTCTTAAGTGTAAACGCTGTACGCTAGGATAATCTTGCAATGAAAATGAAAATATTTAAGGGCAAAGTGCAACTAAGTAGCTGGCATCATGCTGGATGGCCAATGTTCAGGAGATTTTCTACAGACGATATCTGGGAATGAATGAACTACACTAGTAAAATCCTCTAGTTACCTGTATAAGGCACAGATTCAGCTGCCTGTCCAGCTTTATTGACATCAAAGAATCAATGTGTTGACAAAATATTTCACTTCACTACACACACTCATACAACCAATGATGATGTCAAGTAACTTTTGTCATATGCACCTAGGAAAAAATACTGAGGTCCTTGACCTCTGTGATCTCTATGGTGGGTATGGCCGTGTATAGGGCGACAATATGTCAAGGCTGTTTTTCAGTTTATTGTGGAGTGCTTCTGCCCCCCAAAGGCCAACAACTCAATTAATGCAATTTTAAAGTCAATAAAAAAATATCCAAGCTACTAAACAAACGACCAACACCTGAGGTGCTGCACTGTTGTCATGGTCTGCATTTTCATCAAGGATCACATCTCTTTTTTTAAGGAGGTGCACTTCATGCCTAATTCCCTTCAAATGGGCAGCAGAGGAATCTCTTCAATCAAAGGCAGCCTCCTCTGGGAGCTCTGTGCTCCAGTAAAAAAAAAAAGACAAGAAAGAAAAGAGCCTCTGAAGTGCTTTCTCAGCTGTCAACAAGCATAGTTCAGACAAAATACCAAATTTGACTAGTTCATGCTATAGGCCTACCTACGCTGACCTGCGGCCATTTTCCTGGCAACGCCTAAGTGTCACTTCTGCCTTGAAATCTGTATTTATTTTTGTCACGTGAGCACGGTGCAAATGGAACCTCAGAAGACTGGCTGTACATGATCCCTGTCCAAATCAAGAACAGCTTATTCCAGGCAGATACTGTAGCAGAGGAAGGGGGTCATGGGGAACATTTGGAGACCAGATGCTCAGCAGTTTGTCAGCACCATCTCCCTGACTTAACGCATTGTAGGGTCAGACTTTGTACTCCTGCATGAACCGGTACGTGTCAGGCACGACAACTGTGTACAAAAACACATGCCCATACATAATTATGTCAATGTCAGTTATTCTGGTACTATACACAACAAATGTTGCTTACCTTGTCCAGACATTGGCACAGAACAAGCAGTGTATATCAATGTTTTTTATCTACAACTACAGATTATGCCCCCATATACTCTTTCTGTTGGAAATGACAATAATATTTATTTCTGCAATTTTTTTTATTGATTCAAAGGCAGTTTATATGTGTAAAATAGCCTTGAGTTGTCATTGGTAGCCCTCAGGATTAGAAATAGTTTTCCTTCATTTTCCTCTTGTTTTCCCTTCTCTTTTGAACTGTGGCCTTCTCTGTTTTCTCTTCCATTTGCACCTCCGTGAGGGTACAGGAGAGCTGAATTTCCCACAGTGAAAGGCGCGCTCTCAAACTGCTTTTTAATCATTTCCAGAGCATGTTGTGAGACAGCAAGTGCTGGCACTCTGGCCCAGGGCTCGGATCCCTTCCAGGCGCACACTGCAGGGCTCAGTGAGCCTGCTCAGTAATCTGTCACTGTAAGGGACAGAGGAAATGGCTGTATTTAAGTGAGAGGATACAGTTTCATCCCACAATTACATCTCTCCTGTGTTTACAGATCTTTTCACAGAGGAAGAAAGGACGGTCACACCGGCTGTGCAGGATTTCAGCTTTTTATAGCCATAATTCTTTTCTCAAAGGATATACGAACTAAATGCTTTCCTTACCCGCTTGAATAACAAACTATGAAATGTAACCTAGATTACAGTTGAAATATGCAATTTGGATGAATGTGATTCTTGTCGTGCATTTCTGAAAGATCTTGTTGCATATTGGATCAAAAGGGTATTTTGATACTCTTTTTAACTAAAGCTGTCTGAGAAAGTGTTTTTTTCCTCATTACTGTGTTAGCTTTTAGCTTTACTGCCTTTTTGGGAAAACTGGCCATACTGACATGATTTCTTCTAAACCCACATCTAATATATAATATTATAATGATATAATTATATTGTGTTTTTCTTCAATAATTTTAACAAACCATTTACAGCCCAAAACCAAACAAAATGACTGGTGCTTCTGTAAGTAATGGATTGAAAATGTTTCATTTCAGGAATGGCAGAACTCCATTCAGAAGAACGCTGGCCTGGCTTTCATTGAGCTAATCAACGAAGGAAGGTAATGTATTCATTCACTGTAATACATGAGCTCAGCCAAGCATCAGTCATTTATTCATCCTTCTGTTATTAGTATGTGCTTTGAAAAAAGGTTGTAGATTACCGTATCTCTAAACCTCTTGGTGTCTGCTCTGTAGGGGATAATGGTAAATAAGAATGTGGTGACCGAATGAAGTAAGAATATCAACACTAGAGTGCAGTCACCCTCTCTTATTTACTGCCTTCTCATCTCTACCTGTTATACTGTACGTCCTAGTATCTGTCTCCCCCCATCTTCCTCTTGTCTTCTGGGTGTGGCCAGACTCAGGGTTTTCCATAGAGCAGATCAGGGGCGGCTCAGCCTCCTTGCCCATCTGCTGACCCATCTGGCCCGGCCTTCTCTATGCCCGGGCTCTTGCTGCAGTCCAGCCAGGCTTCTCTGAGTCCCCTGCTGGCCCTGGAACAAAGAGCTTCAGTCAGTAGGGCCACACGGCGCTGTCCAGGGTGCTGCTGACAGATACATACTTTCCCTGTGTTACTCAAGTCTCTGCACACCTGCTCTGCTTAACTAGACAGATCTAGACGTAGCTAGATTCTGGTAAATCTGTTTGCCTTACAAGGCGTGGCTGACAAAGACATTGTTTCTGCTGTATGTGCAACAACACATACAGCAGGTAGTTGTGTGCTGGTCCTCTGTTTCATGGTGCAGCTGTTTGAAAGCAAAGCCACTTTCTAACATACTGAATGTGCCTTGAAATTATTGAAAGGTTCACTTTACTTTATTATTAACACTGCTCCTCTCTAACATGACTGTAGCTGTAAGACACCATCCATGTGAATGAACTGATCCATGTCGACGCAGTATATACAAATACATATTGTATTATTTTCTGCACACAGCCCTGCTAAGGCAGTTTCTTTAGGTTTCAAAAGTAAAAGCTACAGGGATCACAATGTTGACCCCTAGGAGGTTTCAACTGGGATGGTCAGTGATTTAAGGTGACAGTCTCTGAACAACAAAAGCACATCACCCACGTCCAGGCAAAGTGTGAATACTTGTATTTATTAGTGTTGCCTATGTATGAAATATTAACACAGAAGTTTGGTAGGGAGCGTGCATATCTTTTTTCCGTCTCCATAAATCACTTGTCAACTTGCTTTCTTATCTATTCTCGGTTTCAAAACAAAGCTTGGTGTTGTCAGCCTCCTGTCTTTGAACAGTGAACGTCTGTCTATTAATGAGTGCTTGTCAACAGTTAAAGAGGCAATAGCAGCTGATGAATGCAGCCTCGGGATTACTACCTCTCTTTGGGACAGGAGGGAAATTACAATCTGTATCAAGCACTGGAGAGGAACAGGGGCTGCTTTAATTAAAACAAAGCTAGCCTAATGGTGTGTAAAATGGCATGTAATCTACACACAGTAGCCAGGGTGTTCTCAATTATTAAAGATACTGGAATTTAAATGTGAATGAGGGTGGAGACCGCGGAGCCTCCTGAGTCACCCATGTGAGAAGTTGTTCAGTCAGACTTGTCAGCATTATGGGCACTGGGTTGATGTTCTGGTCAGTGGGAAGGGATGCTCAGTCAATCAGGGGGGTGCCAGACAGGCTTCAATGCTCTAATGACGCTTCATTCCCTCCTCAATGCTACAGAGGGATCTGTCACTGACCTGCATCCTTGCAACATAACACAGACAAATGATGCTGTTCAGTCGTCTGCTCTTTCAACAAGCAGAATGCTGCACGATGACAATCTGTGTTTGCCTTAACCCTGCACCTTCCTCTGTGATGTCATACAACAAACCATTTTAGCTTCTAAAAACTTAATGATAATATGTGTGTACATGTATACTGCATTTAACCTTCTCCGTAATATTAAAGGTTGCTCTGCCATGCCATGAAGGACCACATAGTTCGGGTTGCCAACGAGGCTGAGTTCATCCTGAACCGACAGCGAGCAGAAGACGTCCACAAACACGCAGATTTTGAGGTATAAACTGGGCCATGCTTTCTTACATCTGAACTTAAATGGTGAACAGTGTGCAAAAGAGAGTACTATCAACAGTGAATAGCACTATTGCAGATCACTGGTTCTCCACATTTAATTTTTACTATATTCTTTGAAAGTAGAATATTTTGTCTATCTTCTAATGAACTCTAAACTAATTATATTTAGTATAAAAATGTCCTTCAGTTGTATTTGCTTAGTAATTGTGTCCCTCTGTGTCCTCATGGGGATGCATTTTTTATCCCTTCAATTCCTATAGAATGATTTAATTAATAGTAGCAAAGGGAAATGCAAGCACTATTAATTTAGGATTTTCATATATTTGCCAACTGAGGGGCTAGCCTCCCGAGTCTGTATTTAGCCCACCCACATCAGACCACTTCTAATTCAGACATGAAAGGAAAAGCTAACAAGATTCAAGCAGTGTCTGAATATTAATTTTCTTGGAGTAATGAGTATTAGCTCTTATTTTCCTCTAATGGAAAAGAAAGATATGGCCCTTGCATTTTCATTTTCATCAGTGCAAGCTTGTCAGCAAATTAGCACAAGAAGCCAATAAATGCCACAGAGATTGATAGCAAAATGTACAGAAATATTGTTGTATTAAAATAATTAGTTTGGTTATTGTAGAACATTAGAAGACATATGTGTGTAATCACAGAAACATGCACACACAGGCACACATACTTCCACCACCTCTGTTAGCAGCTTGTACATGTGAGGAGTGATGAGTTTCTTATCTGGGGAAAGCAGCCATCCTCAAACAGCAGCTTGATATACAGTTCTTGAGGATCCTTGACCTGCTAGATAAACTGGAAGAGACGGCTAGATATGCAATGTCAGGAGAAGGGGGAAGTGTACCTGGCCCCATCCGTTCTGTCTGCCAACTCCAGACAGCCTACACTTTTCATCTAGGTCTGATGTTACTTTATTACCCACTCTCCAAGATTGAAGATTCAGGACACAGATAAGACATTTTTACAATTAAGTTGGTGTCAGGGCGAAGCATCATATGCCGTAAAGTGATAAATAAAGTTTGATATTTGTCACAGCATCACGTGGTGATTCGTGGTGACAAGCAGAGATTGAGTTATCTGCCGTATGAAGAATATGTTGAAGTATAATATCTGACAGAATTCAAATTTGAAGCAGGAAATTCAATTAACTTCCAGCTTCTGTTAGCAAATTAGATTTTGAATATTAGCAAGAGTTCCCCCAGGGTGGCATGGTGAGACAATCTTGTTTTAGCAGCAAAGACAGGGTCAGTCAGATGTGCTCCTCTAGATTACTTTTAGCCACCTGGAACACTTAGAGAGTTGCACCGACTTCTGGAAATTGATTTAAAACTAATATTGCCATTTTTCACTATCTTTATTTTCACTTTATCATTCTGACACTTGGATATCAAACATTATTTGGACTATGGTATCATCAATATTTCTATTTCGTTTTTTTGTAAGTTACAGAAGTCAATGTGTCCTCATAGTACATTTTGTTCCAGGGGACAATAACATATTCCTTGATATAATGGCAGTGTAGATTTGTTAACCTTGACCGGCTATATTCTTTGTGGATCTATTAGAGTATTTTCCTTTCTCCTCTAATAGCACCATCCACGGCTACCTAGCAGGGAGCCTCATCTGTCTGCAGTTAGGGAATGGACTGCCTTCAAGCGCTCGCCATGATTTACTACACTCCTCCAAGGGAGCAGAAATATATCTCTCAGCTGTCCACTAATATCTTTATGCACTCAAGTGTGTTGAATGAAGCCATAACATTCTTCAGTGTGACAAATGCTCCATTAGAGGGTATACATTATTCTGGCTTTATTCAAATAAAACATTCTCAAATGCTATTAGTACAATGTCAAGGCATCAGCAATGGAAACTCTACTGAAAGCCATACATGTACAATAAGGTTCACACAATTTTCTTTCTTCCTTTTTTTTTAAAATCTCAAATTAGTCCAACTGTGCCCAATATGCTGCCGACAGAAAAGAAGAAGAGAAGATGTGCGACCACCTGATCAGTGCTGCTAAACACAGAGACCATGTGACAGCCAACCAGTTAAAGCAGAAAATCGTCAACATCCTCACCAACAAGCACGGTGCCTGGGGGACCCTGGCCCAGAGGTAAGCCCTCACACTTGTACAAGTTCACCTTCAGACCGACATGGGCCACGTTAAGTCTTTAACATGAACCATAGCTGCTCCACATTAGGTCCAACCTAGAGGACAAAAGTTACCTGCTCACAAAACTCTGCAGTGATGGGATTGGACCACCAGTTAATGTCATTTTCCCAGGATCCGATAGGGTCAGCGATCGGGTCAGCAAACGCAATTACAGTGTGGAGTGGCTTAATCCCCTGGGGACAGCTGATTGGCCAGTCTTCCGACAGACCGGGATAGCAGAAGGGGAAGAAGGGGGTTGGGGTGTTTCTGCAGTGTTGTCCAGGCATTCATTGACCCTTTCAGTAACACAGCCCAGCACCTGGTGGTAGTTGTAGACTTCCCCATGGGCCCTGTTAAAATAACCGCGGGCTCTCCTGCTCAGCCTCCCACCTCTCACCTGCATCCACATGGTCCCACAGATACAGAGTGGAGTGGCACGATCAAGAGCTAGTTATATTAGACAAACAGAGGTGTTACGACATGCGGTGTGTATTTTGTACTGAGCTAAGAGCTGAGAATTTTAATATTTATCTTTTGTTAACTGCATACATGCAATTGTTATAAAGCCTGAAGGGGAAAGCTTCAGTTGCTACTTGCAGATTGTTTATTACTGCACTGGATGCAGGGCAGATGCAGATTACTGCAAATACTATATTGTGCTGTGAGCTGCATTCTACAAGACCAGGCAAATTTAACCTCTTTTCTGAAACAGTAGCTTTTTTTTTTTGCTATTACTTTTTGAAAATACAATGCAGATGTTGGCGTAATTACTTTTTACAGATATTTTTTATGTCTCTGACTTGCAGTAAAGTTCAAAACAGCAGATGTCGTAAGCGGCTACATTTGTTTATTTCTTCATGGATTCAGTTTATTTCTTCATGGATTCATGTAGGATTATGCATTGTGATATCAAATGTATATTGGCCAACAATTAATTGTCTATTTCTCACTACTAAAGAGAAGCTGAACATGCAGACAAATTTTGTTTAGTATTCTAGATATTCTCAAATAAAAAAATATTTTGGCCGTGACTGTGAAGGCTACAGTATTCAAGTTCAGATTTTCCTAAAAATGACTGAACCTTAGCAGAAGTACCCGTGACAAAATCTATTGGATTGAATTCTGGGCTCTTGTTCAAATATTTATGGAGCCCCTCTCAGAGGCATAGCATTTGCATTGAAACAAAAGGTTATTGAGCGTGGGTGCATTGTAAATGATACCGCAAAACTTCCAACAAATTCAAATTTAATGGTAACCTGCTGGTGAAGAAAAATGATGCAATATGCTCACAAGCTCAAGGCATTGTTGCAGTTCAGCAGCTTAGTCTTATTCAATGCTACATTAACTTTCCCATTTATGCTGCTCTTGTAAGATATAAAGCCCTCTAGCATTTTGAGGTGGCTGTCTGTTATGTCTGAGAGAGAGAGAGAGAGAGAGAGAGAGAGAGAGAGAGAGAGAGAGAGTCTTTAGTTGTTAATGTTTGTTTTCACCCTCATGCACAGAAATTGCTTTGCCTTTTACTCCTAAGTTCTGCCTGGGGACATGCCAGAGGATATTTATTATTTGTCTAGAATATATTATAAACAAAATTATTTTCAGGCAGTCAGGGGACAGAAACTAGTATAACGTTAATGTTTATAGTTTTTCTTTTAACAGTGTGTGTTTTCAACGGTGTTCCTCAGATTGATAAAACCGTCTGGCCTGCCATTAGATGAATCCGTTATTGTCTGAATTACAGAGCACATTATCTGCATCTCTGAAGGCCACTCTATTTTGAGCTGTTGTTCTCTTTGTTGCAAACAGTGTAAGAAATAGTGTTGCAGCACATGCGACAACAGCCGACGAAAAGGAAGTATTCTGTGCAAGGCATGAAAACAGTTGCTCTGCAGTCATGAGATCTGAGTGAAGAATAAGCAGATCAGACCCTATGGTGCCCTGTTAGATCATACTATATGCTTGCTTGATGATGAATGTCCCCCTGTATAGAGTCAGCATAGGAAAATCAATACCCCTCAAATTGAAACAGTATAGGGTTGTATTGATCCGCCGTGCTAAATCAAAATGAGGAGGCTTTGATACATCTCTCCAAGACAGCTCCCTGCCCAGTAATGACACACTATCAATTTTAGCTTTACACTGATAAATCAAGTTGAAAATTGGATGTCAGAGTTTTTTCCAGAGAGAGAGTGATTTTTCCTGCCCTCTGGTCCCCTCTGCTGTTGACCTCTGAACCCTGCCAGTGGATTATAAAGTTCAGGCTTGTCTGAAGTGAAAGTAGATGTCAAGGCGAGGCTGATGAATTCATTGCAGAATAACGTCCACCACTTTTGCAGCATAGACTACCTTACCGTGACGATATCGCTCTCATTCTGCAGTTCTCTCACAATACTGAAGAGTATATTAAGCAGCAACTGTTCGTTTCATGCACCTACAAAATCTGTAACTCATCAAACCATTTAAAATACACTCTTAGAATTACGCAGACAGGTATGTGTGCCAAGTTATTTTTAGTTTTATTGCAATTTTTTTCTTAATCATTTTAATACTGATATATTTTAAATTTATGTTTGCACCATTTACACCTTTGTGCACGTGATACAGCCTTACACAGACCCCCAGGCCCACCTACATATTGCTGACACTTAGATTTAAATAGTCACAATCTCTTGTGTCATTCTCTAGCATTCATTCACAAGCAGTCCTCTGGTACTAATTGTTTAGACACAACCAGCCTAACAGAAATGTAAAAGGGGCTGAAGGAGACAAACCTCCCTTTGTTCCCATACGGGCGTTCGTGTTCACATCAGTAGCATCAGTGACAGCTGATGGAGGAGCCTTCGCTGGCCCCCACAGCAGACCTTAACCTTACCTGACTAGTCTATTGATTGTCAACATTTCTTCTGTATAATTACTTTTTTGTAGCAGAGGAGAGAAAGGAAAATGGCGGCATATATTGATCCGTGGCAAGGCAGTGAAACAGCCGTTTCCCTTGACTAACAGTGAGTTTCATCTCTCACACTTGATGAATGGTAACAATCTGCCTGTGGATAATAACTTTGTGATGGAATGAACCTTTTTACTCACGATGCGCACAGAGAATTTGGTCTTGCCTGAAAGGGTTATCAATTCTAATAGAAGTCCACAAGCACAAGGGGAAGCACCTTTACAGCGCCTCAGAGGGTTCGAGGTGTAATGGCCCCTCTGTGGCAGAAAAGAAAGGCCCAGGTCTCTGGTTGATTCTGATAGTATAAACAAAATCAGCCTAACAATATAATAGATATAATTCAAAAATATTGTTCTTTTTGACATCCACAGTAGCAAAAAAACATATATTTTTTTTTTCGCTTTCTTTGCAAATTCTTGTGATCAATATAATAGATTATATCACAATTAGTAAGAATTAAGTTGAATTAAGTAATCCTAGAAACTACTATAAAATCAATGTACCTCTGTGCCATTTTTTTTGCTATGGATTGCATGCAGACTTTAGAGGTTTCTATTCTACGCACTCCCCCAAAGCTATTTTTGGTCTGAACCAGTCCTCTGCATAGCATCTTTCATTTTTCAGTCCACTCGAGAAGATTCAATAAAATGCCGCTCCAGCTTGCAAGTGATAATGTTTTTATTCTTCATTTAATTAGATCTTATTTATAACATCATGCTCCTTTGTTCTTGCAATCTGATATTCTCTACACTTGCATTTCTTCTTGACCTACACCAGGCTCTATTCCCGTGGGGCACTCTTAACCTTGCACACTGTGCTAATTATCTCTGGAAAGAGGCCCATTCACGCAATCATCAATTTCATCGGGCGTTGAAATTGAGCTGGGCATCGCCTGACTGTGCCCCATTTTCGATGAAAGATGGGGATCCACAAATCTGGCGATCCAGGGGAGTTCACCCACAGTACAGTGCGGCTCCTGATCGCGTACGTCTGTCTTCATTACACCAGATGACCTGGAGTTAATCTTGTTGCTGCTGTGTTGTTTCCCTTTCAACTTTGTCCAATACCCATTCCTCTGTGTGTCTATTCTCTTTCTCTTAATCTACAAAAGAAAAGTCATATCCAATGACTATAAGCATTTGGATCCGAGCTTGGTATCCTCACGTCTGCAACGGCGTTGAGTGTAGTGATGATAAGAAATGGCGAAATTAAAGAGATGAAAGTCTTGTGTACCATTTGCAGCCCTCTGTGGTAATCTGATCACGATGTCAGCCATCCAGTCACTTCACACTTGGCATTCGACAGACGCATGATCAAGCTTGATGTGTTTTTATAGAAGAAATGACTGTGTATTCTTTTCTGAGTTTATGGGTTACTTTGAAAGCAGTGGGTGGAGAAATGCTCATCACCATATGGTTGCCAGTCACTATTTGATGCACAGTGTCTTTCATTTTTTCATTTATTTTGTTGAAAAATGTGCTGTAAAATGCTTGCCAGAAAGAATACACTTGTTGACAATGTTTTAGCATTTCTTTGCTTTGGGTTTTAGTGTCTGCTTGCTGCCTAATGGTTTTCCTGACGTGTCGAATCCTTATCATTACAGATCTGCGTATCTGGTCATTTATATTGGATCAAAGGACCGGTTCGATTAAGTTATTTGGTCAAATGAGAGATTGTTTCCTACATGTCTGGACTGAATCTGGTGCCAGAATTACCTCGACAATTCTGTTTTGGCAGGTACATGTTGAGTAGGTTACCAATGAACTATGTCTTTTTTAGTTTAGTATATAATCAAGTTTTATTTTATGTTTTTACTTTTTACTTTTAGATGCAGTGCTGCTTGCATCTCAAACAAATTCCTCATGGACTTTGTAACTCATAATCAGAGCCTGTTGGGACAATTGAAAACGAAAGAAAAGACCACTTGTCCTCTGTGTTTCACTAAAAACTGACGTGTGCTCAGTGTCCCAGTGTGTGTGTGATAGAAACCAGTCACTGCGCCTTTGAATAGAATTGTCACTGATTACTGGTATTTATTATAATTACCCCCTACTCATGTCACCAATTGGAAGCTTTTAAAAGGAATATAATGGTGTTTTATTCAATCAGCATGTCCCTGGCCTTCCTCTCGACTGCCTCACACAAATCTCCTCTGAGCATAAATAGAATAAAAAGGAAATCTTTAACCAAGAGATCCTCATCTGTCTGCAAATCAGCCCTGCTATATTGAGCCATTCTGGTTTAAGTGACTTGAAAATCCTGAAGGTAATTATTGCTTTTGACAATAGTTCTGTGTTATTGCTTTTATTTAAAAAGAAAAATGTTTTTATCTGGGATTTTTGTATTACAAGGAAATTGCATGAATTTTAGTGAGCATGCTCATCTGTAATGTGTAGTGTTTTGCATTGTTGTGGCCTGAGCTTTGTTGATTCGACACACAATTTAGGCCTGAAACAAGCACCTTTTAACCTGGTAACTTCATACGTTTTTCCTTGCAGTAGCTCAAGTTTACCTAGCACCTAACACGAATACCATTCTCCAAATAATCAGACGAAATATGAGAAAACTAAATGGGGTCTCTGCTGCCCTAATATAACAGCAGCACTAAGAATATATCACCCTCTAATCCAATATGAGCCCTTGTCAGCTGTCTGCTAGAATGATGTTATAGTTTCCTATAAAACTGTTATCAATCCTTTTATTTTTATTTTCCTCCCCATCTTATTTTGAATTATGCCTGTCAACTTTCCCTTTCCTTTTACAAACAAAACACATTCTCTGTAGACGGGGGTGTTAGATCTGGCAACTCAAAAGCCTCAACACTGTCTCCTTGAGGAAAGGTGTGCTTTCAATACCTATTTGAAAGAGAAGAGAATAGACGATAGTCCACTTCAACATTTATCTTACTGCACTTAGCAAGTCTGAAGCATCCATAAATAATGGTGCTCCTGTTTCCTGTAGGTTATCAGTGCTGGAAAATTAGCTTTTAAAATGTGGTTTGAAATCCATTTGGGTGATTGATGGCTGACGGGACTAATAAATTTTGCCAGTTTCTAGGAGGCCGGCTCATAGCGATTCTTTATGGTTGTCATGAAGCCAGACACATTTGATGTAGAAAAGAAGGTGGTCCCAAGCCATCTCTGCTTAATAAAGAATGCTATTGTTTGGACAATTTGTTGTTGTTACACAGACAATACAGACAACTAGCTTTCTATTGAAATGGGAATTATATTTTTATCACCTTTACTGAAAAATATATTGTCTGCAAAAAAGAGATCAGACTCTATTGTTAGCATTTGCATTATGTTAAATGGCTCAAATGTGTGCATGTGCTTGCCAAGTACCATTTAACCATATCGTTTTGGCTCGCATATGAGTGGGGATGATGCTGATTTTGAGAAAAACTTAAACTTGCTTTCTCATTTCCCACCATGCATTTGAATATATGAATGTGCTATTTGGTGGATCGCTGCCACCTCAGAAAGCCCTTGTGTTACAGCTCAGGAGCTCCCAGCTTAAGAGCTCCACCAGGAGCTCAATCCTCCTGAGCACTTTTCGGACCACCCTCTGAGAGGAAGTTCTTTCAGCGCAGCACTGTGGCAGAGTCCAAATCCGGTCAAGCACTGACCACATAGTCTAGATTATTACAGGCCCTATCCAAATAGCAGAATACAACATTCAAACTGAAACCATCTGTACAGTACAGATCAAAGGGAAGATGCATTAAAATGTTTGCATCCAACTCATAAATAATTAGAACTTGAGGATTTGGTTTGTTGTGTATTTGATTGCTGTTAAAGACAAATGAATGGCTCAAAGTCGTACTCAAGTGAGTGTCCTTAAGCGGACCAAATAAAAGGCAGTTAATACTGTTATAAGGAAATCTTCAAAGTGCCGGATTTATCCCCCACTGGCATCTGCTGTCTATTTGCACTAAGAATTAGGGGACATAATCTTCAGCAGTAATCGCCCAGTTGCCTACAGTGGATTTACATTTTTCACACTGTGTAATCTTGCATTTACAATATCATTTACGTGGGTTTCTCCTTTCAACCGACTGACATCTCTCTTTTCCTCAGTTAAGCTTTGAGGGAGATTGACAGGGGACAAGCTCAAGGCGTTGAGTCTTGCTTTGCATACAGCGACTCATGATACTTTGTGCATACAACGAGCGCACACACACGTACTCGATTTTGATTGATACTTAACTGAAACTGAGCTCTTGTTGCTGTCAGAGCCTAGCTAAGTCTCCTGAGCCTCTTGATTTCTGACATTTGTAGATATTATATTCATGGAGTAAGGAGGCTGTATTTTGTGATGTGATCCCCTGTAACACTTTAATCTGTTTAGACTGCTTCAATTCTGTGGCAGGGAAGGGGGCAGAAACCATACAATGCAATAGACTGCTGCCTGCCAAGATCTTACTGTATCCTGCATGCCCTGTAAAATCTTTGGACACACAGTACCAGATCCAAGGTTTTATTTGGAGCTGTGGCTGTTTTTATTATTTTTCTTTTTTATAATATGGAAGCAAAGACATTTTAAATAATAGCATAGCGAGTTATATTCTCCTACAGCATGTACTTGCTGTGCTGTGTGGGTAATGTTCTCTCCCATCCACACATACTGTAGCTGTTAAAGTTCAAGAAAATGAAACAGTGAGGCCATATATATTCCAATTTGGCTGAAAATGAATAAAAATGAACCTCATGCCAGGTTGGTGTAATCATATCTTACCTTAATGTCAACTGGACACAAATTATTTTAATCATAACTATTTTTTATGTATCCATCCTCCCTGTTAAGGGAAAATTAAAGACTTTTTCTGCTGCTTTTCCCTATCAAGGAAACATAAAGGCTTTGAAATAGCTCCAGCTAGTGCACAGTTGGAACAAGCAGCACTTAGTAACCTAATGCTAGTCCTGGTGCTTAATGGTTTGCATTAGCTGCAAGCAATAAAATTATCCCAGGTCCTCACTAATGTTGGAATAATCATTTACAAAGATGGTTACCACATGCTGGAACTGTTTTCTTCTTTTTCTCTTTTTTTTTTTACGACCCTAATTCGCTGTTATTAATAATGAATAAAAATGCAATTTTCAGGCGGGTTGCTGCAGGGCTCTGGGAATCATTTCAATGAATATTTCAGCACATTATTTTAATCATGGCTCCACATATGCAGGGAGGGGGCTTGTTTTATAGGCTCATGCCTCAACCGCCCCAAGACCCCGTTCATTAAACCCCACGCTGTCTGCATTGAGGTTCCTACCTTTGATTTACAAGACTTGTTAAAAAACATTGTAAAAAAGGAGGCAAGCTGTGCCATTTATACTTGTAATTTGATGCTGTATTTGTTAATGGGAGTGCCTGTGATTTATGTGTGCTGCTGCTGCTGCTGCTCCCTGCTGTTCTGATACTATAGGCTTTAGCAGAGCTAACATTACTGGGCCTCTGCAGAGCATGCCACTAGTCAGCCTAATAAATCTACTATCTGTGGCCTGATTCTCTTCCTCAAGATGTTTTCCCCTGATAAGGAAGTGGCTGCTGTAATCAGTCCATCACGGAGGGGTGTGTGCTTCATCTAACCTGCCTGTCTTCTTGTCTCTCTCATAGTCAGCTGCACGACTTCTGGCGTCTCGACTACTGGGAAGATGACCTGCGGCGGAGGCGGCGGTTTGTCAGAAATCCATTTGGCTCCACCCACTTAGATGTCACATGCAAGTCACTGCAGGAGTATGGTGAGTTTATCATTCCTTTGATTAGAGTATTTCTTTAAACCCATCAAAATAAGGGAGCTGAATATTCAAGGACATCATTACCCTATATTAAATGTAGAATATCAATGTTGCCATTAAAGTATCATGGAAAAGGCATTAAAAGGACACTAAAGTTAGCCCAGGCTTGTCCATATAGTTTAGCATATTGGTTAAGCGTAATTTTTTTATAGGTGACATATTTATGAGTCCTGTGAATTGGACATGACACATCCATTTTATTGCATTTTTATTTCCTTCACAACACATACTCAAGAACAAATTGGATCCTTTATTGTTTCTTCTCTTTGCCTAAAACCCTTTTCTTCCGTTTGCCTGAAACTTTTTTTTATTGACCCAGGCAGTCTTTTAGTGTTGCCCACCACCTTGTGTCAATTTTGCCTTATGTCATGCAACACCGACTTTTAAAGGAAAGCTGCTTAGTACTATTAAACACCCTTGGCCCTTCTCTCCCATCTGTAATTGAATAGCAGAGCAAATGTATTAACTGCACAAGGGGGAATGTATTGATTCAGAAATTAATAGAGTAAGCTACTTCTTTACTTTTATAGAAAATAGAAAACAGGCAATGCATTATGGTGAGTGTAGCCTTTTAAAACGACTGTAGACTTAAAGCAATACATGCATAATTATCATAATGTTCACTGAGCTCTGGCAGCGTCAGTGTTGAGCTACTGAAGCCGACCGTTGGTTGGGTTCAGGATGTCATCATGCTGCTTTGCTAGCTCTGCCATGACTGCTGTATGAAGTTCATGGCATCACTGTAGATAAACGCATGGCAGCTGCTGCCTCGGCTGCAGGTGGTCCATATACGAGACACACACGCAATCATTGCACTGTCTGCTTTAGCTTATGTGGGGGTTCCATTATTTTTAGCCATATGCTAATTTTGTGGGCTCTTGGAGATATGTTGATACTCATGTGGGGAGGACTCAAGGAAACAAATGTTACAACATTATCACTTTTAACATGCTTAAAAGTATTAAAGGATTTTAAGAACGTCAATATCATTAACAAAGAAATTGCATTGCATTGCATCAACCTTGCCGACCTGTAAATACCAGCACACTTGTAAAACATATCAAAACATCAATAGAAAATTCTTAAACTACTTCTGCAGTATAATCTGCCTATCTTTTGATCCATATTTTGAGTATGCTGCAAACAATCCTCACCTCGCTAATAACTAACAAAGGTGTATGTAATAAATTCTGGCTTTAGCTTATACCTTTAGGTCATTTAATTTTTGACATTGACTAATGTTTTGTAGCGGCTTATTTATCTATTGATGTAATAAATTGTATTTTATTTTTAGTAGTATTATTTTGTAATTTAACTATTACCAAAATAAAGATAATTTCAATTAAAAATGTAATAAAAACCCTGCAAATACACTACTTTTGGTGGAGATTCAAAGGTATGTGGAGGTCGTAGTGCAACATAGAAGTAGTTTATTAAGCTATGGTGTGGATACATTTTCAATGAAACATTACTTTTAGGTGGTGCAACAAAGGCTAACCGCCTATGGGATGCCACTACAACAATAATATTTCTGTACATAAGCATAAAACACATGATTTCTGTGGATAATTTGGATGAAATTACTTCAGTGCTTGTATAAAAGTGATGGAGAAGATTTGACTAAAGTCATATAAAAAGCTATTTTATCCATTTCCATTGCTCCATCTGCTTTGACAGTTAGCATCGCCCATTGGCCTCTTTTATCTGTGAGCAGTTGCTCAAATTGGTATATGTGTGTGTTATTTCCTTTTGTGATGGATGTCCTCAAGACAATGCCACAAATACATATCATATTAGTCCTTTAAAACACTAGAATCGGTTTTGTTTCGACATTAATATCTCAGTGTAGTTGACTGAAGACTTGTTGAAGTCCTGCTGGCAGGCAGTGGTTTTAATGAGCGAAATAATGTATAAACTTGTCAAGTGAAAGGGATCGCCTGCGGTCGGATGGCCTTCTTGCTCTCCTTGAGAGGTGAGCTGCACTTTCAGGATTTTTCCAGCTGTCTTTGATGTGGTTGCACGGCAGAGGCCAGATTTTGTTATGAGTTAAAATGAGAAGGATCTTTTGTTCTTTTGTAGAGCTTCAGTAGATTTTGTTGGCAGTGACAGTTGGCAGTTTTTCTTTTAAATGTACTATGACAGTTTCTGCTTCTTTTTTTTATTTTTTTTATGAATATTCATTTTTAATTAGCATGGTATTAAAGATAGGACCTGTCTGTAGAAGATAACCCTGGTGCAGAGGCTCAGAGGTTGGATATCCATTAGTCATAACATCTAGACTTTGTTCTTGATTTGACAGGGACTCTATTGAACTTTTTAGTGGGTTGCCGGCTGCATAGGCACCAGACTAGAAAAACAAAGAGGTTGTTTGAGTTGGCCCTTGAGAGTCATTATTAAAGCTTTAAAATCTGGGCGAATTTTTGGAGAACTGTAGGTTGTCTAAATTGAACACAGTTTCTGGTTTGACAGCAGGATATCACAATATACGCTCAGCCACCATCTTGAGTTTGAAGAGGGCAGACTTACACTGTTGTGTTCACAGTAAACGCCAGTCTTACGAGCTCACAAGGGAAAAATGAAAGTAAGCAGGAAAGTTTTTTCTTTCACACAGATCATTTAAGTGAGTGAGTGGCCTGTGTCGTTTTTGACAGCATCGCAAGAGTCTCACATTCTGTGTTTCCTCTTTAAAAAAATGATTTGCCATTTTAGGTGTTTGATTCATTGTTGTGATGATTTTTCAAGATATATTACTTGGCCAATTATATTTACCATTTGCTAATGGTAAAAAATGTCAAAAGAAAATGTATTTGACCTTTTCTGTTAAATACATAGTTCAATGCTTTCCCCAGAACTATCACATACCAAGACATTTAACATTCTTTCTAGAATTATTTGGAAACGAGTGTGTCAGTGTAATCTTTGTAATGTATTTTGTGCTAAGTGTGTGTCTGTATGTGTAAGAGTGTGTACATTCATGAATGTGTGTGATGTGAGGTTAAACTCTGCCTCGTTGTCTATTAGCAGCATTGACAGCTTAGCCAGCACATTCTGTCTCTGCCCTCTGCCTGTAATAACCTGCCCTGTTACAGCCAGCCCCGGCCCAGTATCAGAGTATATTGTTAGGTGATTGGAATTGGGCAAGCATGAAATGGAAGTCACGTTAATATTGATCCAAGTGTTTAACGGGGTGTTTTACCTCCGGGTGTCCTTGCTGTCTCATTTCAGGTGAGCGGCTTCTCTCAGAGCTGATAGCCTCGGGCAGAGATCTTTATAGCTTTTTAGAGGCACCAGTCTCGTTATGTGATATTAACCTACTACGGCTTTATAATCATAGATATTAAACTGTGACAAAGGACATCAGGACATTTACTAACATGCAAATCCGGACATTTCAATGCAGCCTCTCAGTAAATACATGATATGCTCAGAAACGGTGATGTGGAGTAACGTTCAGGTCCAGATGTGGGGATTATTAGACGCTGCTGTTAATGTTTTGATGGAAAGAAGATGAGGTTGTTTGTAACCTCTGGCAGCACAGTAGACACGCACTGCACATCCCAGGATATCTAATAAAGATCACCCCAAAAAAAGCGTCTGCACTGTATAAACTCCCCTACATCAAAGTTATAATGTTTACTTTTACAGTATCAAAACACATACTCTGCAAAACGGATGACTTGCATCACAGGAAGTCTGTCATTTTTCCCCCCCTCATTTCATCTTTCAGTTCAGAGTAAATAAAAGTGAAGAGACAAAGGGCAGAATTACATCGCCCTACCGGTAATGCAATCCCATGGACTGGACTTTTTCTCTCCATGTGGAATGTGGAGCCCGTGGAGAGGGAGCGTAGGAGGGCAGGATCTGAAACAGACAGAGTCTGGGAAACGGAAGAGATATATTTAAAACATTCTATAGAGCTCACGTTATATGTTAGAATGACAGCACAAAACTGATGTACATTAAAAGATAGTATAGTAAATACGCTATGGAACTGAGGGTTTCACTAATGCATGTTATCTACAGGGATCTGACAGAATGAGACATGAAACAGAATAATTCCTGCAAAAGCTCCAGAGTTTAAGCTCTTCTTCCAAGTCTTTGTTTAGAAAGAGGTTGAGATAGCTGTGTGTCTTAAGCTGTGTCCAAAATGTTGCCTGTCATATCAATAGACAAACATTCAGTGATTTCTACAAGAGGCCTGCATTTGTGCTTTTCCTGCATTATCCAGATCTTGCTTTGCTCATCCAACCTCTCAAAATGAGCAACAAATAGGTATGTTGGTTTTATTTATAGTCGTGTATATTGAATTACCCAAAGTATTTGTGGAATCTACTTTTTTGTTCTCCACAGAAGAGAAGAAACATACATGTTAGTTGAACCTTAAGTGAAACATTGTGTTGTGGATTCTTTTTGAGAAGTGGCAGTGAAGTGGTTGAGGCAGGGTGTATAATACATAGGAGACTTGGAAAAACTCATGCTCGCATGCTCTACTGAGGCTATAAAAATGAAAGGCCAGTGCCACAAAACTGTCCAGCATTGCAGTACATGAAGAAACATGGACCCTTGGCAACAGTATTATAGTTGATTCAACAGTCTTTTAAAGGCCTTTCAACCCTTATCTATTCCATACTGAATAGTAAAACTACTGAACACTGAAATATTTCTAAAAAAGTGGGAGCCTGTATCTTGGATTATAAAGATTATTTGAATTGGGCTTGAGCTTGTTCACAAAAGAACACATTTACTTTATTTCACCATTCTGTAACTCTGTGGAAAAGTATGTATTTTTCATTTATAATGTTTAAGACGTAATGAATTTTACTCGTATTAGTAATCTCGCCCCTCTGCTTCTTATATAAAAACCTACAGCCCTTTTTTTCTCCTGAACTCGTATTATATTGGTTGACACTTTAGAATCATCCCTCATTGTGTTATATCCTGGGTCCTGTTTCAACAGGAATCAAATCACATTAAAGATTTAAAAATGCCATTTCACAACCTTTTTTTTAGGAATTTATAAGTTGCATTATAAATACATTTTCAAAATATTTTCTTTTCAGTTTTAAAATATACCAGTGAAGGAGGTTTGTAAAATGACCATAACAACACGGTACTTAAGCAAGAAACTCATGTCAGTAACTTAATACGCTATAATGAGGTCTTTCTGACTCCAGGATGAATCTTGGAATCAGAAAGATTTATTTTGTACTTATTTTGTATCGGGACCCATCGGTTCATCCTTTGTGATTTGACATGAAGATAACATTATAAAAGACGTCCAAAATGTCAACCAACAGTATGTTTTTTTTTTTTTTGTTTTTTTTTTAACAACGTTTTTAGAGTGAGAAAAATTGTGCCAAACAGTCAATTAATACACCCAACAAGGAACTCAAGAGGACCATGGATCCTTGTTGAACCCCAGTCATGAGTCCTCTATTGGTCACAGCTGGCAGGTGTTCATAAGCCTCCATTGGGGTCATGAAAGCTCTGAAATGCACTTTACTTAGTGTAATTAGTGCACTCTGAGGCAGCTTTAACTCAGTGATTGAACAAGAGGACCCGTGAGACTGGTGATCGGTGGCTTCTCCTGGCACTGTTCCTGAAGGGCTTGAGAGTAGACATGAAATGAAGCGGCTGTGAGAGAAGTCAACAGCAGTGGCTTTTGATGGACTGCTCACTTTGTAAGGTTAATTATATAGATGCTAGTTGGTGTAGCATCATTATACAGCGACACAGCTTAGGCAACATTATTTTCCTTTCTTTAATTGATAAATATAGAGTTAAGGGTTAGAGTTTCAGCTTCTCACACCATAAAATCTACTGTACCAAAATGTGTAAGTCCTTCAGGGATGATTGGATATGCATATAGCATCTACCCAGACTGCACTTGTCTCTTGTTCTTTTTCATTCGAGGTCATCCATATGAGTTATATATCAGATAGTCAAAGGGCCATTCCCTTTGTTTTGCCATTTAGTGGTCAAGGGTGAACACGTGAAAATGTTTGCAATCAGTCTGCCTCGACATCACGGCAGAGCAAGTCCTTTAATAGTGACAAATGGCGACGCTTTTCACAGCCGCATTTTTAATACAAGAGTGTCTCGCATTCAACGGGCTATCACTCATGAGAACATCACTTTTCATGTCAGCACATTTTCTCCTTCATGTCATAGCTCCTCATTTCTTGTTATTTATGTATAACCACATTACTTTGTCTGTGAGAACACAATTGCATTATGGGTAAAGCAGCCCCCCCCCCCCAAGCTTTACCCCCCCACAATAGTTGATGTTGGTCATTTGCGTGTAGAAATCAGCATGGTTTATTTGTTCTACTCAACCCTGTACAGACTTACCAATCCGAACATCAGCCTGTGTGATGATCTTTCTCTCATGTTCTTGGAGCGTAATGATGGTTTACAGAATTACAGTTTTAAGTTTCACTTCTTCTGCTTTGATCTCTGACCGCTGGCTGGCTTTTGCCTTTAACATTGCACAGAATTCATTTCCGAAACGCACAGACCTCTTCCCTCCGTCTGATGAAAGCACTCCAGATATGAGACAGAGCAGGAAGCAGACTTTTTTTTCTCAGTAGCAGTGTTGACAACAGTCAAATGTGACCTCTTCAAGACAAGGTACATGTTCCTCAGGGGAGGGAGAGGCAAATTAAGAACTGTGCTGAAAGGAAACATGTCAGACGGGTGTCAACCACCTCCCATTTCATGATATGTGTTCCTCCTTTCATACACGCAAGTTTTTCCTCTGGTTATTTGCTTCATTGGACTTCAGAAAAACAAATTCACATAAATGTTCTGAGCAGCCTTGTGGCAGGCACATGTTGGAGATGGGCTGATTTAAGCTGATAAATGTGTTGCGAGACCTCTTTGTTTTGCAGGATGTATGAACACATCTTTTTCAATGAGGGAGCTCCACTATAGCTATATGATGAAGTCCTGGTGTTAGCAGCTTCCTAATTGTGCTGTCTGTTCAGTCTCACTCTTGTCAAGTCTCCTAAAGCGGCAAATGATATCTGTAATCGACTACGAGCTTGAGATGTATCCCCCGACTCAGCTGTTGGTCTTTCAAGATACAGATAGTGTTTCATTTTTGACCTTGTCTAAAAATAAAAGCTAAAACACCTCTGATGTTCAACCACGCGAAATGTATTCAGTGAGCAAACGTGTGTACCCTGACATTCTTTCATATGCTATGGCAAGTACATTAGTGAGCATCTCATATCAGGTTCATCCTGCATATATTATGTCTTTCAGGCAGATTCTCTCGTGTTTTCTTTCTTTTTATATATTTTACTAGCTGTTATGTATTTTAATAGCCTACAAAAGAAGATTATTTAGTTTGAACTTGTGGATATGCACAAACTTCATTAGAATAAACCTGTTAAGTACATACTCTGGTTATCGGAGATATAGTTACGACGCCTGGTTTAGTTATTTTGAGTGTTTAAATGTGGTACTGCCTTACTTTGGGTTTACACAAGTAATACTCTTCTTTTTTTTTTTCTTTTTTTTTTTTAATTAATTTTATCTGAAATTTATTGTGTGTGTTTTTTTATTATGCTGTTGCATTTGTTTTGTACTAAATGTGTTATATGATTGTATATATGTTGGCTCTATGACTTACTGAACTATGTTATATATTGTGAGTAAAATGTCCTTGCCTTACTTTCAAAGCAAGCTTTTGCTCAATCAATCAGTACAACAGCTACACCATTTCATAGTTACGGGAAAGCAGAGTATTGCTGAAAAGAAATGTATCAGTGGAAACAGCAAAAGTTATTGACATCCCCCTGGATCCATCTTTTTTATATACGATCGCATCATGTTTTCTGTCGCATAGACTGTCCATGCTGTATTTTTAACTATGTTGTTTGTTCTGTACACACGTCACCTATTGCACGCCTGTCCGTGCTGGGAGAGGGATCCCTCCTCAGTTGCTCTCCCTGAGGTTTCTTCCATATATCCCCCTATAATTGTGGGGTATCTTTTAGGGAGTTTTTCCTTGTGCGATGTGAGGGTCTAAAATGTATAATCAGTGATATTGGGCTATATAAATAAACTTGATTTGACCATAGCCAGGTATTTCTGTCCTTTTAGGGACATATACTGATCTGACCCGTAGAGTTCAAAGTGCAATATTTAGTGATTTATTTTCCCCATATTTATTTTGACAGGCACAGAGGAGGACGAGGTGGTCAAGTCTAAGAAAGTCTTCCGCATCCAAACTGTTGCCAGCCAGAACCCAGAGACCGAGCTGATGCTGGAGGGAGATGAAGATGCCGTCAGCCTGCTGCAGGAGAAGGAGATGGACAATCTGGGTGGTAAGTCGGCACACCAGCACCTCCATTAACCCCAAATCAACATCACCTCTACTGGAGCGTCAGCGTTCATCTTTTATCTGTCTTCTTCCTAATTGCTGTCGTAGTTACAGTGTACATTATTTTTCAAATGTTGCATTGGCAACAGTAGAACTGCAAGGGAAACTCTGAGATATTGGGCTATTAATTATTCAAAATCTATTCATCTAATGTATTTGAGGTGTGAGTTTACAGGTTGCTTTCTGCATTTCACCATCAATGTAGTTCTGCAGTCAAAGACTGCGTCTCTGTTCTAATCTGCACAGTTTCGCTTTGGTTTGGCAGCTACATATTGTTTGGTCTGATAAGTGTCCTTCTCTGTTTTGTTTTGGATCTCAGCACGGTTCCTTCCTCAAGTGTTTATCTCCACATGCAAGTATTCTAAAGTTAGACCAACACCGGAAAGATGATCAATCCAGATTTGTCACAACTCATATTTAGGATTTCAAAAAGCAATGAGTAATTATTTTACTGCTCGCTAATGCTTAACTTTCCAGTGGCCTTATTTAACCTGTCATCTGACCTAATAATGTACCCCCAAAGGCTGGGTGACACCATTCAAAAGCTATTTGTACAATCAAGCTATTGCGTGATTGTTTTTAGTTCATGTTATTAAACTCATATTATACTTACTTAACAGAGAAATATTAGTTAAAGGAAATGATACTGTCCAATGGCAGTATATCAGTCACTCAGGCCGTAGTAAAGTGTACCTTATTGTAATCAAAGTGAGCTGAGCTAAGACACATGATAACACAACTCTTATTCTTGTGTAAAGATCTTATAAAATCAGATGCAAAATTCCATTACACACACATAATCAATGATGCGTATCTCTATAAATATTTTAATGTAATCAATCAACAAATATTCTGATATACCAATACAATTCAATGGAAAATCTGAATTTACAGCAACGTTCTTCCTAATTTAGATGAATAAAATATGTTTATATTTTAACTTAACCTAGACGGACCTTGCCAAGAGAACTGAATATAATGTTTATCTTCTGTATGGATGTGTGCACTTGGAGGTTAAGAAAGAGCAGACAACAACTTAATTATCCTGCAGTCAAACTAAGCCTCATTCTCTCTACAGTGAAAAATCTTTAAGAGTCTAATTGGCCTTTAACAGCTGAGGAAAGACAATATACAATATTGAATCTTTATTAGTCTTTGATTTATTCTACCCATGTGATTGTTATTTGTTTTTTGTTTTTTTTATCCAGTATCTTAACCTTGCTTTGATACCTTGCCAGACATAATTCAGTCGATAGTTTAGCCTACTGCCAAGGCGATGGTTTCCCAAAGATCCTGTAATCGGCATCACGCTCTGTGTGTGAGCCAAACTATCTAGCCAATCTTCAGCTGCTTTTCAAATAACTGCAGTGGCTTTAAACGGTAAGATATCCAGAGTTCACTTGATCTGTAGATCAGAGGAATGCTTCCCTATACCCGTCAATAAAGCCAAATCTTCACTTAACACCTCATGCAAATAACTGGTGGTTTAAATAAGCACAGTCTGTTACTGGTTTGGTGCCTACATGAAACAGGCTTTTTACTAGAAAATAAAGTAATTTTCATCCCTGGCAGCCATTACCAATTCCAAAAAACATCTCCTATAGCCCAGTGACAAGGATAATAAAGCAATAAAGAAGTGAAGGTTTCTCCTATAATGGTGAGAATGATGATGTCTAATGTTAGAGATGTTTCTATTTTCAGAGACATTACTAATACTAGCTGGATTGTCGTCAGAAATAACAAAACTGAACAGGAGAATTTTAATATGTTCTCGGTTTGGTAATGGAATTGCAATAATAATCTAATGTTATAGATTTTGTTACTAGGCTCTGCAAGTTAAATTACTCACAGTCTACGAAGCAACATGCGTTTAAACTGAAGTGTCACAGGTTTGATTGCATAATTGCTCCAGGTGACATTTGTTATGTTACCAAAATATCTTCACTAAAACAGAGCTGCATCTGAAATGCGTGTTAACAGTGACAAATATGCATGCATGTATGTAATTGGTACAAATTGTGATTCAGAAAAGTGTATGAACAAATATGCACAGACTCTATATTACCAGACATGTAGCCCTGTGTACATTACCTAGTTATCATGGCTTACTATATTAGGCTCAGGGTGAACCAGGACACTGCTGAGCAGTGAAATCCCCTCTAAGATCCGACAGATGAATCTCAGAGGAGGAGACTAACCCCTCCTCTTTGTCCCCGGGCCAGCAGGCAGCCAAACGCTCCATGTCTGTCAGATGAACCCTGCACTGCCCAATCAAAGAGCAAGACAAGGGCTAAAATACAAGCAGAATGTATTCTCCTGAGAGAACCAATAATAACCTTGTACAAAACAGAAATGCTGAGATCGAATATTTCTGATACATTTATGATATGTGACCAAACTTTGAAGGTGGACATTGACTTGGAATATGTGCTTGGATTTAAGAGTACTTTTTTTTCCTTTTTTTTTAATATGTTGAATTAAAGTTAAGTTCATGTTTTTACCAATAGGGGAGCTGCCTCACATTGTAACATTTGGGTAATGTTTTTACTAGGATGCACTCTCTGTATCTAATCTCAGGCATGAACAGACTTAATGAGAGATCTGGGACTAGATCTTTGTCAACAACAGTGCTCCTCCTGCCAGCCTTTAGGTCAGTGCCTGCTGCTGCTGCCAAAGGGGAGGTGCCTGCAAGCTAGGGCCCGGGCAGTTGTGGTTACTGAACCTATGATTATTTTTTCTCCCCCACAAACATTGGAAATGCTGTCAATGCTTGCACTGGCATTACCGGAGCCTTTCTGCATGCACATGTTATATCCAAAATCACTCAATTTAAGATGAGCTTGAGAAAGAAAATAAGTGAGGAGTCTGAGCCTTGCATGGCATTTCTCATACCGGAACCGTGTTAGTATAGTATCGTGTGGTTTAGCAGCCACAGCCATTTTGTTCTGCCCTAATTTAGCCTTTCTGTATCCATTTAAGTCCCCATTCACAATACTGATCCCTTGAGTGCTGACATGTTTAGAAAAGGGCAAAACCAACACAACATTTCTAAATGTGTAATCTTCAAAAAATAGTGAGAGGAAGACAGTGTTAATCTGCTTTTTCCACACGTTTCCTGTTTGTTTGTTGTCATAGTTTTTAATTCAAAGGTCTATAAGTCCTTTATTAATATAAACAGAACATGGGTGGCGTCAAAAAGAAAATAACCTTGGAAATTTTCATTATTTGTATTAAATATTGAAGTATTTATTTTAATGGAATTATTATATGCTGCAGCCTTATGGAACAGTTTGTAGAACAATACATATTTCTACAGGCTTTTACATGTATATGTTATATGTTGAAAGATAAATTCATGCTTTGAAAACGGTGGAAAAAATGACCACTGCACTGCTTCAGTGACTCAAATGAACAACAAGGCTGTGTGTGTGTGTGTGTGTGTGTGTGTGTGTGTGTGTGTGTGTGTGTGTGTGTGTGTGTGTGTGTGTGTGTGTGTGTGTGTGTGTGTGTGTGTGTGTGTGTGTGTGGGTGTTTGTAAGTGATAGTGCTCAGGTGTGTATTTCTCTCATTTTGTAAAATATAAAAGCAAACACACAGTCCATCGGATGGATTGTGGGTAGTAATAATATACCCATCTTCATAGCAGTTCTCCCAAACTCCCACAACACCTCACTTCATTAAATTGGCCTGTCATTTGACAAACATTTGCATTTTCATTAAAAGAAAGACCCAACAGCCGAGCATTCTAAGATCTAGCCTATATACACCACTCATCCTGTGTAACTTGCCCTTAATTTCATTATTCTCATGTAAACATTTTAATGCCATATAGCCTAATTATGGAAGGATCCCAGAGGGGATTACTGCCTAATCCTCTTCCTCCCCATGAGCAATGGATGCAGTGGCTTAATGCTTCAGGCTGGTCTCTTTCTCTCTCTGTAGCCCTTTAGGGCTGCAATACAATGCATCAGCCCTAAACGTGTTATTTTTAGGAAAAGGTGAATGGGCTTGTAATTTAGGAGCTGGAGTGAACATAAAAACAATCTCAATTGGCAGACATAATAGTAATAATAATGATAGCTTAACTTCTTAATGGCTTGCAATTTATTTATTTATTTACTTTTTCATGTTATCTTCTTTTATAAACAGACCGTAAATGTCATTTGAAATGCAGTAAAACGGGTTAGTCCAAGTATTTACTCTACATATGAAGCTTGTAAGCAACGTGTAGCGCCTGGGCTGATAGCATCAGCAGATAGGATCACCGTTAATGGACCCGAGCTACGCTGAGCAAAACATCCAGAGAGGGCGGTTTGCAGCCTGCAAGAGCGATGAAGGGGCGCTCTGGGAGTTGAGACCGAAATCCACTTGTATTCCTGTAACACTATCGGGTATAATTGGCTGAGGAACGCAGATTAAGATTGATGAGACATTAAAGTGGCTCTTTGGAGTTTAAGGGATCGATAAATATCTTGGTTTCGAGAGCTTTCGCTTGAGAGTAGACAAATCACTGTAACGGTGCTCCACAGCGACACTGATCTGAGAACATGGAGGATGAAGCAGAGGAAGAGGGGGGGGGGGTGGGGGGGGGGGGCTGCAATAAAGATGTGATCACTATCAGCTGGCAGGGTCACAAACCCACCTTAAAATTATGGACACTTTTTTTGGACTTGAGAACAAGCTTGTAGCTTTATTGTTTTCCAACATGTCTTCATCTTGAGGCCTATTTAAAAATAAAAGCAGGTTTTTCTTAAATTTTCGGAATCCACTAATAGGCTGCTCCTTTTAAAGCAACCCTTAATATCAGTGATATAAATTCATATTCACTGCAAATACGTTATGATATTATCATGTGAGGGAAATAAGGAATGATTTTATTTAATTTAGTTTATTATGATGAAAACCTTGTTTTTCTTAATAGTGGCGGTTGTTTGCGTTTTGACACGATCCGACCATGAAGGCTTTTTTGTTATCAGTGCGTCACTGTTTAACAAATAGGTAGGCCTACACATAGGTACTATATTATATACAGCACTGTATTAAAAGCATATATGGACATGTAATACAAAGACAACAATGCGTTCAAACGCCTTTTCTTTGTGGCGCAATGAATAACAAAGGCTATCAATAAATAAGAATTTCATGGAAGTGCTATAACGCACAACATGTGCCTCTACCACAATCATTTATTTTTAAATGCCTGAATATGTATAAGCGCAGGGTGTATATGTAGCGACAGTTTAATGCAAACAGTCCGCTGGTATGCTATGATAGTATCCCGTGTAATCGCATTGATTGGTTTTACATAATTAACCTCAGCCTCGTTTTTTTTTTTAACTCTTAATAATTTTTACATGTTAGTGATTCAGCATGTGTCTGTCTCTACTCTGCAGGCCCAGTGGTCCTGAGCAGCCCGGCCCAGCTTGTTGCCCCCGTCCTGGTGGCCCGGGGGACTCTGTCCATCACCACCACTGAAATCTACTTCGAGGTGGACGAGGATGACCCTGCCTTCAAAAGGGTCGACTCAAAGGTAAGTAACCTGCAAGCAAGTGTGCAGCCCAAGTTTAAAGTTGACAGTTTGGCTTCGACATGTGTACAGTTGATTTTTTTTTTCATTGTTACTGGCCTACAAGTTATAAACATTTACTATATTTTAAATACGCAATTGTTGGTATTTAATAAAATAGCGCGATGTTGCACACGTGAGGTGCGCTGCGCCTCTGTCCACGCTCTGTCTTGCTTTTTTTATTTTTATTATTTAATCACGTTTTGTCAGATTGTTGTTGTAAATCCCGGTTGATTTCTATTTGGTGCGTTTTAAATTTGCTGCTTTATTAATGCATTTTTTAAAATATATTATATGATTATAATTGAGGCCTACTGGTCATGCAGGTTCAACCATCAAACCGTGGTGACAGTGTAGCCACCAAATGAAGCCAGCCACCTAATGTTAAAAGAAAATACACGCGAATTTCTTGCACAGGTGGTTGTGCTTAAAAACAAAATGCAAACCTGTTCGCAGGGTTGTAACTCTGTTTAAAATGCTGTGTATGGAAATGATCCCTTCCTATTTTCATTTTTAAGGTGTCAAACACATCCACATAAAACAGCTACAAGAGCCAGAGACCCCGAAATTAAATACAAAACATTAGGCCTACTTCTACTTCTACTGTCGAAAAAACATTTAAGAAAACCATAATGGGACACAAATATAAAACAGCTCGTTTTATTAGCTCTTTAAATTAGATCAAAGACAGAAATAAAAAAATCAGATCACAGATGTTATAATCCAGTGTATTTCAAGTGCATTTTTTTTTCAATTAAACTGTATTATATATATATATATATATATATATATATATATATATATGTTATCATTTTCTTTTTTTTTGTCATGTAGGCCTAAGCATGGTAGAGATAAACAACAACCAAAACATGTTCGAGTACTTTAAATAATAATTCAAGTAAATTGATGGAATGTTTTCAATGTAGCAAATGTCGTATGCCTATCAAAATGTAAACTTTCAAAAAAATAGACAAAGTCCATTGAAACAGATGAATCAGACTACCACTGATGCAAGTATAAATTAATAACGTTTCTACCAGATAAAGAAAAAGTTCAGAAGTAGATTTAAACAGGTGGATCCTATTTACGTGTCACAGAACAACATTCACAATTTCCGACCACTTGAATCACAATCTATGAATGTATTTACAGTATAAAATGTACAGATGTGTGTTTTTATTTTTTTTCCCAAAGTTTCTCACGGGGCTTTATTTTAAAGCATTTAAGGAAATGTAGGATTTAGGTAACCGTGTGGCACGGGGAGAAAAGAACCACTGCTGAGGTGGCCTCCTGGATTAATGGTAGCCAATAAGTAAAATTTGCTCTGAAATATTGACACCGCCAAAAGGTGCACGGGGATAATGGCAAACTAAACTGTCATAAAAATCATCAAAACAGGCTAGGCCAAAACATATTCAACGACAGAGGACAGTCACATTTCACAAGACTTTGCAAATTGGTTGGCAATGTGTTTCTGTCCGTTTATGAGCTCGTTAGGCCTCTTTGTCACAATTTTTAAGACGAGGTGAACTAACATATTTTTACCTCAGAGTTTCTCCAAGCTTTTGGGGTTGGTCAGTATTTCTCTTGCCAGTCGCCAAGTCTGTTTGGCCGCATTCTCTAGAGCAGAGTGAGGTTTTCCTTGAAACAGGTCTAAATTAGGCAGGAAATAATGCGGGCACCTTCTGCACTGCAAACATGAAATAAGCTGCAATAGTATCCCGTTCAGGCGGTCGCCGAGGCAGTTCTCATCCCAGTCTGACTCCCTGGGATGCTTCTCACACTCGTAGGAAACCAAAGTTTTCATGTGGTAGTTGTTCAGGGGTTGTCCGGGCAGTTCGAGGTGACGGTCACGTAACGCTTTGAGGACTGACAAGCATTTCTTCCTGCATCCACCCAGGATGAGCCGGTTCTCGGCCTCGGCGAACTGCAAGACCCAGGCGTCGCTCTCTGCTGAGCTCTGCTTTCCGTTCAGGGAGTAGCACTCTTTGGATAAAAGATTGAAACCTTCCGCCTTGACTTCTGCCACTCGGTTAGGTCCCGGCCAGGGGATGTGAGGGAGAGGCCAGTGCGCAGCGCTTCGTGGCCAGATCCCAGTGCACTTGAAAGCCGGCGTGATTTGCACCACATATCTGTCTCTAATGCGCAACTTCACCTCACTTGTGTCAGCGACCATTTTGACAACATCTCTGTAGCTGCATTTATCCACTGCCTGCGCCACCAGTGTCTGAAATCTCGACCGGATCTTGCGCGCCGAGAGGTAACCGGAGGCTGTGATGAATTCAACCCAGAGAGACATGCTTCTCTTGCGGCCGTCGCTGAGCTTGAGCACGGCGCAGCCCGGGAGAGATCCGTCATCCACAAAGTTGAATACTCCCATCTGATTCAGATAGAGCACAACCTCAAACTCTGTGGGTGAAATGACCTCCAGTCCCTCGAAACGATTATCCATTTCGCTGAGAGAGCTGATGAAGCGGGGCTCCTGCACCTCGACCTCCTTCAGGACATCCGATACCACCTTGCACACCTCCCGGATGGTCTTGGAGATGGCTGCTTTTCGAGACTGACATTTCTCGTTGTAGTATTTGTTGAGGTGATACACCAACTTTGCCTGTGCGGCTATCATATTAGGGCAGAGATCCGGGTTATACACCGGAGTCTCGCAGTAAGCCGAGGGATCCAACGCGACTGTTTGTACGGGAGCCAATTTTAGAGAAGAAAGAAAGCTATTTAAAAAGAAAAAAAAGTCTATTAATGAGACAACTATTTAAAGCTGTGCTCAGAGCACATGCGTAATAATCATATCATAACATTCACAGCTGTTGTACCGTAAACTGCATGGAAGTGCACGAAGCAAGTCCTCGGATTTATCAGGATGGCCTGCTTAAAAGTCCATTTCAAAAAATGCCTTTTGGTTGTCTCTGATCACTGTGATAGTTAGGAGTCCGCGTAATTGTGCGCAGAGTGGAGTATGCCCTCCTGACGCAGACGCCCGGTGTTGCTGTGTTTTACAACAGGAGACACACACACTCTTTATTATAAGGGAGGAGTTGAAACCAAGATGTCCAATCGCTATCCGGTGCGTCACCGTTTCCCAGTTTATCGAAAACAAATTCATCCCCGGGTGTTATATACAAGTAAAAAGTACAGGTAGTAGTAGAATATCGAGGAGCGGAAGTACACCTACGCATTTGGAGAGAAGAAAAAAACAGCAATTTCACTGCGTTACGTTGCTTTTTCTTGGACTCGATTTCCTGTTTTTTAGTCCGCTTTATTGAATCATATATGAAACAGTAGGTGGATTTAGAATTGTTAAAGTATTTATGTTTTCCGGATAATAAAACTTAGATATTTGCCATATTATTTAAGTCTTTTTCCCTCCATTGTACCGGATCTAATTTATTAAGGCTCATCCGATAAATTAGAATATAGTTATTTAGGGATACAAAAAGAAAAAACGAAGAATATAATTAAACATTTTAAATCAGGTTTGGCTTATTTGTGCGTTTTGTTTTTGAAGGCATATGTTAATACAATATATGAAACACTTTATTAATTAGATCCTTAAGGGTTAGTTAAATTCAACAGTCTGTTGAGCAGGAGAAAAAGTTATCGTGCTATTTATATTTAGCATTGTGATTTATATTTGACACATTAATTCTAAAGAGTTTATATATTGAGTTTACATTTCACTTGTATGTTAGCATGTAGGTTGTTTTGCTCTTTTACTGTGTGGCAACAGCCTGATGTGTGGGGCAACAATTACACGTGCCAGTATTTTCCAGTTGTTTAATTAATGTAGGCTACTGTATATTGTAAAAATAAAGAATTCATATGTATAACAGTTGTGATCTCATACATTTTTTCTTACATTGCTCAAAACTGAAAAGCACATCAACCTATATACTCAACTATACATTGCAATGTTTTATTGTGTTACTATGCCAAAAGAAAGAATAATGTGTTAAAGAGTGAATGTGTAAATATGTCCTTTTATAACTGTTAGATTATATAAAAAATGCTTGTAATATTGATTTTAAAATTTTTATTTTATTTTTATGAACGCCAACTTCATTATTAAATTGTAGTGAATAACATACATTGATATTCTTCTTCATGTTATTGTTAATGATATTTTAACAACAAGATTTAACAATAAAGATATAGTATGAGAAACATAGTTTGAATATTTAAGAGAAAAAAAGACATAACGAAAACTAGATAAAAACTATTAATTGCTGGTAATTCTAACAATTAAGATCGACATGGCTGATCATTTTATGTAAAGTCCCATGATGTATTAGAGTGTTGTCTTTAGGTACAGCTCTGCTGGTCTGATACAGAAGTCATCCACAATAAAAAAAAGATCTTGCAGCCACACTAAACCCTCTCTGGCTCTCATCATTGCACTGGCACTCCATCTCACAAGGTACAGTGCATGCTTTGAAGAAGACTTCAAAAAGATAATGCTGCACGGATCAGATAAGGAACACAAAGGCATTTACACTCATCTCTGCTGTAGTCAGAACTGCATACGACCAGACATTATGAGGGCAAAGCGGCGCTCGTCAGCTCTGACTCACTACATGGATGCGGCTGAGCAGGAGGTGTCGTGTGCGGGAAGGACCCTGATAGATAGGTGCCTCCCATTATCATCACAGCCTGACACGGACACACTGCCATTGCTTCTTGGCAAACCCCTGTGATAATTTCACACTGTTACCAGGCAGAAATTACAGAAATGTAGCAGTGTCTTTTTTTCTCATAATTCTAATTATGGTAGAGGTCTATATATAGGTTAATTCTCAAAACAAATAATAAGATTAGGTCTTTATTCTAGTTCTCATAACACTTAGCTCTAAATAAATTCCACAAGCAAAAATCTAAATTCACATTGACATATTTCTGGAGGATGTGGAGGACATTATGGAAGGTTTTCATGTGGTGAGAGGTAGCTAAAAGCCTCTTGCCCTCTGAGGCTTTGATAGTCTTTTCTCTCACTCTCTCCCACTGTCTGTGGCCCAGCAGGTACTTGCCTTTTATTGAAACCAGACTAGCCTCGCTTTCCAGGCTATCTTGCTCCAAGTCAGATACCTCTGAATCCAGTTGCACCTCTTGAGTTTGTGTTCCGGCCTTTGACCATCCGTATGCGTGATAGAAGGGGGGATTTTCATTGAGATTATCACCTCTTAATCTGAAGCATGTGGCTGCACAGATCTCACAGTAACTCAACCTGCTTTGCAGTCCCAGAGACTCCAGCAGTTGTTAGGTCTAGCCTAAGACAATCAAATCTTCTTCCCCATGTCTTTACCATTACAACATTGCAAGCTTTGTTGCTTCATTCGCTATCCCGCTAGGCTATTGGAGGCCCTCCAATGTGATGTATGGGGCTGTGATTCCAGTACAGGCCTATTTCTGACCCAGCAAAATGCATGCATCATTGTGTAAATCAATACAATGACTTCTACTTCCCCTAATTTTGCACAAGCATGTGACCCTGTTTTCAAGGCCTCTTTGTTTCCAAAGCATGCCTCTACAGTTATTCATTTTTTCTCCTCCATTTTTCTTTTTCCTTTCTTCTACCAAGACTGATGGTCCTGTTAACATCGGCGGGCATAAGGTCAATGGTGCTTGTCTGATGGCTGAAATTGCCCTTTGATGACACCACACATGCTTTGAGTGACTTGAAATGATATTCCACTGATTGAAGCCAAATTCATTAAATGTATGTTGCTTTATTTTATATTTGATCCTTGAGGCTTTATGCATTATTTATACACATGCATTAGTAATATACATATATTTAACTAACACATGTGTTTGTATACAAATGAGCAAAGTCTGAGTAAAATATTTTTTATTGTAAGTACAAAACAGTATGTAGCCTCAAGCATTTATTGAAAAATAATAATATTCTGAAAAATAGAGTCTCTGGGGGAAAATATAAAACCCATACTCTAGAAACCTAAGTTTATTGACTATCTTGACCAACACTATCGTCTGTGTCTCTGGCTTTAACTCTATTTTCTAAACAAAAGGATATAGAGTAACATTTATGCATGCTGTCTTTAAGTTTCCATTTTCTTTATTGCAGTATCTCATGACTATAAAAAATTCTTAATTACATTATATAAGTATAACATTTAGCTGATTTTAAGCTGGATCAAGACCTTTATGACCAGCAATCCGCTGACTGGTATCATAATTATAGATGACGTTTTATTATTTTAATAATCCTATTACACGAGAACAAATAAGGTCTGCCTTATGCTTTTCCATTAAATTTCTGGGGTCATTTAGTTTTGAAAAAGAGACTCTCAAGCCATGTCCCATACAAAGGGAGTTTACCAGCTAGCTCCCAAGCTAATATGCAGATTAGTCAAAGTGGACTTAATAGGATGACATATTTCTATATAAATCAGATTAAAAGCAGTGACACTTCAGAGAAGTGACATCAACACTGGCTCTCAAACTGTGAGAAATAATATACTTTAATCTCATGGGATAGCTACTCACTTTGACACATTTCCTATACCTTTATTTGTCACAAAATGAAATTGTCATTGGGATTTTTAATAACAGAACGTTATTATTCCAAGCAATATGGTATCTCTGTAGGAGGCCAGTTAATGTTTGGGCCCGGAGCCTCATTGAGGACCCCCTTTGGATTGTGTCCATTCATGAGTTTTATTCTCTGCTGTGTATTAGCAGCCTCCTTTGGAGAAGTCAGGAAGCTGGACCACATAGCCAGAAGCTCTGAGACCCTCTAGTGATCAATTCTGAAGGCTTCCACTATGAACCATGTCCATAGCATATACACAGACACACAGAAAACATTATACGTCTGCATGATGGACATTTTAAGAAAACAGAGAGATGGAGAAAAGTGTAAATTATCAAACTTAATTGATTGTCTCAGCTTCATTTGGCCCTTCACCCCTCCCCTCTGCAATATGGTACGCTTGTCAGCCGTGTGATAAATTACATGCATGTATTTGCATGAATTTAGCATGAAAACAATTCAGTTTTCTTTGCCAAAATAACGATCCAGAAAATGTGTGGTTTGCTTAACAAAAGGAAGATACAGGCTAACATTGTGTTCAGTGCACTTTTTTCCTGCACAGGTTATGCAGTTGGCACTTGAGTGCTGTAAAAATGTGCCGGTGCAATGCTTTCCACCGGTTTTATAAGCAAGCAGTTAAGTGTTGTATTTAGTTGTACATGACAATGCTAAACATTGTGTGTGTTGGAGACCGGGGCAGGATTGTGGCTGGTTTATTATTTCTTCACTCGTCATGTTTTTTCCTGTTGTTTCCTATAAATTGGTAGGGCTTAGATTGGTTTCAAAGAATTGACTAGATTATTTGTAAACAAGCAGTTCTTTTTCATTGTCTTTTATTAATCAAAGAAGACTATATGTCCGACTTCCATCTTGTCTGTCGTAAAAAGGCAACCATTCAGCAGCAGCAGCAGTGTGATTAATCTTAATGTCTGCGAGATGTCTACCATCTAAAGGTGGGCGCTGTAATCATCTGCCCACTGACCCCATGATGCTCATCTACACTCCTCTTCGCAGCCCCTGTGTTTTATAAGTAATTTCAAATCTCAGATTAACAGTTCTCTCCCACGCGTCATGTGATCTCAGAGTAGGAGTACATCGAAGCACAAAACAAAGGGACTGGAAGAATTGGTGGCATATTCTAGGTTTGGGATTGTTGGTAATCAAATGCTGCTGGTGAAGCATGTGATAAAATTAGGCGATGTTGCCTAAATAAGGGATGAAGGGTTCATAATTGCCAGTCCTAGAGATCTGAGGTGCCGGGTGCCAACTGTCAGAGCAAGGCTAATGATGACAAATGTCCCTCTATGCAGATTGCTGCAGCAGCGAGGGTGTGCAGCTGAGAAAGAACAAGAAAAGAAAAAATACAGAGGGCCTAATAAGAGAAAGCCTGTGTGCACATATTTAATGACCTACATGGAAACAAACCTCCCTAACTGATGGGCTGCCTTTGGAAGTACTAAAGCTTGATGCTGCTACCATAAAATGGAGGAGTCCCCTGCAGTACCTGTGACTGATATTAATAGTCATAAATCTCTGTGACTACAAATAGTCATTATTATCTGCTGCTTAAACCGATACATAGAACAAAAAATAGGAACTATAATTAACCTACATTTGCTTGCAAGCTTGTCAAGATGATTTAACAATAAAAATGTGTCATGTTGGAAAAGTTAGCTCTATATTTAGCCAAACAATCCAACTCTAGTGTAGAGGACATTCAAGCATGGATCAGCATCGTCCGTGTTTGTAGTTTTCTTCATTAGCTTTTCTTTAGTTGAGGATTTGGTCGTTATTGTGCAAGATGGCAAAGTTTTGTAAAAAGATACATGGTCCGGTACACTGTGGCGCAAAATAACATCCTGTTCCTGGTTAACATAGCTAAACTGTTGTTGGTTAACATGGCTTTAAAAAAGTTTTTGTGTCTTAAAAGTGTGCTTGATTTTAACATCCTTTGTAGCAGAGAGCCATAAATCTGATTTCACTTACTGTGACGTAAGGCTCACGCTAATAAAAGAGCAAACCCAGAGTGTTGCATGACCAGATTTCCCCAATTTGTTGCATGAATGGCTTTTGAAAGGGGTCCCTCTTTGTACAAAGGGAGTCTCGTCTTTGTTTGGTTTCGCCCCATCTGTGTCATCTGGTGGTCTGTGCAAGAGGGTGGTGTCTCGGGGTGCTCCCCAGCGGCGATGCCAGTTGTTTTATGGACTCGGTGGAGTGGTGCTGGGAGTTCATAAGTTGGCTGGCCCATTGTGTGCTGAGCCCAGCTGACACGTGTGAATTGACTCCAGCATATTGACAGATCATTTCCATTAATGAATCGGAGGAGTCTGCCTTGTTTCACTCTGTGATTTATGCCCTTGCTTCATCATCCTCTGAGCTCAGGGTTAACTAACAGACCCCTGAATGACTCAACCACAAATTACTGGATGAGGCGAGTTTGTTTTGTTCAGTAGTTTTATTTATTCATGGGTATACTTAAAGAGAAATGTATGCATTTTGCATCTTATATTTCAAGTCGAATCAAGTGAATTTATTTGTGTAACCCAAAATGACAAGTTTGTCCCAGTTTATGACATCCTTGAACTTAGAATCATCTTAGAGTTTAATATCTAATATTTACATCTATTATAATAGCATCTTGGTTAAATCATTGTCTTGAAATAAATTCTAAATGTAATTCTGTACATTAAAACGGCCTACAAGGAATAACAAGGAATGAGCGATGTACAGTCGGTTATTAACAAGCTACCTAAGACAACTAAGTTTAAATTTACCAAAGAACTGTTTTCTTTTGGGGACGTTTGGCCATGTTGGCTGTTTCTTGATTTGCTATTGAGCTGCTTTTGTTTCTAACCGCTGGTGTCTCATCAGCTCGGCCCTGATCCTTCATGGCGACCATCCAGGTTGTTCAAAGTAACAGCCACACACTGCTGATAGTGCTGGCCTCAGCCTGGCCTGTCACCCCCACCCCTGCTGCCACATGGAAAGCACATTTGCTCGCCACCATTTTATGCCGCTGTCACCTTCCCTTCAAGAGCGAGGGGAAAGAGGGGAGGTGAAAAGGAAAGGAGGGAAAGAGGGAGGCTCACCCTGAGCGGATGCTAGACAAAGATGGCAGCAGAGACATTTTGTCTACTTTCATTAGTTCTGGTGGGGGTGAGCTGTGCTGAATATTAGCCTGTTACTGGCAAAGCCACACATTGTGGAGCACAGACGGAGAGCATGTCACAATCAAATCTACCCCACCTCATTTCCATCTTCCTCACTGAAAAAAGTGGGACATATGGGGCAGGATGCCAATTGCTTATTTTATATGGTAATTAACATCTCTCAAACCGTGTTATGTGGTCGGTGTGTCTTAACCGTGACAAAGTTTATCTCGCAAATTTACATATATATTCCCAGTAAGGTTGGATATTTAGGATCCTAACACACTAAAAAGGCATATGTGCTGTATGTCATTAAGACATGAATGAACTTTGCTGGCCTTTTCTCTTGTGTGGTAGTTTTGTTAGGACAGTGTCACATTCAGCCAAACTCGGAACCATCCTAAATCAGCGCTGTCATTTCCATGAGTGTCTACTATCTAGTACCTGTCAGCTTTAAATTGGGACCCTACCTAAACCCGTTCACACACTATGGACTTGTGTGTGAGTGAGTGTGCGAGAACAGGGGGTGTGTGTGCTAATGCATGTGAGTGAAGGACAGTTGGGTATGTGATATGTTTGCACATGCTTGTGATGAACTTGATTGTTTGCTGTTGTTTGTGATCAGCTTGACATAATCATAATCACCTACTCCAAAACTCCCTTTTGGACCTCTGCCAAAACACAGATGCTTGATCTGGTTTCCTATTTCTCCAGCATGCATCTGATTCTTTTGTTTACCCAAATAACAACATTCACACAGCCAGTCTCTGATTGATGCTAACCCCGGCGTGTGTGTGTGGAGATGTTTCTGAATGTTGTTTTGTCCTGCTGGGCTTTCATCTGTTGGACTCATTATAGTAGTCATCTCACTGGGCTGTAGAGAAGCTCAAGAGACGGGCTCCCCATGAAAGAGTCATGATGGAAGAAGAAGTGCTGATGTGCAGGTTCCTGCCTCCAGGCTTTCACCTGCTCAGGAACAGCCCCAAGGCGAAAAGAAGCAGGCCGCTCAGACCAGCCAATGAAAGAGTGCAGAGCTAAAGTCAGACTGTTTTAGTGGTGCTTACTGTGAACTGGGCGCCTGGAATTGATGGTAAAATAAAAAGTTAACTAATAAGAAAGTGAATTTTCTGAATCTCTTTCTAATGATAAAAACAAACAAGTCAAAAACGTGGATGAAAGCACCGAAAAAAAGAGGGATCAAGTTGTGCCGTTCTACCTTGTTAAATTTCAAATGATTTTATTAGAGTGTCAATTCTGGGGTCTTGGCAGGGCTTGGGAGGTGTCTGAGCAGGGAGTGCGGGAGCAGGGTGAGAGCAAGTCGGCTGTTGACACCATCTAACGAAGGGAGGATTAGGAGTTTACAGAAGCAGTAATATGATAGGTCAAAAAGAGGAGGCCCTCCTCCACAGCACTTGGCTCTGTAATGAATGATTGACTGGAAAAGGAGAAGCTGCCACTCGCTGGCTGAGTGCTCATCTTGACGCCTGCCGCACCGCTCCACGGCTCCCCTTGATCACGTTTCGCTGCTCCCTTCTCATCTAAGGCACCAGTCTGCAGGGAAAAGCTGCTTTTCCCTCTTATTTTCTCCCTAATTTACACATTTAAGACATTTTTGTTTGCTTATTTGCAATTCCTTTTTTTGTCAGTGAGCCTCTCTCTATCAGTCCTACTCCCAACCCTGAAAACAGCCCCCCACCACACACACACACACACACACACACACACACACACCCTCACTTACAACCTTCCCTTTCTCTTCTGTTTGCCTCGAGGCAATGAACTAATTTCAGGTTCCATAATTGCAGTGTGTTGTACACCTGTCTCCTATTAATTCTCCCCTGTTTCTCATTCTCTTTCTTAATGAGATATTATTGTAATTATTGTCATTATGCTATTTTCCGTAATGAACTTGATTGATGTTGTTGTTATGGCACTATTTACTCTCCATAATTAGTGTAAATGTGTTGAGAACTTCTACAGGCACTGATAGTCTGAGACTCATGTGCTTATGAGTGAACTCGGTCCCTCATTCACTCATCAGCTGACCTCAGAGTTCCCGCTTAGTGCTGAGTTTGCCTTGGATATGGAGAAGAGAGCCGAGCAGCCTGGTCACCAGTGAATAGGGCCCTGCTTGTAGCCATTTTAAGACCATTACAACGGTGAAAGGCTACACAATGGCCAGCGCTGGTCTTTGTTTCAGCCCGTCACTTGCACCCTGTGAAAATCAAATAGTGCTTTCCCTTAAAAGAAAAGGTGAAAAAGGTTTTGCCCATACTCCCATTTTTAGAAAATCTGGTTGTGTTTTGAAAAAGGAAAAAAAAGTTTTCAGTGACTTGATTTTGAATGTTATTGTTGAAGAGGCAAACTACTGGAAGGAATGCTAAAGAAAATCTCAGCTGAATGAATGATGTTGAATTTTTTTCCTTAGCGGCTCTCAATCCAATTAGGAGTTTAATAAGGGTCATGCATAGGGACTTCACGCTGCAGGTTGGGTTCTTTTGGGTGCTTTTGGGGAGTAGGAAGGGGCTGAAGTTGGATAGGGCTTGACTGAAGGCTGGTCTCTTTAATGTGTAGTGAGGGGTCTTGTGCCCTGGTGAGTCATTGAAACTGTCTGGGGAGCACAGATGATCTTTTCCGTTATTTTGAAGGCGAGATCGGGAGATAATCTGACACTGTGGTTAGATTGGTTTCTCAGGTGGTACCAATTACCTGATCTCTCAAAGGCCTTTGCTTCCCCCCCTCATATGCTCTTCTGGTGCTCTCTCATTCGCCTTGAAATTAGCCAAGGATTTATTTCTTTATACATAAGATATTTTCACTGATCTTTATTCAAGTCAACATCATACAGCTCTTAATAACACATTTTGTATCCCTTGTATTCAGGTTTAATATCTTACCTGGAAAACTGTACCCCTTCTTGTACATTGGAATGTGAGTAAAAATGCAGAATGGCTGTATGGGTCTTTAAAGGGGCCTTAGTTGATCTTTAATCTCTCCTATGAGAGGGAAAGTGGGTAGGAGGGCCCTAGAAGTGGACACATCCAGCCTTTGTGGGTTTGTTCACATGCTGGGGAGCTTTGAGTGTCTGACAGCCGTTTAACTCCACACGACCTGGTTCTCAAGTGCCATCGTTTGGGTGCTCTTGAATCCTGTTAGGAGCCATAATTACAATTCATGCACTCCCTGCGCTTCTTTGAAGAGGCATTGAGAAAGCAAAGAGGGATGCGGAGAGCCTGAGAGCCCTAGCAATACTTCATCAGTGTGAAAACACTCTCAAAGGCTTTCAGTAAACTGCCTGAATATTGTGTCCTGCATCATCAAACTGAGCTACAACATAGTTTAATGTAATATACAGATCCACAAAATGATACATGATTGGGTTATAGAATGGAAAATGGTGTTAAATGTGTATAAGAGTAAGTAGGTATTTACAAATTGCAGGAATGGGTTTCTTGAAGTGCAAGTGGAAATATGCAATACATTTTACATGACACATTTTATAAAATTGCCCCTCTTTCAAGTATGCAAACAACTTGAAGTGAAGCACATTCAATGATTTTCAAAGGGAAAAAGGAGAAAGGGTGAGCATAATGCCTAATAGGTGCTTTAGTAATTTCTGAGTTTTCATAGCTTAATCCGTTCTGAAAAGCTGAGGAGAAGAAAGGCTGAAAATGGCCCTCAGTATTAATTCGATGTGACTTCTGTACAATAAGGGCTGTGGATCCCAGAAGCCCATTTTCAAGCTTACCTTCTTTCATCATCCTCAGCCCTTGAAACTTTTGCCTAAATGTTTCATGAAACCAAGGCTGTAAGCCTCTTTGGTATTCTGTCTTTATAACGCCTGGTTTAAGACTATTATTACACCATGTTCAAGGCAGAGGAGCACATACAAACAGTGAAGCTGCCTCTCTATTGTGTGAAACTCAAATTGATTTGGTACAATTGGGAGAGCACTTGTATTAAAACACACATATTCTATGGCTCATTTCCCCCCTTTCATTTTGGAGTTTTGCAAATGCAAATAGGGACTGGTTTGGTTTCCCTCATTCTTTGTACAAATAAGTATTCTCTATGGTTTTCTGATTATATCTACTCATTTCTAAAGCAGATCAAAGGATGTCTCCTTTATTATTTATATTTATCATGCATTTCAACACACCATTTCCTCAGAATAACAATTGTGTGACCAAACCACACATGAAAACATTGCCTCGTTACTCAGATTTTATCCTGATATTTTTCTAAGATGAAATTTAAATTAAAAGGAAACGTTGCACTGTTGTTATCAGCATGTGGAGAGACCCTCCTCAGCCCCCCTACCCCCATGAAATGTGTACAAAACAATTGTGTGAACTCTGCGACTTCTGTGAGATTCATAAAAGTCCTTATTTTGTTTTTCTTTTCCTGTAGAGCGAGAAAGCAGGCAACGGATTGTGTTTGTTATCAAAGAGTCCTGTGATGATTTGCCTCAGGAAAGTACAGGCTGTATCTCACAGCTTTCTCTAGTGTGGTTACTTTGAAACACATTCTCTTCCATTATAAAAATAATCTCAGGGATATAGATGCATGTTCATAGGTTTATAATTTCAATAAACAAAAAGCCTGCTTTCTTTGTTGTGCATGTTTTGTTTCTACCGAATACGGAGAAACCAGCAAGGGACACACTGGGTGGGTCAGTGACCCTGGAGAAAACAGCTTGCATTAATATGGTCTAATCCAATGTAATTAGTCAAATTACAGCACGCCAAGCAGCTTGTCAGGGGCTGTCTACTTTGGCAGGCACACAAGATGGCGTGGATTCCCACTGGACAGCAGAGAAAACCCTTAAAGTCCCTATAAAGCCGCCCTTCTGCACTTACTTTTACTCCTTTTAGTACATTTTCCTGGTCTCCTCCATCGTTCCTTCTTGACAAAAGTGGGGAGGGCTCTTTCAGCCGTGCTACAATGTTTTCACCTTTTCTGAGTTGTCTCCCATACCCCCAGGCTGCTAGCTTGGCTTCTTGCCTGCCTGCTAAGGTGGATAAAAATGATATGAGGATTCATAGCACGGGCTACAGAAAGTCAGAGTAATTATATCAGTGCTGCACTCCTCCTACGTGATTTTATGAGAGAGAGTCAGATGCACGCTAACTAGCGCCGCTAAGAACCATAGACATGGTTAAGACACTTCCTCATGTCTAAGGCTTAGCATTGGTAAAAAGATTTAAACTATATAATTACATGAGGATAAAATACAAATTATCTAGTGCACTCAACAGCCAGATTATCATCCCCCTGCAAGCTCCGTTCAGCCCCAAGGGGTGAGTCTGTATGACAAAAGGCCCTCATTAGCATAAATTTACAAGCCCTTTCGTTCAGAGAAGCCGATAAGAACCTGTTCCACCTTTGCTTTGGCCCTGAATGGCTTGTTGTGCTTTTGGCAATGACAGATAAGTCAGGGTAATTCCACTTTATGCCTGAAAAAATGATGCTCCAGATTCTGGCTGCATCCCGAAGGTGTCACCCACGATAATCCTCAAAGAGCGTCCAGCAGAAAGGGGGCTGTGTGTTTTCCAGATGATATACTGCGAATGACAGAAAGAATTATACGAAGGAGGCCAAATCTGTAACATATTATTAAGCAATTCCCAGTGAATAACAAGGATAAAAGGATAATGGATGAGGGTGTCGTTATTACCTTGGTGCTGAGGGAAGCGGCAAAGCAAAGGTAGAGAGACAAGATTAATTGAGGACGAGTGAGGCGCTCATTGCTCATCAGGCCCTCTCGTCTAACCACTTGCTCTTTCCGTCCCTCTCCTCCAATGTCTCTCCACCTCTCCATCCTTGTCTCGTTCTTTCTCTTCTTCTCTGTCTTGCTCTGAGCCCCTATCCCTCCCACGCACCACCACCAAAAAAATGAAAAGAAAAGTGGGATTTAAAGCGATCAGCTTGGCACTCTCAGTGGCAGCCAGAGGAAGCTGGTACTCAGGCCAGGGAGATTTCAGTCATCTTAAGGCTGACAAGTCCCTGAAAAAGTCCCATTAGGAAAAGCTTGCTGAAAAGACCCCATACCAAATGACTGCATCCCTTCTCCCAAGCTCCTTAGTGATGGCATCCTCAAGCTGTTTATCTGGATGATGTGCTCACTAAGTGTGTACATGTATGCGTGTCGATGTGGTTCTGGTTGGGTCATCATTTGAACAGCATGTTCATATGTGTGTTTAAACGTTAGTTGTGTCCCTTTTGTTTGTTTGTTTGTTGAAGAGCTGCATATAATTTATTTGCAAGACATAATTGAGTTTCTACTTACAGGGAGGACACAACATAATGTACATTTCCTGGAAAAAGACTTGAATTCTGTTAAACACCATTAGCAACACTGCTACAAAGGGTGACTCATACTAGCTTGAATGCTTAAAATAAGTGATAAATCTGTACTTTGATTTCTAAGTTTTAAAAAAACACAGAGATAACTAACAAAGAGGCCAATAATCTGCTCCCAAATTGAAATTGGTTGGTAAAATTAAAGGCAAAATGATTTGATACATTCAGTGGAACACATCACAACATCACAACATATGTCAGACATTAACAAACTCAAATCGGACCAGCGTATATTAAAATCAGTTGAAATGATCTCATAGGGATATGATCCACCTACATAGCTATGATTTCAGTGATTATGTCAACGTCTTTTTTTTTTTTTTTTTAACAAGTAACATTTCACCCTATAATCAAAAACAAATACTTGTCCATTTTTGGATTATTTTGAGTAACCGGGTCTTACTTTCTGGAAACAGACATTGCTGTTGAATTTTTAAAATTAATTTTTTTGGAGCTTGAGCACCACAAACCGAGTGCAATCTCTCCAATTTCTCCAACACTCGTCAATTCACACTAAAACCATCTACCGTAATTTTCGGACTATAAGACGCACCTGACTATAAGCCGCAGAAGCCAAATTGAATGATGTGTACATATATAAGCCGCACTGGACTATAAGCCGCCGGTTTTTTAATGTTTAATTACCATATGTAAGGGTTCGTGCACAGAGGGGATTGTCGGGAAAGAGGCGGCTGTTTGAGGAAGCTCTCATTTATTAACGTTTCAACAAACAAGTTGCATATTTGCATAACGTTTTCAAGTGTTACCATTTAGTGCAATAGTAGCTACAGAACATGTGCTATGCTGTGTAAACTGTACTGTATCACATAGCGTTTCAGACACACAAACTTTTCAATTTTCAAACTTAAACGGTGCGCTCCCAGCGCACGTACCGGCAGTGATCTACAGCAGTGGTCCTTGGCATGAAAAAGACAAACTGTCTCGCTCTCGTAATGTCCGTCTGTCTCGCTGTCGTTCTGTCTCTCGTACCACTCGCGGTTCCACTTTTACTTTTGCGCGCTCTTTTCCGGCCTCCGGAGGACTTCCGCCTTCCGGTGGACTGTAACCTGTAAAATCCATAGATTTAGGAATTCCCCTAGTGGCCGTTAGCTGTAAAAATCCATAGATTAGCCGCACCGTTATATAAGCCTCAGGGTCGAAAAATGGGGAAAAAGGCGCGGCTTATAGTCCGAAAATTACGGTAGATTGAAAAATATCACTACAGGTAAGAGGAAAAATATGTATTTTTAATTTTGGGGTGAACTGTCCCTTTAACATTATTTTAAGTATTCACTGTATTTTCGCTATTCCAGGTAAAAAAAAAAAAAAAAGTCACCGTATTGTCCACTCCTTTTATGAAGGGAAATGGTGTGAACGTGCACTTGCAAATTCTCGCTTGTTTATACTGCACTTGTATATACCGCTCTGTGTATATCCGTAAGGTCATCAAAGAAATGCAGTTAATTACTTTTGCCAAGGAGGTTAGGTTTTTGATTTTGTTTGTTTGTGTGTTTGTCAGCAGGATTACGTAAAGCATAATGTGTAGCATAGGCCAAGGAAGAAGCCATTACATTTTGGAACAGATCCAAATCACAGCGTGGTTACACAATTTTCTTTCACTTTTGTTAACATTGTGAAAAAAGGGCAAAAAAGGGCATTTGGCGGACTTCTTCTTCTTCTTCCGAGTGCTCTTCTAGTTTTGCATCATCTCTTCTAACCTCTCAGAAGCCTTCTGCAGGCATCATGTGGCTTGATTCCAAAGTGTGTGTATCAATGGCGTAGGGAACCACAAGTATGAATAACTGTTTGGATTTTTTTTCATTGCATTTCTCGAGGCTTTATATTTGAACATAGACAGCTAAACAATGCTTAAAGAGCCTTGACTCTTTAAGAAGAAATAACATACTAGGAAAACGGCTCCTCCCACCTGTCCTACCATGGCAGTGTTGAAGACAGCGCTGCAGGGCCTGCTAATGTGCGTGAAATACCATCCCTGACATAAATGTTATTGACAAACTTGGCTGGACATTTGGGGCAGTGAACTGTCAGCATATTTAATGCATATTCATCTCCTTTATCCCACTGGTCTTGCCAGAGCACCCGAGCTGTGTCATCTTGCCACACTCCAGCTACCACCCAAATGTATAGTGACACTGATTATGCAAATCTGTATCTTGTTTTCCCCCAATACCTGCATTAGGAGCTTGCTACTTTATTGAAGTTGAGATATGGCTCTCACAGTAAGGAACCAAGTGGAATGCTGATTTTTTTTTTTTTTTATAATCTGTGGGAATCTTTTACATTCTGTATTTATACATTTCATAACAGTTGTCACATTTAGGGGGGATCAGATGAGAAACGTGCTTTGATGCTCAGGCATAAATCTTGCGGGATGGTAAAGGGATTAAAGCTGAAATAAAAGTGTGGATTTGGGCATGCCATGGTCAGACAACTAAGATTTCTGTTTGCGCAGCTTTATAAAGTTTGATGTGGTAATATTAGTTTAATTTCACTGTGTGTGCAACACCTATTGAGTTATTGGTAGAAAGAGGAATATGTACACTGTTTATTCCTACATTTTTCAAGTTCAAGTTTACAGGTTCACCCAAATTACAAAAAAATATATGTTCTACCTCACTCATAGTGGTATTCGTCCACGCAGATAGTTTTAGTTTAATTTGTCATTGAAAATGTATATTAAAAAGATTCAACGGCACCATCCCTTTCTAGAAACAATGCCCCTGTTATTCTAAATAATCACTGTTTCTGAAACGAGTTTTTTCCATTTTTATTTTATTTCCGTGAACACAAATAAACTAAATTCCATTCACTTCCATATAATAGAGGCCTATATCTCAGAGGCTGACATTTAAAAATGTAGACTAATAAAAGCAAAACTACATCTCTACATAGATAGCTAGATAGATATCCACTGGGTTAGTAAGAAAATATTTGCATTTTTTGTAATTTGGTTGAACAAACCCTGACCCCCAGAAGTCTTTTTTTTAATTAATTGTGTAATTGTGTCTTCTTAGCTCTGATTTAGCCTCTATAGTTTTACTTTCAAGCATATTTTTATATAAATATTTTTATATAAATATTTTTTTCGTGTCGCCCACGTTGTCTATGGCTGATGATGCTCTCCCACTTAGCTGGAAGTTGCTCTCTGCTCTTGCTGTTACCAGGCTTTATGTTTTTTCTTTGCCTCCTCTGACTGCTCAACCTCTTCACAGATTTGGCCCATATTGCCTGGGGTCAGCCATTGAATACTGTATACGCAGTGTGTGCTGATCCTCCAAATTGCCATGTGTGAAATCCATCCCACTCGCTCCTGGGGGAGTATCACTCAAAATGAAACTGCTTCTCGTATCCTCCCCTTATTCTTCCACTTCGCTGTTCTCTCTGGCCGCCTGGGACCATGCAGTTGTGAGGCTTTATAGTAGAAGCCTATTAGACAAATCTTAGATGAATGCAGCGGAGGTGCTGTGATACCAGGTTGTCAGAGTGCGCCACAGTCTCATATAAATATATCAGTCATGCCGGCTTGGAGGTCTCACTGAATTATATTATTTTCCTGTTTTGGTATAAATGCAGGGGAGGGGGATTGTATTGTCCCATATTGGAGAAAATTGCATTAGGTTTTAGAGAAAATGCTTCGTTAGATTTATTAATAACGTCTGTCATAGTGCCTCAGCCAATGTTGGGTTAAAACTATTCGGAAGTCAGATATGATTAGAATCTATTTCCATGCATGAAGTGGCTTCCTATCGCTTTTAAGTATGATGTGCTCCATTTGAGCATCTGCACATTATCATATATGAGTTTCAGCCTAAACACCGGTGTCACCTGTGCCTCTCCTCATCTCATCTGTCACAATATTTTCCTGTTCTCCACCTGTGATGTTCTACAGGCAGAATGCAGCCTGCCCCCTGTCAAATCAAGGAAAGAAGAGAAGGGGAATAAAGGAAAGAGAGGACAGAGACGTTAAATTGCATTATGGCTATTATGCTGTAGAGGTATATCTGCCTGCAGCTGGCAGAGCAGCGCATGCGCCTGTGGCTCTTAATGAGCCTGCGTGGAGGGACCTGTGTGGAAACAAAAGGCTGCGCTTGTCGGCCATACCAGACCCCTTCACCCACCCCCTCACTGCTCCCCCAGCCCTGAGCGTGACAGACCAAGAGCAGAGCGCCGGTCCCTTCCTGGTGGCGTGATTAGATTGGGGCCGAAGTCTCCAGCTGGCAGGCCTGTCTGTGACTGGAGGCGGCCGTCCCCAGCGCTTGTCACTGGCTGACACCTCTGACAGGCAGGGGACAGCTTCAGCAGACAGGTTCATTAAATGGCATTTTTTACAGCTGGGCCTCCAAAAATGAGGGCTGGGCTTTGTCAAATCTCCAAGTCTACAGGGGCCCCTGCATGTTGGTTTAGACCAAAGCTTTGTTGTTATGACAAATTTTTTGATCTTGGCTGTTTGAAATCAGCTCTTTTTTCCCCTCTTTAGCCTCTCTTTTGTTGACAGCTAACCCTTTGGCCTGTACTTTGTCAGCTGGGTAACAAGAGACAGCCAGTGCTAAAACAATATTATATTGACAATCGGTTACTATTTTATTGCTGTTATATATTTTTCAATTCTCAAGAAACTGAAGTGACAAATCTGTGTTAACTGCATTTTTTTATTACTTGCTGGTTACATTTTTTCATAACACATGATATGTCAAAGGAAAAATGTGGAGGCAAATAAATGGCATGGTTATAGTAAAGTGTTAATAGAGACTTTGTTGAAAGTGACAAACATTCAAAGTCTCTTGACATCCAAATAACTTAATATGTATTCAAATAACAGCTTGCTAGTGCCTTGATGGAGTAAGCTGTTATAGCCTTCCCATGATGCATATCTGTATGACTTGCCTTTCAGCATTGCATTCAGAAGACCACTTCCACAACATCTGGCTGCAGAGCTGGGGGGGGGGTGTAAAAGCTACCCTGCTTCCTAGTGAGCTGCTGCTGGCCCTCAACAGTGCGCTTACAGCTCCATGGCCGTCCCTCCTTCTCACCTCCCTTCCTCTCTACTCCCTCTCCAGTCAGCACGCTGCTTCCTCTGGGCCGTGCTGTCTCTATGACAACTGTTTGAGTTGGGGGTTGCAGAGGTGTCAGGCAGGGGCATTACTGGGAGGAGAGCACCAGAGATGCTGTGCTGCACATCCAGCATCTCCACCTAATCCAATTTTAATTGAGCTCCAGAGATTTTGGATGTGGCACGGAGGTCGGGCATGAGCTATTCCAGGGAGAAATTAAGGCAGCCTGGCTCGCGCTGCACTCTTCGAGCCTGTCACTATTTTAAATGAGCATTAGCATCAGACCTAACCCAGCTGAACATCTCACTCTGGCTTCCCTCCCTCCCTGCCTACTCCACCTCAATAACCCCCACACACACATACAGACACCCACACACACACTACTGTACTGTAGGGCCTCACCTTCTTACTACCCTGTTATATCTTTATTCTCTCTCGCACCCTCTCTGAACTGAACCTATGTGTGATTATAACCTGGGAAGTTGATGAGGTTGCTCCTCGGCTCACACTGTCGGACAAAATTGTTCAGTCAGAGGGAAGTGAGATGGAAGGAGGGGGGAAAGGTGTGTGAGGGGACCATTCTCACCTGTCAGAACAACTGTCTTAGTTTTATGTTTGTGGACCTGCAGTCCCAGTGGTGCTGCGTACACTAATGATCCTTTGTCTTCTCTTTCCTCTCCTTGGCATGATGGTTTTTATTGATTATTTATGTGTCACTAACCCAGAGGGGAATCTTTTTGACCAGTTGAGTTTTTTAGACCAACTGAAAAAGTGTGAAACACTCAAAGAGAGTCTGTAGAGAGCTTCATATTATGTAGAAAAGAGCCTTGAGATATGGTATGATGTCTTTTTTTTAAAAAACATTTTTAATAAAGAATAAATGAACCAGTGCTAGTGTGATCCGTTTTGGATTAAAAACATGGAATGGTTATTAAGAATTTATTTCAGTAGCCTAATGGTAAGAGAAACGAGCAGCAGGTTTTAATTCCAGCTTTGAAATAATGAATACTAGAGCACTATTCAATGTCTTACCATCTATTGCTGTGGTACCCATAAACAAGACAGTTTACAAAGAAATACTAAAAAGTGTAACAGCTGCCAAGTTGTTAATAGTAAAGCAGTAAACAAATGTTAACCACTGATCTCTCTTTTGTAGAACTTTGCTCAGGTCACATCTATTGTCCTGTTATGTGATATGGCTTATTGATTGCTTTTGTGTCCATATCGCAAAAAAAAGCAGCAGCTTAGTTTACACCAATACTTTATTTAGCTTAAATAACTTAAATCATACTCTGAGAACTTGCCTCCTTTCAATTGTGATAGAGTACTGCTATACCAGTGGCAATGTAGAGGAACATTACACAATAACCTAAAAGCCTGTTGCAACACTTGACTGTCATCAGATCTGTAACACACTGTGCTGGGGATGTGTTCTTGTTTGTCGTATGCAACTTTTAATATTGAACATATTGCAATGGACAGTAGTCTTTATCACCTGTAACCTGACACAATATCTGGTTTTATACAACTATTATAAACTGAGGAGACATTCTCTCTTCTTTTTCTGCCCTTCCAGGTCTTAGCATACACTGAGGGTTTACATGGGAAGTGGATGTTCAGTGAGATTCGGGCGGTATTCTCCAGGCGCTACCTCCTGCAGAACACAGCGATGGAGGTCTTTATGGCCAACAGAAGTAAGTGGAAGTGCCAATTACAGCATTCAAAATCCATGCCTTTCCTGCTCTTCATCACTAAGAGATATCTCTCACTGTTTCACAGCATCAGTCATGTTTAACTTTCCTGACCAGGCCACGGTAAAGAAAGTGGTCTACAGTCTTCCTCGAGTGGGAGTGGGCACCAGCTATGGACTTCCGCAAGCCAGGTGGGTCACGAATGCTAAAATAAACGGAATTTAGCACTGTTAAATATTTCTAATATTGTAATTCCTTCATGGCCAATGCTACCTCCTCTGTGTTGTGTGTTGTGTGTAGCATCTGTGCAGCCTGGCCTGCAGCAGAGTCATTTGAAGTCCCATTGCTCCAGTTATTGAAGTGGATGTGCACTGACCCTGACTGAACTGACCTAATTCTCTGACAGAAGACTCTATACAGCAGGGCTGAAGCCAGGCCACTGACCACAGAGAAAACCCACATATTCCCTTTAGACTCTCATAGTGCTAACAGGCCCATTTATACACTGTTACAAAACAATCACATTTTCTCAAGTATTTTGTTGATTCAGTAGATATAAAGCTAGCCATTCTGAATCAACACATAGTGAATCAACCTACTTTTCATTTAATCTAATTTAATCAGAATTGTGTAAATATGAATGCCATTGCATTGGATGCCATAATTATTCTCTCATTTGCAGCTTGACATTTTGTTCATGCTTTTCTTCTCATTATGTTCATTCTAAAACTGACATGCTCGACAAAGAGCTGGTTATCACCTATTAAATGTCATCATTCTTGCACCAGATTTACTTTGATGTGGCCAATACTTTGAATTTGAGCATAGCTTCATATACAGTTTATGCTCTTTACTTTTCTTTTCTTTCTTTTTTTTTTTAAGAATGTAGGTTTAAAACACCATAACTAGCACAGACCTTCTGTTTCCTGATTGTTGTTTGAATTTCCTTAGGCGCATCTCCATGGCCACCCCTCGGCAGCTTTTCAAATCCTCCAACATGACCCAGCGCTGGCAGAGGAGAGAGATCTCCAACTTTGAGTACCTCATGTTCCTCAACACTATAGCGGGTAAGGATTCCTCATGCTTTACAGTCCTGTGATACCAAAGTGAAACTCTATGCTTTCAATTTGGAAGTAACTGAAAGTATGGAAATAATGTATTCTCTTTTTCACAGCCATCAGTTAAATAGATAGATTCTGATTTGTTTTCTTCCTTATCCAGGCAAAATTCTTACCAGTGAAAGGTTGAGATTTTAATCTATTACCTACGTGAATCTTTTCACCATTAGAGTCTCATGACTTTAAGTTTAGCTATCATGATCAATAAACGTTATGTGTCATTGGCACCGGAAACATACTATAAGTGGCCTCAGGTATGTCGTATCTGTTTAAGAATCTATGGTAACCTTAAGTGGTGCTCAACGAGGTATACTTCACTGTTCATGTGAGTGTGCTGTTTGAAGCAAAGAGCAGGCACAGCAGATTTTGCCGGATAATTAGTGCCTGACTTTGTGAGAGCGTATACATGTGTGTCTGCAGAGTTGAGAGGTTCTGTTGTCGACTCTCTGATCTAAGCTGCAACTAACAGGGAAGGCGAGAGCGAATGCACGCTACTCTGCTCTAAGAGGTGTCATCTTCTCTCGCTGCATATTCATGCATATTTATATTTAGCTTGTGCTTGAGTTCGATACATTATTGTCAGCTAATTAGATGTAAGGCAGACAGAAAAACATGCCCAAAATTCATTAAAAGTCCCTGGTAATGACCTGGGCTGACAGGGATGTCAGAATAGTGTGGGGCGGCAGACAGGCGGGGGTGACGTGCTGGGAAGAGGTGCGAGCGGGAAGTGGTCTTCTAATTAAACACTATTCCACTGTTATTAACATGCTGCCACCCCAACTCAGGCCTCAGTAGCAGCAGGTCGAACCACACCAACCCACCCAACTCTTCTTTCACAAGCGTGCTGCTTCCTTTTTACTATGTGGCATTAACCTGGGTAATTATACTCTCTAGCTCTCCCTCAGACCATGGATATTCTGCAGAAGCCTTCCCATTGACTAGCCTGTCACACATTATCACTAGCACTGCTAGATTTACATTATCTAATGCCAAACTGCTGCAGTGCAGGAGTGAGCAGATACATGCCTGCTGGACTGCTGTAAGTTGATAACATTTTGTAGACGATCATTAAAAACTTGATCGACTGTTTCCATTGAAGGATCCCATTTCATTGTATTGCATTTTTTACTGATGCATGAGCTTTCAATTAGATGTAATAAAACAGCGTTTATTATTCTGACCCTAGAGTTGCCACTTCTTGATACTACTTTGATTTGAAATGCTTAAAGCTTTTAATGTGCTGGCCATTACAAGATATAGCTAGAATGTCATCTTAAGAAGACATTGTTCCTTGTGTCATTGAACTTGCTGATGTACGATATTCTTGACAGTCATCAATCATGAAAATATAGCATTAATAATGTAAAGAAGTGAGTGTCTCATTTCCTGCAATGTTCCCTGTGTACTGATGTGATCATTTGTAACTTTGAAGTTAAAGTTGACGTCTTTAAAAAGCCATACTTACAGTTGTAGTATTAGACTTAGAATGGCGTGGTATATCCTAGTCAACATCAACACTGGAAAATAATAAAATCCTGTGAAATGTTACTGTGAGGGGAAAAATGTGGTAACTATTTTATTCTATTAAGAAATGATGTCATAGGAATGTGGTCAGACCTTGGTATTAGCACTGATCCCTTTTACAATTCAGTTTCATTTTTCTTAGTGGGTAAAATACAATGTTGTTGCCTGTTTACTATCAATTTGCTTTGAGCCTACATTTTTAGCTTGATTTATAACCAGCAATAAAAATTCCAACAAAACCATCTATAGCAGCTCTAGCCCAATCCTGGATTACAACTGGCCACCACCTGACCTCACAGCAGTATCAGTGTCATCTTCAAAAGAAAAGTAGAGCATTAATGACAACATGGAACATGCTCTTGGCTTTTCCCATGGATTTCCTATGACACATTTTGCCATCTGAAAACCATATTCCCACTGCAAGAGGATAGAGGAAATTCACATCTGGCCTATAGTGCATCAGACGTGCAGTTACATTTCAGGCGCTTGGAGTCATGGCTCTCAAAATAATCTATATCCACTCCTTTAATCCACTCCTCACAATTTAAAGACCGCCTCATCAGGCCTCCTGTAAATCCCACAGTCCATTGATAAAGTACGCTCAGCAGGAAAAGGCATGGGGAGCACAGAAAGCATTCTCTCATAGCAGAGAGAGCTTGCCATTAGTTTATGTGTTTCTCTGGCAGACGCCGTATGAAACAGGAAGTGTGTCTGATTGAGGACTCTGAGATTGGGGGCTTGTTGGAATGTTGCATGCTGATCCCCTAATGTAACTGAAGCCTCAAGTGTACCCTGCCCTACTTTCAACCCCTCTGTTCCCTTCCAATCCTTCATCACTCACAGATTTCTGTCTGCTCTGCGTGTCTAGGGAGGACATACAATGACCTGAACCAGTACCCGGTCTTTCCCTGGGTCCTCACCAACTACGACTCAGAGGAACTGGACCTGACCTTACCAGGGAACTTCAGAGATCTCTCGAAGGTACCGAGGCCTCTTGACCATACACCTCAGTATGACACAGATAAGGAGGGCAAGTAGGGGCCGCTGGCTCTGACGGAAGGGGATTTCCTAATTAAGGACCAGACTGTAAAAGAACATCATATTTAATAGCTTAGGAATTTTGTGCTGAGTCTAAACTCATGAGTTGAAATGCAGAAAGTGTAAAATGCTTCCATCCTGAAATGCACTCAAATACGTTATGTAAGTTTACTCCCATTTATTTGGTACTGTATTGTCTCAGCACAAACAGTAGTTCACACTTGATTTAGGCTTAAAGTAGCTTCCTTGTTTCTGCATTAGAGAGTCTTGTACATTTGTTAACCATGTGTGCCTTGTATAGTAGACACTGCAGTATAAAGCTCACAATCAACAACTCTTTCAGAATAGACTCCAAATTAATACAAATGTTCTGCTGGATGCGTGAATAAACAACATTTATAACTATTATTATTATTACCATTATTACTACTATTGTTGTTATTATTATTATTAATATTATTGTTGTTATTATTATTATTATTTACTGTGGCATTTAGAATATTGTGTTTGTTCTCGACCTCAGGAAGAATAACGGGTATCCTAATACATTAAATAAAATGAAACTTCAAAAGTGATAATATGTCAATGTTGTGTCTAGAGCTCAACCAAAAATTCAGTTAATCATAATAAAATCATTAATTTGGACAACAAGAATTCATAGAACAGTACGGTCATATTAACACTTTTCATATTGAATTATTGCCCAGCTCCTGTCTTTACAATACATTACTACACAAACACTCATCACGTATTGTATTATGTCCTATTTATAGCTCGTCATTTTATCAATAAAACATTGTCATTTAATAATTTAAGTTTATGCTTGGATTAGAATTCCAAGGTTGATGAGCTGATAAGAGCAGGACATGGGCGCAGTGAAAGTCTTTCTAAATATGGCGTTTCAGAAATGCATCAAGCTGTGCGGTAGCGAGAGTCCTGCTAACGCTGCCAAATCACAAGAGCTCAGACACAATGACACTAATACCCTACAACCCTGGGAGATAAAGTTCAGCACTATGTTTGCTCTGCCTTTGACTGAAGAGGAAAAGGCAGCAGATCACTCTACCACAAACTGTGTCCCGGTTTACTTGTTTACTACCCCCCCTCTCTTTCTCTGTCTCCTCCTCTCTCTTGCACATGCAAACTGCAGCTCACTGACCTGAAAACAGTCACATTCCTGTCTGAGCTCTCTCTCTCTCGCTCACTTTATCGCTCCCTCATTCCCCCTTGTTTTCCTCAAATCGCCGACATTCAGACTAAGTCAAAGCGCCGTCGTTCTGACTAAGAGCCTCGCTTCGCCATCTCAGTTCTCAACAGTTTGTGGCAATTTTCAGCTTTTCAAGACATGCGTGTGCTGTGTTTTGTAGTGGGAGAAGTTACTATGGAACACCGAAAGAATTGTGGATGAATTTGATAGAGAGTTGTGAATTTGAGCACCCACTGCTCTGGAGCACTTCTTCACATTTCAATAAACCCAGAAACGTTTTGGACAAACCGCTCAGTTGTCATCCCAGCACTTGTCTGGTTTTGGTGGCTCCGGCCTTTGGGGCATCCAGGTGGGCTCTGTGTGTGTGTGTGTGTGTGTGTGTGTGTGTGTGTGTGTGTGTG